>CM050524.1:2230789-2643289 GCA_027563665.1 Antrozous pallidus | reverse complement strand
AAACAATTTATGACATCCGGCCTCTTTTGACATGTATTAGCATATACCTGGTTTCTTTAACATACACTTTGTTTTTCCAAAACCACAAACAGAGTTGCTGGAATTTCATGTGGAAGTGCTTAAGGGGCTGAAAGTTAACACCTTTGTGATCTCCCAGCCTCACGGTGGCTGTGAAACAAAAGCCTCTTTGTGCAGGCTTTCTTGAAATGTTTTCTTAACATGTTCCAAGTAGTTTTAGGCAGGGAACTAAAGTAAACAAGATGTTACCATGATAAAAACACTTGTGAAAACATTACAGAAAGCACTTAGTAGTTTCTTTCACATAAAACTCTTCCCAGTTTCAAGAAGTAAAATTCACAGAAAAAAATTGTTTAGAGCAAATTAGCAATGAAATGTCCTCTCCTGTCTACAACCCTCGGCCTTTTCCAAAGGCTCCAAGTTTCAGCTCTGGGCATTTTCTTCCAATATTTCTTTCTCTGCTGTCCATGCCATTAGAGCACGTATAAAACTTACTTTGGCTTCAATAAGTAAGATACATCTCACTAATATCCAAACGAATTTTTGTTTTGCATGGTGATTTTTTCCAGGAGAAAAAAAAAACCCCAAAAATGGAAACAACAATAAAATAACCATCAAAAATGTATTTCAAATAGATATTAAACAAGGCTACAAATTACACTTTTATTAGATGTTGTACAAGTGATCATCTAAAAGAAAATCTAGGGAAAGGGGAATATTTTCCCCAAGCATTAGGAGTACCAGGTATTTGTGAAACTAGGGCCTGCACCTGATTTCACATTCTAAGTGGGAAACAGGAAAATGTGGTTATGACTTAACTTCAAATTCACTCTCTACCTTGCCAAGTAGGAGTCCCTATTTAAAAAGAAAAAGGGGAGAACTATAAATCCCTGTTTTTACTGGTAAAGATTGTGTTGAACCTGGTTTTGAAAGAGAAAAAACTGATCCCCGCGGCAGAGGGCAGCCAGAAGCCCCGCCCCCCAGCCGCGCCCCGCCCCGCCCCCACAGGCTTGTTTCTGTGTTTGTGTCTGCAGATGCCAAGCCATGCAGGCTGCTGGTTTCATTAGCGTTAACGGGGCACCTGCTGGTGTGGTTACTTCTAACAAATACGACAGTCACATGGTGACTCACGGCTGATAGATTTTTAAAAATCAACACTGAAACTGTAACTTGTTTTGAGAAAAAACGGAAATAAGTGCATACAACAGAGGGGTGGTGTCTGCAGATTCTGATAACGAGGCCTGTGAGTCGGGAGAGACTGGTGGTGGGATGCGCAGTGTTTATCTTGGAAACCCAGGCTCTGTGGTGGCCCTCACCTCGGGAATAACACTGCAGAATGGTCACAGAAAGTGCCAAATCTCTGCTTCTTATTTACCAACAGTTATAATACTTCTTTCTCAGGAGGGACAAAGAATATCATCTTTAGACCCCAGTCCCTTCCCTTAACCCCTCTCCTCTCAGTTCACAGTGGCATTTTATTGTCAGATAGGATTTTTGTCCTGAACCGCTGATCCTGGCCTCTCTAGAAGTTACATGTAGCACCCTAGCAACAGACTGGAAAACAGTTCCATCAAAGTCACTTTCCCCTCACACGGACTCGGAAAGCAGGAGCCCAGCCCACGACAGCTGCCGGTGCAAGAAGTAACGGCAACGCACGCATGAACACCCCAAACAGGAATAAACTGTGAATTCAAACGAAAATAACACTCGGCAGCAATGGCCAAGGAACTGCAAAAGAATTTCTCAGCTAAAAATATGATGACACCAAAAACTTCACCCTGTGTCAGAGGTCAGCAATCTGCCCCAGGGCCACAGCCACCCTCATGTGTGGCCCACGGCTGCTTCTGCCCCACATGTCCGGGGAGGACTGCGCACTCTCATTGTTACTGTCTGATCCTTGCAGATCACATTGGCCCTTCCCTGCCTTTCGACCCATCCAACCATGTGGGATTCTTACCAGAAATGAGTGATTAAAAATTACTAGGAAGACGCTTTTCTCCACATCAAGGCTGTGCAGTCACAACCCCTTCCCTGGGTGTAGGTCAGAAATGTGTGAATGTTTCAAATGATCTCTCCTTAAAAAAATACTTAATTAGATAAATAAGAAGAGAAGTACTAATATTCTTTAAAAGTGCCTAGTATGGGCCAGACTCTCTACATGATGCACATCTAATTCTAATAGCCCTAAGAGGGCTTCTTGCTACCATCTCCCTAAACTACAGGTGCTGACAGCAAGGCCGAAGATGCGATGTAACCAGCACAAAGAACACAATCACACTAACAGGAAGTGGCCGCATGGCCCCATCTGCCTTTCTGCAAAGCTTTCTTTTTGTGAGTAGAAAGCACACGGTTAATAAAGCATGCTGATCGAGCCTTAATGGAGGCATATAGTTAATAAAATCACTGCTTCTGAGCAGGTGGTGCCATGTAGTTAGAGCAAATGCTACAAAGCCAGAATGCCTGGGGCTGGATCTTGTCCCCGCTCTTACTAGCTGTGTGACTTAAGGTCTACCTGTCGGATGAGAGTAATCCTTCAGTAGCATACTATTAGGTGTGTGTGAGGGTAAATGAGTTATAATATGGAAAGCACTTGGGATTGTGCCTGTTGCACAGTTCAGGGCTACTGAATGATGAACTCTTTCCAGGGAAGTACAAAATCAGGAAATTAGAATATAGGTGAAGAAAACCTATGAAGTAACATCTAAATCCAGGGCGGAGCAAGAGTGCCTGGGAGAGTGTAAGTGCCTCGGGTACCAATGTACTTAGGCCACGAGAAACACTCCAAAGAAAGGCAGAGCATGGAACAGAATGTGCCCAGGAGATTTGTGCTTTCCAGCCACAAATCTGGCAATTTGAGAAGAATTGCTTGAAACATCACCACCGGTAGCAATGACTTCAGGACGGCACCTGAGGAGGCGACGTGGTTCGCCCGAACCAAGCTGGTGGCCCTTTCAGTCTGTTCACTGGGAAGAAAAGTTGGCTTTCTTACAGCCTCTGCGCTCCCTCGGCCTGCACCGAGATGTGGGGCTAGGGGTCTGCAGGAGACTAGTTTTCCATTGCAGCAGACAAGAAATCGAAACCTGAAGACAACTGAATTTCCAAGACCTAACATAATGCTGTGGAAGAAAATTAAAATCCTGAATTTGTCATACATGGCTGGCCAGCAGGTCACTCAGGAAAGCTCCAGGAGAATGAAGTGAGTTCTGAAGTTTTCCTCTCTGAGCATCTCCTCTCCCCACGCTGGTTCAAAACACTCACGCCCCCCCACCCCCCATCCCACATTCCCGACCCTGCAGTGCTCAGGGTGGGCAGGGCTGACTCTCACTTGAATGGCTCCAAGCAGAGCGCGCAGCTCAATCTAAACTATGACAGTCTGCCATAACTTTTTCTGGGAAAGACATGCCCTCTGGAATTGATAAACCTGTGACCTGTCCATCTGTCTTCTTCAGGCGGTTCCATTTGGAAAGAATGGAGGCAGCACAAAAGAAAAGAGAGCTAATCGACAAAGAACAAAAGCACGAATGATCTTGTTTAGGCATCTGGACACAGCCATACTGGAAGTGGCTATAAACTACTGGACTTCCTAGTTATGGAGAACAATATCACCCAGAATCCCCTCCACTTCTTTGGTGTAAGCCAATTTAAGTTGAGGGTCTATAGCTTCCACAAAAGTCTTCTAACAAAAGTAGGTCAGTAAGTAAGGGCAAGAAAGTAAGCTAAAGTTGCAGGTTGGTGGTGGGCTTTCCAATTCCACTGAGCAGCCATGAACTGAGAGCACGGCATGTCACCCGTAAACCACTGGGTCTGACAGGAGCTCTTACACAGAGCCAGACTCCGAATACCATGAGCAGAGGGCTGTTTTGATATTTTAAGGAATTAAGTCTAGGCCTCAATCCTAATGGTCTTTTGATTCATTTCTTTAGTACCAGATGTGATTCAAAATGGTGCTATCTCCTTGAGGTATCCTTTTGCATATATACATACTTATACATATGTATGTATATGCATGCGTATCCCCTAATTGTCTGCTCACATAATAAATGGCATACGATTTTTGGATTAGGGTGGAAATACTTTTGGCTATTAACAAAAATGTTTAAATGGGTCAAACTGGAAAAGCACCCATTTTCTTGCGACTCTAAAATTGAAACATGTCACCAAAAGTATTGACATAAATTTTACAGTTCTAAAGACTTTATACAAATAAATCCTGTTTATGGATGGTCATTGGTTTTTCTATAGATGAGTGAAATCAGCACCAAGATGGAACTTAAAAGTAGTTTCTACAAAGATCTTTTCCTCTTAATTCCTAAACAGGAATTGGCAAATGATCAGGAAATAACAATAAAAGATTCTATAATAAGTGATTCATAAGAGAACAAAGCCCAATTGCACTAACTTAATCATAATAATTGCAAAGTGCTATTGCTTAATTTAAAATAAAATATCACTGATCTTGACTTGATATTCAGAAACAACTGTAGGAATCTCTTCCTAAGAAATTGAGAGTACTTCCATTTTCAATGAACACATAGTGGTGTTATAGTGAAACATTAAAGCTGGCAAGCTATAAAATAAATCCACAGATTTCCATTCATGCATCAAAACATGATATTCACCAAAATGACTTACAGGTAACACTTGCTTTACCTCTAAGGTGGCTTTAGTATTACATTTGTACCCAAGTCCATAAAGATAGATTGTTCTAACAACATAAAGTCCACACAGGAGCAGAAAGACACCTCCATGTAAATTAGCCTGTGTCTATTTCCTGAGGCATGAATTAAGAGAGAAAAGCCAGAAGAGAAGACCCTCAACACTCCACTTGTAAACCATTATGCACTTAGATATAGAGGAGTTATATCTGTGCATATATTTGATTGTCCCATGGTATAGAAATATATAAAACATAATGTATTAACTTTCAGTCTACATATCAATGACTCAATGATATTATCAATATACTTACAAGATATCAATGATGTAGAGCAGGTAAGAGAAATACTAAACTGCAGTGCAAAGCATTTCACTTCAGGTAGACACATCAATAACTTCCAGAGGTACTTGACATGTGTTACAGGTTCAAATTAGTTAACCCAAATTTTAGTCATATTTTAATTATAGAAATTAAAGTTACTGCACTCTCCACATAAGGACAAGAATGGGAACCAAAGTCAACAGCAATATAGAAAGATAAGAATCAAACTGTCAACATTTCCTCAGCATCCATTGTTTATGTTTATAAAGTCATTTGTATGGAAACAAAGAGGCCCAATCAACAAGCTGCCATTGGCCAGTAACTGGCATCAACTTTAGAAAAGTAGGCTAATGAGTGAGTAGTCACTGATTTGTCACGTAGGGACATGAATAAAAGTGAAAACTGACTGCAAGTTTAATAGGGGAAATGTGTTTTTAATCACTGTCACTGTGGAAAAACTGGGTAACAGAGGCTCTTCCGAATAAGTGCATCACATGGCCGTGGCGAGTGCACCCCTTGGTCTCGACAGGGCAGGCCTCCCTCAAAGTTGTCACCATTCCCGAGATAGTGTGCCCGGCCTCGAGATGTCCAAGCCCTCCCAAAGCAGTCGTGTGACACCCTCCAGCAAATAGGCGTTACAGGAGGAAAAACATGGGGTGGGGAGAGGATGGCTACAAAAAATAGAGCAACATAAAACATCCTTACTTTAGAAACGATGGGAAATCTTCGCACACTGCTTCACAGCCTGGCCACTTGCACACACCGTGTCCATAGAGCGGATGGCTGTGGGGGTGCTCCTCGTGGGTCAAACTGAAAGAAAACACAGAGAGGCTCAGAGAAGAAGCCTGCTGCCAGGGACCACCCCGCAAAGGAGCCTGTACCTCACACATTCTTTCCACAAGTTAATTATGTCAGGCAAACTATAGTGCAATAAATAATTGAGAAAAAAATACTTCAGAAAGACAAACATATCCAAGTAGATAATTAGCTTAAAAGGGGGGGAAAAAAAAGCTAATAATGGCAAGAAGATCATATCCCTAAAATTGCTAACCCAAGTATGAGAGAAAACTTGGCAAGAACAAGAGAGGGGTAAGCCCTGGTGGGGTTCTGATGGGTCCCTGATGGTCTGGCCCAGGACCTGGCTGCACGCACTTGGAGAAGCAGCGCTGTGCACTCACTGATGAATCACATTCACAAAGATTTTCTCTCTTAGGTTTCTGCATCTCGATTTCTTTCAGACAAAGTGTTTTTACAGTCGTTTCCATACCCTTTTTCCATCAAATAGAAATATAAAACTAACACTGAAAGTTGTGCTTTGTGAACAAGCACATTCTTTTCAAGGAAAAGACTATTTTGCAACTTTTTCCACTGCCTCTTCCTGAACTTTAACTTCAAGCATAGTGAATTATCACACACACACACTCACACTCACACACTCATACATGCTCGCAAGCACACACTCGTGTGCACACAGGAGTCTTGTATTTTATTATTTTAATTATTATTCTGGAGAGAGAAGAAGGGAGAGAAAGATCAAGGTGAGAGAGAACGTTGACTGGTTGCCTTCCTTACGTGTGACCCAACCCGGGACTGAATCCAAAGCTTGTGTGTCCCAATAGGGAATCAAGCCCCAAACCCTTTGGTGCACGGGATGGTGCTCCAACTCACTGAGCCACATCGGCCAGGCCATGGGTCTTGGATCTGATATCACCTCGAGGACATGTATTAATGTATTTTACTGAGTCACACTCATACGACACACCAATGCCACTTGTACCTCACTTACAATTATTCCACAGTGAACATAAAAATAGACACACTTGTGTAGCTATAAAAAAGGAGGATATTTTACCCCTTGAGAGAGCATAGATGGATCGGAAGAGCATTATACTAAGTAAAATAAGCCAGTCAGAGAAAGACAAGAATCACATGATCTCACTTATATGTGGAATCTAAATAACAAAATAAACTGACTAAAAGAAAAATAGAAGCATGGGACAGACTGACGAATTTCACTGGGAAAAAATTATATGCATAGTAGTATATGCATTGCCCATGAATAGACAATAGTGAGGTGAAGGCCTGTGGAGGAGGTAGGATCAGTGGGGGACAATAGAGGGACATCTATAATACTTTCAACAATAAAAGATAAAATTTTAAAAAACCATGTATGTTTTCTGCACTCAAAAATAAACACACACACACAACGACACCTCAGCAAAGATCAGTGTGTCCTTATGGCTTTTGAATGATTTTGCTGGAAATCTAATATGATTTGAAAATAATAATAATCAGCTATTTTCCCTTAAAATGGAAAATAAACCTGGGAATAACAACACCATACCCAACCCTGTACAAAACTACCTAATCAGAGCACTGAAGGGTGTCCCTCAGAGAGACAAGAATAACCCAAGTAAACTATGACGGCCATAGCGAGATTTATGAAAAGCCCAATGACAGAGGGTAAAATTCCACTGGACTGAAGAAAGAATTGCTATTATCTATGTTTACCTTCCTTTTTTTTTTAAAGGAGTAAAATAGATGATGGAAGCTAATAAAACTTATTATGAAGATCACTTTATCATCTATGTACATAAATTATTATGGTGTACAACTTACACAATGCTGTATATCTATTATCTCAATAAAACTATAAAAATAGATGACACAAAATGGAATTTTAAAAAATTTGGCAATATTTGAAATTAAAGAATCCTTCTAACTACTAGAATTTTCACATATTCTGAAAGAAGGAAATCATTTTAAAAATAATGTTATTACAAATAAATTAAAAATAAAAGAAAAATCCCAACCATAATAATTTTTTCTCTTCCAATTTTATTAAGATTATTAAGGTACTTTCATAATGTTAACAGTTAATATATGTTACTTGCAGAAAACTTGGAAAACGTTGAAAATAATTATACTTACACGCATACATATTTTTGACAAATTAAAGCATGAAGTTTTTATCATTCTCTTATAGCCAATGTAATTCTGTAAGTAAGTCCTCATGGTATCGAGCAGTCAAGTATCTTGCTTACTGATGTGTAAAGGCTCTAGTCGCATGCCAAAATTTATCTAACTTTCATCTACTTTGGACATTCCTTTCCTGTTTCTTTAATTTATGAGTAATGTCAGAAATAAATTTTACCAGGAGATACATTCAGAGAAATGGGATGACTCTGTCAGTAAGTACTAAGTTTTAAAATTTACTATGAATATCCTATCAAGTTGCTCTTGAGAAATGCTACATGCCAATTCCATTCTTAGCCATTATATATAT
Organism: Antrozous pallidus; assembly: GCA_027563665.1. NCBI lineage: Eukaryota > Metazoa > Chordata > Mammalia > Chiroptera > Vespertilionidae > Antrozous > Antrozous pallidus. The sequence goes on along the minus strand of CM050524.1, from coordinate 2,635,007 downwards.
ATATATATATATATATATATATATATATATATATATATATTGTGTGTGATTCTTTAAACTGGAAACCTGTAACCGCAACTAGAGTAAGGACATAAAATTAATATCAATACAGGCATACCTTGAGATACTGTGGGTTCAGTTCCAGGTGACTGCAATAAAGCGAATATGGCAATAAAGTGAGTTATGCATGATTTTGGTTTCCCAGGATTATATAAAAAAAATCTGTCTACACTATTCTATATAGTCTATTAAGTATGCAATAGCATTATGTCTAAAAAACCAATGCACTTACCTTAATTAAAAATACTTCCATGCTAACACCTGCTACCATTATCTAAGCCTTCAAGGAATGATCACCTTTGTGGCAGGTTCCACAAACCTTCAACAAAGGAGTATCTATGAAGCACAACAAAATGAGGGATTCATGTAGCTAAAACTGCAAATGCTGATTCTGCTGTGCTTTCTGGGATCAGCTGAGAGTGTTTTGAAAATAATCTTATGAGAGAAAATACTATCCATTCAGCAGAGGAGTTTATGACTACAATAAGCTCTACATGATTTAATTGATGCTTGCCACGCCCTCAACCCCCACATCTGGGTTTTGGTTAACATATTTATGAAGGATCCATGGCTTGAATAAAAGCTACTGTGCTCTAAGAACTTACTTTTACTTCAACCTGGTCAGGAAGGACAGATCACAACTGACTAAGGCCTAGGAAGGACAACCAGTGATAGCTGAAGTCTGGAGCAAGTCAACTCCTCATACACGGAGTCCCACGCTCAGCAGTCCACTTAAAAATCTGCCTCTGCATTAAAACTACATTCTTATTATGAAAAGACTGTCTGTTATTGTTTTAAGTTCACATGCAGGCTCTGGACGGAGCGCACGCCTCTCCCCAGCACAGCGGCCACCAGAGTTCTGCGCTGCGCCCACATGGCCTGCTAATGCATCCCAGGCCGACCAAGTGGAAACATTCACACTACTGTCGTCTGCTTCTCCCTTTTAATATGCCATTGGTGACTTTTAAATATAGAACTGCCTGAAATAAAGGGCTCGGCTTTGGAAACAAAAGAAACAGACTGGCGAGGGGGCCTGGCAGAATGTCGGGAGAAGGTTCTGTAGTACCTGCGCCTCTGGGGACAGGGCCAGGAGGCGGGTGATGGGAAACTGAGTGCGTGTGCTCTCACTTTTTGTTTCCCTTGCAGTTTTTATTTTGTGTGCTGCGGGAATTGTTTGCTGTGCAACTATAACTTCTCATATATACAAACATGCTTACAGAAGAAGAATCAGTGCTCTGCCCTCCATCCCAGATGCCTCTGGCCCTCCTGTCTAAAGCCCCATCCCCCAATCAGCCAGACTTAAATCCCTTCTCAGAAGAAGAGGGAGACTAACACTCCAGTTCAGCCTGCCTATGGGGACTTGCTGAAAAGGATAAGGAGGGAACTTTAAAAACAAGGGAAAACAGGTTTTTACTGTAAGTTTATTAGGATATTTATAGATGAAACATGGAGGGAAAATGACAACATGGGCATCCAATGGTCAAATAAATCCTGTAAGCCAATCACACAACTACAAGGTTCAAGGGCCACTGTTGGGGGAGGGCGCAGCTTTGAGCTGCCAGGCCAGGGACACACGAAGACATCCTGGCTCTGAAGGAATGACACTTGTCTGGCCCCAATTAAATTGTTTAAAATTGAGATTCAATTGCTTGTTTCTACTATAAGCTCCTGGGCTGGAAATTCCTAGGGGCGAGGACTGGGTCTAATTCATCTCCACACACTCAGTCCCTCCCACAGAACACAGGCCAGTAACTGTTAGATGGATTCATGAGTGAACAGACAGGAAATAATGGTATCATTCTATTTAATTTCCATACACTGAGCTGTAGATCCCCTTTTTTGGAAGTTAAAGACCTGTGTTAATATCATTCATATTATTAAAGGTAATGACCAGAACGATGCCAATACACTGGAGAAAACAGCATTATTGTGAATATATGAAATACAAATAGTATGCAATCAAGAAAAACCAGTTGATTTAACATTCTCTTGATAATCCTTGATATGTAAAATTTAAGCATGATTTTAACAAAATAATAGTGACAGCATTTCAGATTAGACCCAGCTTGCCAAGGAAAGGGTGATGACATATAAACATGTAACAACAACTCCTGACGCCACACAACAGTAAATACAGCATTTTGTCGTGTCATTTCCTATGACATTTACTCAAGAATTGTTTCTAGACACAGAAGCCTGGAACAGACTGATGAATCAGAAAGGGAAAATGGGGGCATCGAGGGGGTGATTAACCTAGGAACTTCCAGCACAGAAGGGCTCATGGCCATTGACAATACAGTAGTGAAGGCCTGGGGGACCGGTGTGGGGTGGAGAGGCCAAGGGGGAAAAAACCACAAACAAACAAAGGGAACATCTGTAATAAACTTTAAAAACAATTGTTGTTTTTTTTATTCTGTTCATATCAAAGTATACCAGCCAGAGACTTAACTTCAACACTAACTTTGAGAAATTTTATATAACACGAAGGTTCCAAATGCTGACTATCCAGTATTGCCTACCCAAGTTCACTAAGTCACCAAACTCAGACCTACAATCACTAAGGTCACCTGCTAAAATCAAGAACAGCTCACTTTCAGTCTGCAGTCTTCAGCGGTCCTCCACCATTAGTCCTGTGAGCTAATCTTCTCTGAGGCAACTGAGAGTATCATCTTGGATGGAGAGAAAAAGAACAGACACCTTGCTAAACCCCAAGGTATTTCCTGCTAATTCAGATGCCAGCTCTTCCTTGCGAAAGGCACACAGCTCCTCTGTGCCTGCCTCGGTTCTTGTGTCTGTCTTTTAAGTCTCCTTCTACCTGTTTCTTTTCCACATTCACCTGTCTCCTTCCTCTCTTAATTTCTGATACATCTGTAACAAAAGGCTACATCTGTTCCCATTTGGATTTAAAGCTTCTCTCCCCGCCCCCAAGAAAAAATAACCCAGATCATAAATTGTATTTTATTTCACTGGCATGTTATTTGATAAATTAAGTTATGGAAAACTGCTGGTCATTCCCCAATCACTCAAAATTGTGGAGTGCCTTTTTCTTTTCTACTCTCTGCTTCTAAAGACTTGCCTATTCTGGACATCTTACCTATCTTACCTAATAACAGACAAACATGGAAATTGACCATACCTTCATTACACCCCTAGCCAATCAGAATGAGTATGCAAATTAACCCACCAAAGATAGCAGTTAGCTTGCATACATAGATGCCCAGTGTCTGTGTCCTGGGAACATTCTGGCACCCAGATCACTGTGAGGTAAGCCATCAGAACCCAGGGGGCAGGAGCGGAGCAGCCAGTGATCGGCCCCATCTCACGGTGATCGCTGGGAGTCCCCTGGCCAAGGCTGAAAGCCTCGGCCAGAGGGGCATGTCCTATTGACGGCTGGGGGTGAGCCTCAGTAGGACATCCCCTGAGGGCACCCAGTATGTGAGAGGAGGCAGGTTAGGCTGAGGGACCACCCACCCCCAGGGCACGAATTTTGTGCACCAGCCCCCTAGTTTCATATAAATAATACAATATGTGGTCTTTCATATTTGGTTTCTTTCTCTTAGCATAATGGCATGTAGGTTTCTGGACACTGTGCAGTGAGTGCCAGCACTTGGGTTGCCTTTTTATGGCTCAATACTATTCCTCTGTGTATACATGTTCTGTCTTTCCACTCATCAACTGATAAAACATTTGGGCTGTTTCCATATTCTGGCTATGTGATTAGTGCCAATATGAAAATGCATGCTAGTCTGAGTATGCTTTTAATGCTTTGGGCTATATATCTAAGAGTAGGATGTTGTCATGTGGTAATTCAAGTTAATATTTTAAGGAATTGACAGACTACTTTCCAAAGCAGCTGCACTGTTTGAAGGTTCCAATTTCTCCAAATCTTTGCAACACTTGTTACATGGCTATCTTAGCCACTCCAGTGGATGTAAAGTGGTAACTTTTTGTACTTTTGATTTATATTATTTCCTTAGTGATTAATAGCATTGACATCTTTTTATTATCATCCCCCCAAGCATATGTAACATGTTTACTGATTTTAGAGAGGAAGTGAGTGGTAGGGGAAGCGGGGGGAGGAGATCAGTTGCCTCCGGTACACACCCCACGCCGGGATAAAACCCAGGACCCAAGACTCAGAACTAGAGGCCACAAGGATGAGGCTCCAGCCGCCCGAGCCTCAGCCATGGCTGTGTTAGCGTCTTCTACTCGACCTCTTGGCCACGCGGCTATCTTCTACAGAAAAATAGTTTCAGTCCTCTGCCCGCTTTAAATATTGGGGGTTTTTTGGGTCTCTTTTCTGTTGAGCTTCTAGTTTTGTTTTATTTTTAATCCTATTTTCTTCTAACAGCTTTAGCTCTCACCTTTAGGTCTATGACACATTTTGAATTAATTTCTTTATACGGTGAGAGGAAGGGGTCCAACTTCATTCTTTTGTACGTTGTTTCACCACTGTTTGATAAAAAGGTAACTCTACTCCAAATAAATTATCTTATCACCTTTGTCAAAAACAAACAACATGTCGTTAGTATTTTTGTACTTCATGTTTGCTTATTTTTCCTTAATATATTGCTTGTATTCTCAAAAAAATGTATACTTATAAGATAACTTTTGAAGTGACATTAAATTATAAAATAACTTTTAAAGTCTGATGGGGTCAGAAATACATATTTAATAAAAATAAAAACTTAGTACAACTACTTTTTGAAGGATAGTTTGAGGCATACTTCCCTGCCCTACAAGCCTCCTCTCGCAGCTCTAGGCAGGAGTGGGCACAGCCTCCCCTTCCCCTGACACCAGCCCTGGAAGGGAGCTCAGAGATAAAGGCCTCCTTTGTCATGACTGCTGTGCTAACAACCAGAAACCTGGCAAGTCATTTAAACTGCCCTGCCCTCCATTTCTCATCTGAAACCTGAAGGGAACCCACCAGCTGACCTGTGTCACCTCTCCCAGTGGTAACCCTTCCATGACTCTTCTACCAAGAAGATGCAGATGGACAAGGCAGGGACACAGGTCTTCTTACTCACAAGATGAGCAGGGGTGGGTGCTTCATGACTACAGTTCAGAAGAGTGAGCGAGTCTGTCTCTTCCAGGGCCGATGGCAGAGGGGCTCCCCTGCTGCCCACAGGCTGTTCGCTTCTAAACAGGGGTGGGAGCGTTGTCTTGTCAGGACCATTTGGACATTTATAACGTCATCTCTGGGCCACGCAAATTAAAAATTAGCCTGCTTTATTTGGTCAAACACTTAATGAACTCACTTCACCCCTAATGCCTTGGCAGGGGCCTTATATGGCCCGAGGGCCAGACATTCCCTACCCCTGTGAATGTAAACCATCGCCCACACCCTGCCACACACATCAGAAAGTACAACTAATCCCATGTTACCTGCTTGGAATTAGAAGCAGTGTGCTCCCCTCCCTTCCGCGCCATCTGGCCTTGGCAGCCAGCCAACAAAAGTGAAACGCTGACCCTGAGATAGGCACCAGCTAACGGGATGACCAGCTCTCCGCCACCCCACCTCCAGGCTCACTGTGCTCAGGTCTCCTCTGCCTGCCTGTCTCTCAATTCTTCAGTCTCATGTCCATGTGCATATATTCCTATGTCCCTCCCATGACACTGTCAGCCACAGATCCTCCTCTCAGGGGTAGGTTGTGGCCTAGGACCGGGCCAGGCTGCTTGGCAAGGCACTGCTCATTCCCAACCCAACACGAAACCACTGCAGGCACCGCCAGTCTCGGAGGGGTGTTCTCTTGGTAACAGTGTTAGGACGTCCGTCCACTAATAAAAACTGATCATAATAATGTTCATGGAAACCATGACTTTTTAAATTTTCCCTTTATTTGGTAGATTCTTTAACTTACAGGAAAATGACCCCCGTTTCTCTACTCACTTTTTACTTAACATTTCCCTGCCTTCTCCTGTGCTACAATATCCTTTCAATGATACGTTCAGTTTCACACCAAGGATTTCCTAGGTCTGAATATGAGAGCATGAATTGACTTCTAGTGACAAAGTGATATTAAAACAATAATCAGACCTCAGGATTTTAAACCCACACAGGAGGACATGATTTTATTGATTTTTAGAGAGAAAGGACTGGAGGGGGAGGGGAAAGAAAGGGAGAGAGAGTGGGGGAGAGGGAGTGGAGAAGGGAGAGGGAAGGGGAGGGGGAGGGGAAAAGGGAAGAGAATGGGAACTGCAAACTGAGTATGTGCCTTGACCAGGAATTGAAACCGTAGCCTCTCTCTCTCTTTTTTTTAAATATATATATCGAAACATATTTTTTTTTGTTTTTCTTTGATTAAGGTATTACATATGTATCCTTATTCCCCCATTACCCCCCACCTCCCATTCATGTCCCAACCCCTCTGTTGTCTGTGTCCATTGATTAGGCTTATACGCATGCATATAAGTCCTTTGATCTCTCCCCCTTACCCCCTACCTTCCCTGAGGTTTGACCGGAGCCTCTGGATGTACAGGATGACACTCCAACCAACCAAGCCCTGCCACCAGGGCCAGACCTCAGATTTTTATACTGTATTGTTAAGAACTGGTGTCAACAGGTCAACTTGACTGAAACCAAACCAGGCGAGCTGGCTTTGGGGTTTGATCACGGGTGGCCAGAGATCAGTGCAGGTTCAGAGGAGCAAAGTGACTGCTCAGATGTTGGTTTTCCGCTAGGGCCCTTCTTCTGGTAGCTTTCATACTGTGGCTGCCTCCCCCAGTGCAGCTTCCAGTCAAGTCCCAGTGTCGGGTAGAAACTGAGTGGCACAGGTGTCTTCCCACAGTGGGCTGTAGACCTAGGGACAGGTCTCTTGCTTCCTACAAAAGTGCAAGTGCTACATGGGGAAAGGAATGGTAGCAAAGCAGCAGCCGGTTCCTGGTAGCTTCATAAACATGACCTTTCTCCTTTAACCTTCACTGAAAACACCTGGAGATGACTTAGCTTATTTCTCACATTCTGCCTTCGTTTTTGCTTTTCACTCATTATAGAAATACCAGGGGCCCAGTGCATGAAATTCGTGCACTGGGGGTGGGTGGGTGGCCCCTCAACCCAACCTGCCCCCTCTCACGTACTGGGAGCCCTTAGGGGAAGTCCAACTGATGGCTCACCCCCAGCCTGCCCAAGGCCTAAAGCCAAGGCTTTAGGCCTTGGGCACCCAGCCATCGCCCTGCTCAGCTCAGTCCTGGCTGCCTGCGACTACCCGGTCCCAGGGGCTGGGTGCTCACCGCCACTTCCACTCACAGCCCCCCGGGGGCTGGGCGCTCCCTGCCACCGCCACCACCACCACCGCCACCGCTTCTCCTCACAGCGTTCGGGGGATAGGCACTAGCCGCCACTGCCGTTTCATCTCTACCCCAGGGGCCTGGTGCTCATGCTACTTGGCCCAGCCCCCGCTCCTGATTGGCTGGTAGCATAGCCAATCAGGAGCAAAGGTACAGTCAAATTTGCATGTTTCTCTTTTATTATCAGTTTTCCTAAAGTAAGCTGGCAACTGGTTTCATAATCTAAACAGAGAGGGCTGTTTATCAGGGCCTCTTAAAGGGCTCCGCCTGGAGTGATGAGAGATGGGTCCCCCGAACAGACACATCCATGCTTCCCCAGCTTTCACTCCCAGCACGGAGTCCTTCACTCTCCTTCCCCAAACACTCTTCTCCATTTCTGCTGCTTTCAAATCATGTTTAATTAAAGGATTTCACATTCCCTCATGATATGATATTCATGAGTAAAACTTGAGATGGAGAGGCTATGAATTAGTCTATTAAGTGCCAGCTTTGTGCTTTTAAATGATGATAGAGGTTATTGTTATATTATCTGCTCTCAAATTTGTGTCATGAAATGTGGGGGCTACCTTAACTAACTTTACATCTGAAATAAAAGCTATTAACCATCTATGTTGAGGGACTTCCCCCCTCAAGTTACAAGTTATCCTGAGAGAAGTACAGGGTCATCTTTCTGCATTGTCTTGACTGTGGCCACTGAAGCCAGGCATACTGAGGGAAGCTGGGGAAGCTGGGAGAGGCTGGGAGAGACTGGGAGAGACTGGGAGAAGCTGGGTGAAGGTGGAGAAGCTATGGTTTCATGTCCATGTTTACTAAAAGAAATGCAACTAGTAAATCCGATTTGTAATTTCGCAGAGATAATCTTTTAGAAATCTATTCATGTTAGTCAATTTTCAGAAACATAATAAAAAGAAGTAATAGGCAAATCCAGATATGGCAAAAACTGAACATGGCAAGAGAATGACTTGAAGTTCACTGTCTGGGCTGTAAAAGTTCATAATTGTGCTGAAGGTTAAAGATATTGCTTCGTACTTTTTTCATGAATATAAATCACCTAGAGACCGTTCACTCTGCGGATTCTGACTCAGGAGTTGTAGGGCTGGAGACTCCGGTGTGATGAAGATGAGGCCGGACAGGGACCACAGCATGAGTGCTATGGGTCTTAGTGTCTGCCCTAAAAATTACTGCACTTACAGAAACATTCCTGAGATGCCCTCTGTATTAACTGTGGGTTGAAGAGCAAGTTGAAGAAATACGGAAAGTGGTGGTATTGAGCAACTTCACCAAGAGTAGTTGCACACTCATAAAAATGCTGCTCTGAGTTATTAATGAATTAAATGCAAGGCTGCTTTAAAAATGTATCACAAAGCAGGTAAGACTCAAGGAAGTTAGCACAGAGAGAAGGTCATTTCCTACTTCTGCTTCACAAACGCCAGTTGCACAGGATCACAGATCTGGGAGTGACACTGCTCAGGAGTATCCTGGCCCCACTGTTGAATTAGTGGGTTTGTCAACTCAAACTCCAGTTTGCAAACTCTAGGTGTGCACTACGACCCTCTGACCTTGAGTGGTGTCCCTGAACCTGGAAGCAGAATATCTGTGAAGAGTAGGGTCTTGGAAACTTTTTAGGAAGATAAGTGATAAATTTGGGCTTTTGAAGAAACCAGTCTATCATGAATGCAGGTTTCCAGTACAATTAGCACAGTTCCACATTTGGTCAAGGCCCATCTCAGCAAAGAGAGGGAATCCTGTCAAAATATCCCAGGATGGGACACACACACACAGCGGGAGTCCACAGGAGGCTAGGTGAACACAGGGTTCTTAAAGACTAGAAGATTTATTTAAATTGGTCTCAGACAAAAATGTATCTAGTATTTCCAACCTCAACCCGAGTTCACAAATATCACTTAGGACAATTGAAAAATAAGTCAATTTTCAGAAAATAACAAAGAATAATGTAAGAATTTACGGCAACTTCCTAACAACATGGCACATTCAAATTACTAAAGTTTGGGAAACCAAAGGCTCATGGAGTGTCCCTGAGGGCGAATGAGTGGCGAGCTGGCCCCCATGCCCTGGCCAGGCTCTGCAGACCCTTCCATGTGAATTCTCAGTGGGGAAGGAGGAGCCTCGGGGTCATCAGAATGTATGGGCCAAAGACCTACAAAGGCCACAACAGCACTGGTGTGTCCCTTACCCCTCGGCCCAGGAGCCCGTGTGTAGGTACACCTGTGACCCGTGCTGGCTGCTCTGCCTATGGTAACCTGAAGGTGGTGCCAGGACAGGTGGTAAATTTGGCAAGTTATTTCCTTTACCATCCACATCACCAACCTGCCCCATCTCCCTTTTCAGCTACTCTGGGTAAAACAAGATGTCCTGATTCCCTGATGCCATGTTTGGGCACAGAAGCATAGGGTAGGGAGAGGCTGTACGGTGCATTGCAGTCAGTCCCTCACAACACAGACTGCAGGGATGACAAAGGCGGACGCCTGCTTGCATGGTGCTGAGTGGAGGGGTAAACAAAGGCAAAGACCAAGGGGAAGCAGAGGACCAGCTTTTGTTTCTGACATCAACTAGGGCTGCCCTGGGTTTGTGAGGTGACCACTGACAGCACCAGCCCTGGGATCTTGTTAGGAAAACAGAATGCTTTCCAAAGAGTGGCCGTGAGCAACTGTGTCAATATGGAAAAGGGACCACTAATCCAAAAACTACTGACACCATTTAGCAGCATTCTCATTACGCCAATGCAAGTGTATTTGCAGTGGTGAGTCACCAGGCCCCTGTGGTACCTTGTCCAGATGTCACAGCACCCAGGAATCAAAGAGCACAGATCTAAGTCCTGCTCCTCCTCTCCTGTGGAAGCCCTCCCCTCGGTGCTCTGGGCGTCAGCCCAGTCAGAGCTGGAGGAATCCGGTCACTGCAATGTGAGGGCCACACGAGAGAGCAAAAAGCACACGCGTGTATGTTTTATTCAAGTGACCCCAGCTTTATGTAGCTGCTTATTTTTCTGAAGTACAGAATGCTTCATTAATAATCACCTGAATTAAACTCTTTTCTCTCTAATTCAGCGGGTTTATATAAACAACTAATGTGTGAGAAGCATGGAGTTGGGTTCCCAGAAGAGTCTCTACACTGGGAGCCATGAGGACACTGAAATGGACATACACCTGTGTTACGGTGCTATTAGAAGTTCTATGAGCACACACACGTGTGTATGTGTGCATATTTCTCATTCCTCAGGCCTCTAATTTTTATACTATAGGTAACACATTAGACATGTGCATGATTAATTAAAAAGTACTCTTAGTAGGGGTGCACTTCCAAAATGTTAAATCATGATGGGGTGAATAAAACACCTTTAAAGTCCTGGGCACAGACTGTGACTATGTTCTCTTCTTCTCTGAAGGAGTCTGCCCGGTTCTCCAGTTGGAGGGAGAGAACAGGACAGATGGCTGATACATAAGACGGAACATTTTATCTGGTCCTTCACATACCAGTAGGAGCTTACCTGCTACAAGAGGTAGAATGAGACCAGGCAGATGATCCTATCTAATAAAAGAGTAATATGCTAACTGACCCTACCCCTCACCAGCCATGCCAATCAGGAGTGAATATGCAAATAAACCCAACCAAGATGGCTGCAGCCACAGAGAGCAGGAGGGAGTCTTGGGTTTCCCCGGTGACGGAGGAAGCCAAGCTTTCCACTTGCCCTTGCCACTTGGGTCTTCACACCAGGCTACAAAGCTTCAATTATAGAATCCCAACAGAAATAGCAGCAGCTGGAGAGAGGCAGGAGGCTAGGGTTGCCCCCGGCGATGGAGGAAGCCAAGTTTCTACAGCCCTTGCTGGCCTAGGCCTCCACTCCAGGCTACAAAGTTTCAATTATAGAAGATACATAAACGCAACAGAAATGGCTGCCACCATGGAGTGAGGAGAAGGCTTGGCTCCACTCCAGAATACAAAGTTTCAATTGTAGAAGATAAATAAATTCCAGATACCAGGGCCTCCCTTTGGGTTGCCAGGGGGCGTGGCCAGACTGAAAACCACCATAGGCCTTTTGCCCAGGGCATCCCACACCCCAAGGGAACCCCCATCCTGATCCGGGACACCCTTCAGAGCAAACCAGCTGGCCCTCACCCATGCACCAGGCCTCTATCCTATCTAATAAAAGAGTAATATGCAGATTGACCATCACTCCAATACACAAGATGGCTGCCCCCATGTAGACACAAGATGGCCACCACAAGATGGCCAGCAGGGGAGGGCAGTTGGGGGTGAACAGGCCTGCAGGGGAGGGCAGTTAGGGGCAAACAGGCTGGCAGGGGAGCAGTTAGTCATCCATCAGGCTGGCAAGGGAGTGGTTAGGGGGTGATCAGGCTGGCAGGCAGAAGCGGTTAGGGGCAATCAGGAAGCAGGCAGGCGAGCAGTTGGACTGTGAGAGGGCAGCTGGACATCTCTCAAGGGGTCCCAGATTGGACAGGATGCAGATTGGGCTGAGAAACACCCCGCCCCCTCCCCTCAACCCTCTGTCCCCTGTGCACAAATTCCATGTACCAGGCTTCCAGTTGAAGCATAAAAAGCATTTTTAAGTGATAAAACAAAAAAATAAATGAGAAATACAAGAGTATTTACACATGATTTAAAGGCCAATATTAGGAATTTTAAAAGAAATTTCAGCCCATCAGATACTTTTTGTTGGATCATAATCTTAATTTTCTCTCTCTTTGAATAATGACTTTTGGTACTGGAACACAGGTCACCCTAAATGACAGTAAGTAAGTTATCAGATCTCTTCTGTCACTTTGGCTGGCGGGAAAGGAAGAATGCCATGGCAGAAGCATAGCAGTTGGGATGTTCTCAAAGCATGGTCCCTGGGAACTTGTCAGAAATGCAAATTCTTGAGCTCCACTCCAACTTCCTGAGTCAGAAGCACTAGCCGGGGTTAGTACCTGTCCTCCAGCCAGGCCTACATGTGGTGCTGAGGCCGGGGACAGGTGAGAATTACTTTTCCCAGACACTCCCCTTTTCACCCTTGTTTGGAGTATGTGAAAGCACTGACAAAGGCTCCCAGGACCCTTACAGCTTAGAAAGCCAAAGGTAACAAGGGGTTCGCCATCTCCTGAACAGTTTGCCTAGTCTCTGATGAAATTCAGCACCAACTGCCCAAGGACTGGCTGGCACAGACAGCCGGGATGCAGTGAGAGACAGCCTCCCCTTCAGTTACAGCCTCTCACCTGATGCACGTGTGGGGTGGAGACACACACTCTACAATATCCACCAGTGCTCATTTTAAACAAATACAGACTTTTGCATATGCTCCTGGCTCTGAATATATTACATTGTGTTGCAAGAGTCTGTTTCCATGTTTGTGTCTCTGATTGGACTATGAACTTCTAAAGGGGAAGAACTATATTGTAGCCATTTTTTAATTCCCAGAAGGTACAAGTTAATGTATAATAAATGCTCAAAAATGTGGTTTGAAAGAATAAATGACTTTAACAATTTTTATTGAGCACCTAGTATATATGCTAGAGATTATAATGTGTATTACTTTATTTAATCTTCACAGTTAATCTATGAAGCAAGCAAGGGCTGGCATCATACCCACTTCACAGATGGAAAACGGAGGCACAGAAAGATGAAGTAAACTAAGTGAACAGCCTGTGCCGGAATGCAGGCAGTCCAGCCTCAGAGTCCACCCATAATCACCAGAAACGCAGCCACCCCGCCCCCACCCCACAGGAGGTGCGGGCCGTGAATGAGCAACACGCCCCCCTCTGCCCGCCTCGTGGTCTTTGCTTCTGCTGTGTCCTTTGCCTGGGGGGCTCTCCCCTCACTTTTTTAACGTGGCTCAAGATTCACTTCTTCAGAAAGTCCTTGCCAGATCAACCATTTATTAAATGGTAACCTTAATCCCTCTTTCCCTTTCCCCCTTTATTTTTTTCAGACCTTGATTCTATCTATCTTTTTATTATGTAATTACTTAATTGTTCTATCTCTCTCCTGCCGAGCTCATGGCCGTACCCTCCAGAGCCTTGGACAGAGCCTTGGGATGTAGTTACTGCTTGGTGTGAAGTACGGAATGAAGGGATGTACCTCCCAGTGACTTCCGCCCTGCTTAGGAACGCATTTTGGTTGAATGCTGGGTAACTTCCCATTCATCCTTAGGTTTCTTTGTAGTTCTGCCTGTATAATTTATTCCAACACCACTGAATTATTCCAGCTCTTGGTGTTATTTTTTTTCTCTAATTAAATTGCTATTTACTTCTCACACGGATCTTTAACATTAGACATCTTGTTCTTGTCAAAAACATGACTCATAAGGAAAAAATTAATTTGAATATAGGGGCTCATGTGTATCAGAATGTTTCCATCAGTATTTCAGATATAAAAAAGAGGCCCAGTCATAGAAGCCTGTCCATGTCTCAGGTCTGTGATAGTAATTTCAGTGGACAATTAGCCTTTGGGATGTCTAACCTCACCCAATCAATGACCACCATGGCTCCTCCTGAAACCAGGCTGCATCATGTACACCAAGTGTGTCAAACTTATGGCCCGTGGGGCTGCAGGCGGCCCAGCCAATATAATGGAATGTAAGAAACGTTTCAATAAAAATTGTGTAACTTGATTTTTACAATATCCTGTTATTCATAATTATTAATAATGCACTACAATGTTCGCTAATGACTGATTACTATAATCGTGTTGCACTCATTTCCCTCACGCGTGCGTCTTACACGCAGGCGCCGCTTCTCTCCACTCACACCAGCAGCGAACATTTTGGCAGCTGGTCACCACGTCATTGGTCCTGGGCTGACTCGTTTGGTGTGCACAACAGGAAATAATTTGCTTTCAGAGACCAAGAAACATAGGTTTATTTGTGTTATGCTTATTAATCTGTGCAGTTATTCAGTGTCTGGTAAGTTAATATTTAAGAAAAAATACTAATTTTTTCTTAAAATGTTCTATTATTTTATGTTAACCATTACTCATTTGTTTCAGCCCTTTGGATTCAGCATGTCTCTATCAAAATAAACCTGTATTTCTATGAAAACTGAAGCTTTTTTTTTTTTTTGTAGCCCACATAAACTTAAACCTTTATTTAGTCAGTGTTAAGCCTTTGAGTTTGACATGTTTGATTTACGCAAACATTGTATGCGTTTCTTTATCTTCTGCCATAATTACCTTCACACTCAACATTCACAGCCAAGATGCAAAATGCACACACAGAAAGGATATTTCAAAGAGATACCTAAAAGTATTTTTTAAAAATAGAAAAAAAGAATGAAAGAGGAATTAACCTTACCATTAAACTAATTTCCTTGAAGACCATAAAAGGGCTGAAGTTTAAAGGTCATGAAAGAGTATCTATTGGTTGAGGGAAGTCTTACAGGTTTATATTACCTTTATAAACACCATCAGCTAGTTACTACAGGGTCTGTGTTTACCAAACAAGAATAGATCCAGTGCCCAGTGGCCGTGGCTCAGTGGTTAAGTGTCGACCTATGAACAAGGTCAAGGTCTGATTCCTGGTCAGGGCACATGCCTGGATTGTGGGGTTCATCCCTAGTAGGGGGCTTGCAGGAGCCAGTCCATCAATGACTCTCTCTCATCATTGATGTTTCTACCTCCCTTTCCCTCTCCTTTCCCCTCTGAAATCAGTAAATATATATATTTTAAAAAGAATAGAAGTAGTGACACTAAAGCCTAACAACATTTGAGTATATAAAATGGAGAAGGCTATGCCTTCCGGTAAATGTACCAAATTGCCTTTAAAAATGTCCCCCTTTTCATCTTATTTACGGGCAAACTCCCAGTTCAGTTCTAAGGACTCCATGGAATGTTTCACTCTCAGATATCTGAGACCAGTAATGATTCTCTCTTCCCTATCACTTTTCTCATTTTAAGACTTAAAAATAATAACTAGCCCAACAATCCAAACTGTATATTGAAAATCATTTTCACAACTGAAAATGCAAAAACAGAGAACAAAAGCCAGAGTCTATGGAAGAATCTAGTACAGGTACACTGTCCTAAAATGGGGGTAACCCACAAACACCCAGAAAAGGTGTGTGTGTGTGTGTGTGTGTGTGTGGCTTGCTATAAACCAGGTATGTTTCATGCACCTGGACTACACCTGACAACCATTTGCTTCTAACAGTGAAGCAGAGAAAGGAAAGGCTCTCCTGGATCCCCTCGCTGAGCACATGTGGGTGTGCACATTGTAACCTGAAGGCAAGCTCTCCCGCAGAGGCTGCTGGGATGAGGGCCTCCTCTTCGCCACACATTGTCTACAGTGCCGGCCAAGCTCCGCCGAGCCTTCCTGTGAATGGGACAGATTCCCAGATGGCTCCTGGCAACACGTGCCCAGGGGACAGGCCCACCTAACACCACCTGGGCTGTGCAATTGTGCTGTGACTGCAGAGCACGGGGCCCATCGGGATGCTATTTCTGAGTTTACACAGACAGGAAAGTCGCAGCTAACAGAATTCTCGGGCTGGCGTATCTGTTGCTCAGTCCCCGGAATAGTTCCCCCAAACAACCATCTTCTTCATTCACATAGGCAGAGTGACAAGCGGGGACAACACTAACAGCCTCCCTGTGTGAGCCTCAGGGGTCGGGCCAGGCTGAAGGGGGAGGGGGAAGAGAATACGGGGGACTGCAGCAGTTAGCTGGCTAGCCCCGCTGGGGGGAGGGGCCAAGGGAGGTTGTGGGGGGCTGGTCGGGACCCCAATGGCCGGTTGGCCCCTGCAGTGCACGTCATAGCGACCAGTCATTCCAGCCATTCTGTTGTTCTGGTCACTTGGCTTTTATACATGTAGATAACATACTTAGGCCGTGACTGATTACCAAGGGGGTGGGTGCAGGACCCAGGGTGCTGTGCAGAGGCACACACAAACTGGCATTGCCCCGGGAGCTAGCCGAGAGCTACATGGGAACATGGTGCAAGAAAGCATCTTTGCAGGTTTTGAAAAAGTACATGACTCCCACTTCAGACTCCTGCAGGGATCCCCCTCGCCTGGCCCATGCTTGGCTAAGAACATGGAACTCCTACTTGTCAACTAAAGAGAGTAAGGCCAGGACTTTTCCAAGCTACAGGCTTCTGCAGACTTGTAGCTTCCCTTCCCACTTAGGACGAATCCAGTATCTGGCAAAGGAAATTTCCTACTCATTCAATCCAAGTGGCAAAGTATGCATTTCAACAAAACTCTGACCCCAACACAAGCAACGATGCCTGAGTTCCCGCCGGCGGAGCGGGCTCCCCGCCGTGCTGCCCACTAGGAAATCGAACAGAGGCTGAGGAAGAAGGTGAGCCTTCCACACATGTGCACACACCTGCCAAAGGGCTGGGGCCAACAAAGGACTCTGGTGAGCAACCCTATCACCTGAGACTGTCTTCCTACACAGTGAGAGAAACGGGGTTCAATTATGGTGTGGGGACAGCTGGCCTGCTAGACATGACAGAGCCCACGGTCAATATTCCTTTAAGAGAAACATAAAATGAACGGACTCTCCAGAGCAATTATGCCATTTATTGGAAATTATTTATTACTCAAGCACAAGGGGGAAAAAAGCTCAAGCATCTAGTGATGATATGTTATGGCAAAAAGTACACCACAGCTCTCAGAAAATAATAACCAATGACTCTTCTTTTAATCACACACAAGGCACACCCTCAAGAAAATCCATGCGCCGGCCCCTGGGGCAAGGCCGCTCATTCCTCTCTGGGCCCCTGGCAAGGCCGCAGGGCCTTTCCTCCCGCCAAGACTCAGGAGCCCTGGCTGTCAACAGCACGACCCCGCATCTCAGCCTCTTAAAGCCTTACAGTCGCCCCCGCCCCGCCCTCGCATACAAATTGCTTGTTAGCTCCCAGGTGCTCCTTCCGACATAAGCAAGAACATTCTCAAAGACAGATTTGTATTGCTTTCAAAGAGGGAGAGAGAGAAACATCAATGATGAGAAAGAATCAGGGGTCAGCTGCTTCCTGCATGCCCCCTACTGGGGATTACAGTCTTCAGCCCTTTGGAAACCCTGGGCAAGCAGGAACATTTTTGTCCTAAACAGGCTACTTCCCAAGCAAAGGGATGCGGGTAATGCGACCAAGCGTAGTTCTGGAGCAGAAAGAGGCCCTTGCAACTGGCCATCCACCCTTCTCTTTCTGGTCCCTAGGACAGCTGACAGTACATGCCCAGCCTGGCCCCTGTGTGCCCCAGGCAGAAAGATGAGACAGAACCCGAAGCAGAGAACCTCAGGCTGATGCTCTGTCCACTAAGCCACACCAGCCAGGGCGAGCCCTTTATTTAGAGGGCCCCACAGAGCAGCTCAGTAAACGGTGGCTGTCTCCACCACCCTGCATGCTGGTTCCTCTCCCTACAGCAACGCTCTCTCTGCTCGCTGGTTCATACAAGAATGGGAAGCATTAGATTTTCAAAATTTTCCCAAAAAACTCTACTTCCCAACATTGCCCAAACCAAGGGGACCTGATGAACATGCCATGCCCTGGAGCGGATGCAGTGCGGACCCTGACCGTGCAGCACTTGGCGGCCTGGCCCTCTGCATTGCTCACAGGCTGCCAGGTGATGCCCAACTTGCTGCAGCTGCTGAAACTGAGCAGCAAGCATCCAGGGCAGGTCTGACAAACACACTTTCCACGCCTCATCTCAGACCCATGAGACCCACATCTTCCTGGAGGAAAAGCCAGCCAGCACCTGTGGGAATGCCTCAAAGGCAGAATCTAACGCGAGAGCAGCCACAGATGACGCACAAATGGACGAGCAACGAACCAGTTACTGGGCTCAAAAGGCCCTGAACAGGAATATTTCAACAGTGAAAGACTTGAGACACTAGAACAGTTCTGAAACCAGGCTTCTAGAATTTTAGAAAATAAACCAAAAGCACCAATAGAATTTAGTTTAAAAGAATTAGAAAGCACCAGGCTGTCCACATTTCAAAGTCCCTTGCCTTTTGAAAATAGTGAGGCCCCGTGGACACACATGTTACTGTTATATAGTCAGATACATGGCAACATGGCAACATGGCAAGAGGCACCAACACAGACCAGAGACTGTGTCTCAGTGAAACTGTCTGAGAGCGCACTGGCCAAGCCCAGGCCGCAGGGCTACGTGAAAGGGCTGCCAGCGGGGCAGCGCCGGAAGCACACACAAGGACGATGCACGCACTACGCCAACAGAGGAGAGTGACGACGAAGGGAGAGGCATGGTGAGTGGATGGAGGCAGGTGGCCCCAGGAGGGGCCTGACCTGGTCACCTGACTCTGAGAACAGCCGAGAGTTGCAGCCAAAGCAGAGGCCGGACAACGGCGCTCCCGGAAGGCTGACGGAGCCTCTCCCCAAAGCTTTGGGAAGGCTTGGAGCAAATCCTGAGCGGAGCTAGGACTCCCTCCGAGCAGCACAGGCCTCACAGAACAGCCGCTGCCGGTGGTCAGCTGAGAGCAAAAACCTGGGGAGGACCACCGCACCAGGAGCATTTCCAGCGTGGCCCACAAGGGACAGTGCGAATGGAGCCGAGACCCACAATGTACCCGCTAGGAAACGTGGGATTTACCAGGCAGAAAGGAAGTGGGGACACTTTTAAGGGAGAGAGGCTTGTGCACTTACCTGTGTGCAAGTACTTGCATGGAGTCATTCTTGTTTCATACGTGCTGCTTCAAATGTAAATAATTTCTAGGCCTTCATGAAAAGCCTAGAAAATATCTGTATCCAAGTTAAG
Source organism: Antrozous pallidus (assembly GCA_027563665.1). Lineage (NCBI taxonomy): Eukaryota > Metazoa > Chordata > Mammalia > Chiroptera > Vespertilionidae > Antrozous > Antrozous pallidus. The sequence goes on along the minus strand of CM050524.1, from coordinate 2,615,934 downwards.
AGGAAACTACTCTTTTCTTTAAAATGTGCTGATATGCACACAGTAGCTTAATTGAATTAATTTCAAATTAAATTTAAAATTTCTTTGAGGAATATTGACTTTAGTTCATCACAAGTAGTCAGGAATGCACTCTGAGAAATGTGTCCTTTAGGGGATGCGCTGTCATGAGAACACAGAGTGCACCCACACAAGCCTGGCCAGCACCGCCCATGGCACGCCCAGCCTACTGCTCCTGGGCTGCCACACGAGAGGGTTCCAGTGCAAGAGGCGGTGCCACCCAGACACGTGTGCACACGAGAGGGACAGCTGCTGCCCGAGGAGCGCGCGCTGTTGCACGGGACGAAAACAACAGCCACGCGCTGGGGAGGGCCGCGGTCTGCGCTTTACCGGCCTGGCCTGCAGCGGGCTTGCTGCCCCGGCAACACCATGACACGCGTCACGCACTGGGTGCCGACATTAAGGTATGCTTGGCCACAGAAACTCTTCAGCTCCATTATCGTTTCATGGGGCCGCCGTCCAACATGCAGCCCAGCGTTGACTGACCCAGAGTTGAATGCATGACTGCATTCACTTCTAAGCTGAACAAAACTTCAAGTGCCGATTTATAAACTAAGAGAGAGACTTGAATTTGGAGCCTGGATATGGCCCTAATCATTCTGTGACCCTAGACCAGTTCTTTAATCTCTATGACTCAATTTCCTTGTCTGTGAAATGGAGATGGTAATCCCTAAGCTTCCCAGCAGCCACGTGGCTGCAATGAGCCATCACTCAGCCCCGCCTGTGCAGATGAAGACTGATTAAGTGTGAGCTCCCTCCCCTTCCCCAGTGCACCATAACATAATGTGATATTTAGAATTTTAATTCAGGCAATTACTTAAGTAGTAATTGCTATTTGTATTTACATAGCTGCTTTGATCCAAGAAGCTCCAAGGGCTTTACTAAATTTAGCATTTTCATAAATGTTTCATTTGCATGCTGTGGATTTTATTTACCCACACCAAAACTTGGAATTTCCTAAAGCAAGAGAGTCAGACGAGTAAAGAGAACAAGGTAACAGTGTCATGTTTAAGGGACCCAGGTCTCAGTTCTCTCATCTACTCAGAAGCTTGGCCTCCCTGGTCCTGGGGAATGACATGGCAGCCAGAGTCAGGAAGGTGCCTTTTCCTCTGCCAGCCCCACAGCTTCTGCCCGCCCCCACTTTTCAGGCACTGGGGACCCAGGCGGGGTCACAGGCCCAATGAATGTATATGTCATCAGTACAGCAGACGGGATTCGATTGTGGGAGAAAGTCCTAAATTCTGAAAGTGCTGATCTGACTGTCTCTAATTAACAGGGACAGGATGTTAGGAAGCTTGAAACTGGTGTCAGTACTGCCCCCAAAGGGCAGGGGCCACTCATCCCATTGCAGGGCGAGGAGGGCACCCTGCACAGCAGGGAAGTGGGCTTCCACCAGCTTCTCCCCGCTCCACACTCAAGCGTTTACCCAGAATGATTTAATTACAATTTCCCTGCGCTAGACAAATTAAAGAGGAGAGTGGGAGTGGCGGGCAATGCGTGACTTATCTCCGTAAGCAGCCTGCAGCTCACCGAGGCCCAGAGCTGGTGTGCTTCGAGAGGAGGCCAGGGTGCACAGTCAGGGCTGCACCGACTGCATCCAAAATAAACACCATATGGCACTGCCTTTTCCAACAAATCTTCCCAATGAGCACACCCACTCCAGCTTGTTCCATCCTTTATGAACGCTGGCAGTGCGAGCCCGGGCAGGGCAGGACGCTCACGGTGGTGAGGACTGAGGATGAGACGCTTCTCCCAGGGACTCCCGACAAGCAGCAGCTCTGGGTGGCAGCAAGAACCTGTTGTTATGGTGATTGCTTTCTGACTGTGTCCACTACTTAACAGGACAGCACACACATGATTTAGAAATTAACCTTAACCAGGTAAGACTCTATCACATACTTACAAGTACTTATATATACATGATAGCTGAACTTTTAATGATCAGTTCTGCAAGGTTATAACTCTGAGTTATCTTCAACCTAAGGTGCTCATCTATCTTATTTGCTACATTCAGTTAAAATGTGCTAATTAGAATTTTCTTTAATTTAGCCACATCTAGGAAATAAATCTAAATTGAGAGGAGCAGTGGCAGGTAATGTCACAGCTGCTTCATCCGCACATGCAACCCGAACACTCAGCCTGCTTTACCCCCGACTAAGGCTCAGTGAGGCCCAGGCCTTCTCTGATCCACATTCTAATTCTTACATGTAGTATATTAAGGGTTACACTCAAGTTTTGTGCAAACAAGGACCATAAAAAAATCAAACAAACTTATTTTAGAGTTGGACTATTAGATCCATTTCCTTTCAAATGCACTCTAAGACATGAAGAGAGTTCTCTTCCTGCTCACCCGTCATCCGACTGTGGACACCCCGCCTTCTGGAATGAGCTGGGCACACTGCACCCACACAAGAAGAGTTTGTGTCACAGGGAATCTGTGCAAACCCCATAGCGGCCAACAAGACTGTGCAAACACCCCCATGGCCTCGGTGGACATTTTTGGAGCAGGGACCCTGCTCTGCGGTAAAGGGGCCATGCAGCTGCCTGGTGGCGATAGGGCAGCAACCCCAGGACACCAATGCACACCCAGCAAGGGAACACCTAGAGCCCTCTCCCCAAAGCCATCTCAGGGTAGAGTTTTTAAAAGAACAAAGACATGATAAAGGATGATAAAGCAAGAGCCAGGACGGGCTCCAAACACTCCAATCTTTCCTAACTCGGAACAGCAGAGGCCTCCTTTGGGCAGTGGCTCCAAACTGATTCTGAGTGACCACCCATTCTTCAAAGCTTCTAACCCAGGCGGCCTCAAGTATCGTTCGGCCCTCTCTGCCTTCCACAAAGACTCCAAATGATCTTAAAATGCGAGCTAAAAGGTCTGGTTAAAGCATACTTAAATCTCATTTGGGGAACATCTCGCGGGTGTTACACTTGAATGTGATACATACACACATACACACATACACACACACACACACACGCACACTTAGATAATGGTGTCTGTGATTAGTAAACTCTAACTGGATAAAACGTTGCTGGTACAAAAATACAAACCTAATTAAGGCAAAGGGCTTCCTGATATTTGATATTTCAAGAAATATATAAAATTATATTTGTAATTGCTTAAGTGAAAAGATAATTTTAAAACTTTCACTGAGTCACTTCTATTAAAAACAAAATTTAAATTTGTTTTTTCTCATGGTAATGACACTATCATATTTTACTTTTAAGGTTCCCTCTGTCTGTGGAAGCTTTTCAATATGTAAGATATAAAAAATGGTTTAAAAATAGTAAACTAAAAAACCCTCTCATTTTAAAAGCATTATCTGCATCGACACATTCTACTCCTGAAAAGCATCAACAGTGGCGACAGTGCTTCTGGGCACTAATACATGACCATGGATGCACCGCTCCCTCCCTCAGCAGTGCTCAAAGGGGTGTCTCCCACCACTTCAGCTTCACCAGCCCAAAGGGGCTCAGGGCCAGTTGAAGCTCCCAATGGGGTGACGACTAGACCGCTGGCTACGCACTCCGGCCACCAGAAGTGTGCTGCGGACCCCTGCGCCCGGACGTGGCCTCGGCCCCGGCCTTGAACCTTCAGCGGGGTTCACTCTAAGGCCAGGTGCTGGGGCACACGGTAAATGAACACACGGACTCCCTGCCTTCAAGGAGAGCAGTGCAGAGCAGCGTAAGTTCCATGCTTCTCAATCATGACTCCACATTGTCCATGGCGGACATTGCTCTTCCCTCAGAGGGGTTTGGGAAGGCAACCCGCTTGCAAGGTGAGCGCGGGCGGAGAGGAAGCCTGGAAGCCTTAAACCCAGCCCATCCAAGGAGCATCCTCGGCCTCTAGCTGGGCTGCGGTTTAGGGTGGAGCCACAGCAGTGCTCATGCCATGTTGGAAAGATGGGAACTTTCAGGTGCTCATGCCCAACAATACTAAGCACATCCTTAAGTAATCATACGCACATGCAAGTCCCCCGGAGCCCAGGAGGGGTGGTGGAGTCATGGTGAGGCACCCTCACCCCATGTTATAGACGGTGTTGGACACATCTCAGCGGGACATTCCTACCTTTCCCTCTTGGGCGTGTGGACGGAGAGCTGTCCGTTGGTAGAGGCATGTGGGTTCATGATGAGGGAGGTCTTGGCATTGGCGGAGGAGACGCAGGTGGCCGTGGTCAGATCCACGCTATTGTGGCTGCTGCCCGTGCTCTCCTCGGCAGGGTGCGCGCTCGTCACCTCTTTCCAGAGCTGCTGCAGTTCTGCTGGAATCATGCCTGAAACAAACCAATGGGATAATTAAATCAATTAACAGCCAATTCCGTCCTCTTCAAACAGTAATTAAATCAGAGTCAGTAAACAAAGCCTAGTGTCGGGCTCTGGGCTGCAGTGCCTTCCCGCCCAGGGAAAGCCAGCGATGCCCTGACAGCCTCTGCTCCGGAACGGGGACCGCCCTCGGCTGCAGCCCACAGGAAGCCTCCATCCCTGGGGCGATTTCCAGATTTTTTGAGGAGAAAGTGGATACATGTTATATATTTTTAGTCACAAAGGACTCAAATATATTCAAAAATACTATTATGACAACATGAACCAAAAAATGAATAATTTTTGTGCTTAAGTCTTAAATGATGACAAATAGCTTTGTTATTAAATATAGTTTTTATTAATCACTTTTAGACATAAATTATGAATTCATATAATCTTCCTGAAATGCTTTTCAACTTTTAACAGTCAAATTGATTATACTATGATTATTTCATTAACACACCTATCTTCCTCATTAATTTTGGTTTCTAGTACCACATGCTTAATTGATGGATGTGTCTACTGAAAAACTGTAACTTTTTATACAAGTAACACTATTATTACTGTCATTTCTTAGATCAGCGCTAATGAACCATTGCAGAATAAAATGAAAATGTAAAGTTGGAGTAATAAAGTTCTCTTGTTTTCTAAAGGGGTCAAAGTGGACGTGGGTCTTAAGGAGTAAGTGCCAACCCATATTTTAAATCCCCAAGAAGACATACAGTGAGTATGCGCCTCTCACCCCTGTGGCCTCACAGCCTTCCCTCTGCGGGCACGCCTCTCCGCGCCCGGAGTCCGAATCTGACCCATGTGCCGCTGGTGCACAGGAGAGCCAAGCAAACGACAACCACAGGCTAAGCTTGCGGCGCGAGGACCCCAGAGAGGTCAGTCGTGTGCCCTGGACCTCGCGAGGCAACCCCGCTACAACTGGGCTGGGCTCCTGGTTTCAGTCCGCTGACACACTACCCGGCCTAGAAAGCTCGTCACTTTCTGGCTGCACAGCAGCAAGTGAAACAGGCATGTTTCTTACCAAGTCTAAGGTACTGAATTTTAAAAGAAGGCTGTGTGCATTATATTCATTTGAAACACATAATAAAAAATGCCAAGGTCTAAATTTAATTTATTTTTGTCATTTAGAATACAATGGATAATCATCTCAACGTGATCAGCCAAACATCTTTACTTTGCTAAACTGTTAAAGATTTTAATTATGCCGGCATTGGAGAGCACTGTCTAATGAGGCGCAGGGCTCCAGAGAACCCGAGTGGCTAAGAACTGTGAAATGAGTCTGATAGGATTTTTTATGTTCACCGTGGATCGTTTGCATATCAAAGAGGAGTGAATTATTGCACAGCAGACCAATAACCTCTCCGCCTTTCTGAGAGGAGTGGTAACAAAAACAGTTGATCTCTCCCAATGGTTCCCCATAAAAAAATGTTCAAATACTTAAGGATTTGCAATTAATATGTACTACAATGGAGGCTGCAAACGATACATTAAGTGGTCAGATATTCTTGGAACGCATCCTCAACAGCCAGGTCGGTTTTCTTCTTCCTTCATAAAAATCAAATGCCAATTATATTTTGATGGATTTTGTCCCAAATGAGCATTTAGTTATTAGGCATATTCAATTATTACTTGTCCCTTGAAATTAAACCTTGGAGGAAAATTAAACAAAGGGAAAGGTCACTACAGAATCCGTGGCCAGTTCTGCTGCATCTGGGCAGTGCTTTTCCAACGCCCGTGCAGTGACCACGGGCTGTGCACGGCTCACAGGCCCGCAGGGACGCCGCGCACCAACAGGCCCTGTGAGCACCAAGGGCCCGCGGGCCACCGCTGACCCAGCCGAAACAACGAGGAGCAGGCTTGTCTGTTGGAGATAACATACTGATACAGAGCCGCTCAAGCCAACACCTATTTCTATTTTCCAGGGGGTAAATATACTTGAAAAGCACAAATCGCCTATTTTTCCACTCAAACTAACTGATTTCCTGGTCAGCTGCCTGGGAAGTGGAAAGCCTGGAGGATCGCAAGGCTAACAACTGTGTTAACACTTTTGCTCTGACATAAAAGAGCAGAACTTTGAAGCCATTTAAAAAGTAAAAGGAGTTAAGTCTATTTAAAATGACGTAAAACTAACAGTAAGCTGTGTATCTAGCCAATACAGCCCAGCAGATGTGCTGTTACACCTAAGAGAACATTCCTGTTCCTCTACTCCCTTTCATTCCAATGGGCTATCCCAGTGGTCGGCAGACTCATTAGCCAGCAGAGCCAAATACCAACAGTACAGTGATTGACATTTCTTCTGAGAGCCACATTTTTTAAACTTAAACTTCTTCTGATGCCACTTCTTCAAAATAGACTCGCCCAGGCCATGGTATTTTGTGGAAGAGCCACACTCAAGGGGCCAAAGAGCCGCATGTGGCTCACGAGCCACGGTTTGCCAACCACTGGCTAGCCAAACAATTTCATCGTCCATAGGGGGAGATGGTAAATAAAACAGTAACTCATGTACTTCTGGGTCAAATTTCAATATGATAATTACATTTAAGAATATTCATTAGATTTAGAAAGAAGCAGTCAAATCAGTGTTCTCCATCAGTGCTACACCTTGATAGTATTGTTAAACTTGGGTTCCATAAATAGAGTACTGTCTACCAAGGTCTCATGATAGAATGAAGACATTAAAAAGCAGGCTAGTCACTCATTAGACTAAATGGATATCAAATTTCCAGAAAGCAAGCATTCCTCCAAAAATGTTAGACAGGAATGATTGTACTGAGTTAATAAATTCATAACAGGTACATAATTGAGTTTCTCCTATTGATAGTGTACACTTAAAAATTTAAAAATCAGAATAAAATTGAAAGTATATTTCAATATGGAAGTACTAGTCCTGGCAAGGATCAAATAATTAAAGAGACCAAAGAGAAAAACAGATACACACTGATTATGTAAAACAGAAAGAAGGCCCTATAGTAACCTTATGAACAACAAAAATATTCCTCTATTTCATAACCTTCAGGGGAAAAAAGGCCTTAAAAATATTTCTCTCTCTCTCTCCATTCCTATACTTTGATATTTACATACACATTTTAGGTAACTCAGCCACGGCCACAAGCAAGAATATAAAAGAATGTTCATGTTTGTATCATGAAGTGGGCATTTCCAGTTATTTTATAACACATACTCCTTTCCTTTGCTAGCTTTCTTTTTCCAGGATAACTGGCCCCTTCATTATAAAAGGAAATGCAGACACAGGTTTAAAAAATGTATGTTGTGGGGACAGTTGACAGATTACTGTTCATGGAACTCAATTTTACAGCCCAGGACTGGCTCATAGACACCAGAGCTGACCAACCTTTCTGTCCTTCACACCCATCCCAGGTGACCAGCTCCAGCAGAAAGCTGATTTAAGCCTCATAATGATATCAGTTTTAAGCCATTATCTCTTTGATAAAGAAAAAATTGTATTGTCTTCCAACACGACTGAATTCTCAAGCCCTTTTGGGCAAGGGGGCAGGGGAGACCAAACCAACTTCCCAATTCCCCAAAGATGGCCATGACACTGTGGCTCACTTCCCACAGGCACCAACTCCGGAAATACTTCTGCCTGTGCCTCTGGGACACGTGTAAAGGCACCCTTTAGATTTTAAATACGCATCTTCCTAATGCCTCGGGGATTCATGGTCATGGCACACTGCTGGGCATATCAATCAGTGCTGGGCCGGTGAATTACCGACAGTGCCTCAGATATGTTACCACAGTGCTTACACTGCACGCATCGCCACATTCATTCCTTTCCCATTACCCAGGAGCTTGTCTTGTCCCTGCCCAATTGCCCTCTTCGGACAGCTTAACTGATGTGCCACAACAATGAACCTCTGTGAGCAAGTGGCCAGCAGAAGAGCAGAAGGGAAGACGAGCAGCTGCACCCACATCCAGTGGGTGTGGCACAGCCGCCTGCAACAGTTTCCCACAATACACCCGAAGGTGTAATTAATGATGTTTTAAGATTCTACAAGTTCAAAAATGTGTTAGCCAAGATGCTCTTTGTTTTCCCCAGGTGTTACCAAATCTCCTGATCTGACAGCAGTGGGGATGTGAGCAGTCACGGCAGAAAGGGGAGAAGAGGTGAGAGGAGTCAGAGGAAAAGCCCTGGCCATCACAGTAAAAACGCCCCCACAAAAAACAAAGTGACCCCCAGATGTGACAGAAATTGGGTGTGGCTGACTTCAGAGAAGATTCAAATGCAGATATGCCTCACTTCCACCTGACAGCAAAGATTCCGACTAAAGGACCAGGCCTGCTGCCTGGATGATGGAGGTTCCCCATTCCAAGCCTCTTCAGAGGCAGCTGAATCCAAGGCACCGAAGGCTTTAGCTACCAGCCTTTTTGGCACATGTACCTACATTCAAATGGGGTAGAGCTGAGGGCCCAGAGGAGACAGGGCAGCCCTAGCACAAAGCATGCCTGCTCTCCTCCTCTGAACAGAGTACAGATGCAGTCACCACACAGGTGCACTCAGGCGACACAGGTGCATCCTCCACACACGTGCCCCCATGCTGCACAGCTACACCCAGGCCACACAGGTGCACCAAAGCCACACAGGTGCACTCACCACACAGCTGTACCCACACCACAGGTGCACTCACCACACAGCTGTACCCACACCACAGGTGCACTCACCACACAGCTGCACCCAACCACAGGTGCAATCACCACACAGCTGCACCCACACCACAGGTGCACTCACTACACAGCTGTACCCACACCACAGGTGCAATCACCACACAGCTGCACCCACACCACAGGTGCACTCACTACACAGCTGTACCCACACCACAGGTGCACTCACCACACAGCTGTACCCACACCACAGGTGCACTCACCACACAGCTGCACCCAACCACAGGTGCAATCACCACACAGCTGCACCCAACCACAGGTGCACTCACCACACAGCTGCACCCACACCACAGGTGCACTCACCACACAGCTGTACCCACACCACAGGTGCACTCACCACACAGCTGCACCCACACCACAGGTGCACTCACCACACAGCTGTACCCACACCACAGGTGCACTCACCACACAGCTGCACCCAACCACAGGTGCACTCACCACACAGCTGCACCCACACCACAGGTGCACTCACCACACAGCTGTACCCACACCACAGGTGCACTCACCACACAGCTGCACCCACACCACAGGTGCACTCACCATACAGCTGCACCCACACCACAGGTGCACTCACCATACAGCTGTACCCACACCACAGGTGCACTCACCACACAGCTGTACCCACACCACAGGTGCACTCACCATACAGCTGCACCCACACCACAGGTGCACTCACCACACAGCTGCACCCACACCACAGGTGCACTCACCACACAGCTGCACCCACACCACAGGTGCACTCACCACACAGCTGCACCCACACCACAGGTGCACTCACCACACAGCTGTACCCACACCACAGGTGCAATCACCATACAGCTGTACCCACACCACAGGTGCACTCACCACACAGCTGTACCCACACCACAGGTGCACTCACCACACAGCTGTACCCACACCACAGGTGCACTCACCACACAGCTGCACCCACACCACAGGTGCACTCACCACACAGCTGCACCCACACCACAGGTGCACTCACCACACAGCTGTACCCACACCACAGGTGCAATCACCATACAGCTGTACCCACACCACAGGTGCACTCACCACACAGCTGTACCCACACCACAGGTGCAATCACCACACAGCTGTACCCACACCACAGGTGCACTCACCATACAGCTGCACCCACACCACAGGTGCACTCACCACACAGCTGTACCCACACCACAGGTGCACTCACCACACAGCTGCACCCAACCACAGGTGCACTCACCATACAGCTGTACCCACACCACAGGTGCACTCACCACACAGCTGCACCCAACCACAGGTGCACTCACCATACAGCTGTACCCACACCACAGGTGCACTCACCATACAGCTGTACCCACACCACAGGTGCACTCACCACACAGCTGTACCCACACCACAGGTGCACTCACCACACAGCTGCACCCAACCACAGGTGCACTCACCACACAGCTGCACCCAACCACAGGTGCACTCACCACACAGCTGTACCCAACCACAGGTGCACTCACCACACAGCTGTACCCACACCACAGGTGCACTCACCACACAGCTGTACCCACACCACAGGTGCACTCACCACACAGCTGTACCCACAACACAGGTGCAATCACCGCACAGGTGCACCCACACCACACAGGTGACCTCACCGCACAGGTGCACCCACACCACAGTTGCACTCACCACACAGGTGCACCCACACCGCACAGGTGCACCCACACCGCACAGGTGCACCCACACCGCACAGGTGCACCCACACCGCACAGGTGCACCCACACCGCACAGGTGCACCCACACCACACAGGTGACCTCACCGCACAGGTGCACCCACACCACAGGTGCACCCACACCGCACAGGTGCACCCACACCGCACAGGTGCACCCACACCGCACAGGTGCACCCACACCGCACAGGTGCACCCACACCGCATAGGTGCACCCACACCACACAGGTGACCTCACCGCACAGGTGCACCCACACCACAGTTGCACTCACCACACAGGTGCACCCACACCGCACAGGTGCACCCACACCGCACAGGTGCACCCACACCGCACAGGTGCACCCACACCGCACATGTGACCTCACCGCACAGGTGCACCCACACCACAGGTGCACCCACACCGCACAGGTGTACCCACACCGCACCAGTGAAAGCGCTGCTTAACCAGGAGTGTCCAAAACACAGCAGAGTGCTAGCAGCTGATGCCCGACACCCCGTGGAATAACATGTCAATGGCTTCTCAAAAGAAACATTTTAAATCTATAAAATCTTGTTATTTTTTAAAGAACCTCTGTTTTTGCAGAAGAGCTATAGATATACATGCCACCTGATCAGATGAGTGAACTAACCTGCTCAAAAATCAACAGTCAGATGAAGGTAAAAAAGAAAGAAAAGAGAGCAAAACCACCAAAACCTTTCATTTTTATAATCACACAAAAATAAACTTGACTCTATCTCTAGAAAGTGGAATTTATAAAGCATGATTAAGATTAAAACAGAACAAGTTAGATGACATGAAATGCAGCTTAAAATGAATTTTAAAAAATACCTTCAAGAAAATTCATTTGCAATTCCAAACTGAAAACATCCGATTTGATTAAAATACTGTCAGTGGGGGAGCATGCTTTCCCTTCCCTCAGGGACCGCTGAGCCCTGGGCCACCCGGGCCCCACTGATGGCAGCAGTGCGGAGACTCCTCCCAGGCCCGCAGGGCTTCCTGCAGTTCCTCGGGGGCAGGCAGGGCCCGGGGGCAGGCACTGGCCTCGGCGTCCACACCCACCTTGTGAGAGGGGCTGCAGGGGCAGCGCGGGCTGGCCGGGTGGCAGTGACAGGAGGCCTTGGCGCTGCAGGGACAGAAGGTGCTGCTGCTGGAGCTGCTGCATCTGCAAGAGCTGCTGCTGGAAAGCCAGCTGCTGGGGAGCCACCTGCTGCTGCAAGAGACCAGGCAGAGAGTGAGGCCGAGAACAGGCCAGGTGAGACCATCCCACCCGCCCATCCATGTCTAAGAGAGAAGGGGCATGTGGGCAAGGGGTGCTCCCTTTCAAGGTGTCACCTGGTATGAAAGGGACTGCTCCACGCCCTCACCCAGCACATGCTCTCCCTGGCTATCAGCACCGGGACCTCAGACCCCAGCAGGCCAGTGTGCAGGCACCCCAACTCTGGCCCCTGAGGGGCCACAGACAGCTGCCTCCCTCCCATGCACGGACGAGCTTTTAACTACTCTGTTTATCACTTCTGACATAAATAAATGAGAAAAAATCAGGCCTTTGAAGAAGAAAAACTTCATCTAATATTGTTAATTAGCCATGACAAACGATGAAATAACATTGTAAATCTTTCATAGAAACAGCCACTAGATTTTAATTACACACATTCATAATTTAGCAAACAACATCGTACTCAACTGAGTTTCATATGGAGACACTGAGTTTCAGATGCCTCCACTGGGCTGGAGGTTCAGAAACCCTCCCTGTCTCCCTTCCTGGCTTTGGGCTCAAGAAAAAAAGGGCTCTATCATTTTGACAAATAATCTTTTTGTTGATTGGACAATGACAGGAGAAAAACTTGTGTTGTGTAAAACATCAATGCATCATTCCTGTGTTTAGCAGGCCTTGCTCCAGCCAAAAAAATTAATGTAGATTTCCTCAGTAATTATCTGAGTGATAGAAAGATAATACAGTGAAGCAGAACAAAAATAGAGGGAAATTATCTCATATCCTTAATCTGCGAGGCATCAGATCTAGGTGGAGGTCTCAGCCACAGTGTGGCTCACAATTCAGAAGGGAAGTTAACTCTTCCCAAAACTGCAGCCCCCCAAAAAAGATCATTTAGGCAAAGAACAAGATCCGTTTTTCCTAATTCTAAGTATTAATGACAATATCAGGGAGACTTTGCAACTAACAAGACTACACAACCCCACCAGAGCTTCTGAGAACTACACTTTACAAACACCTGCATTCACTTAGCCCAACGCATGACCTGGAGCTGATCCATCCATGAATGTGTGCAGACCAAGCCCTCCTTGGTGCAGAGATCAAGGGAAGAGAGAAATGGTGGCTTCCTTTCGGTCTCCGTGTAGTTTATTTTATAGTAAAAAACCATCATTCTCATATTAGCAACCAATTTCAGACTTACCACCATGCCACTGAGAAAGTTAATTGAGTTTCACTCCAAAAAACAAATTCTATATCACTAACAACAAAAATTTAAATAAATTTAAATGAAAAGCCAGTGTTTTCATTTTAAGAACAGCATGCTTAAAATGATCCAATTGTTTTCACCCTTCCCAAGTTATCACATTAATGTAAAACCCAATGATAGTTACATTCATGTCAAAATGATTTTTCTCTTCTTCAACAGATATTAATTCCCAGAGTTTAAAAAAAAAAGGGGGGGGGGGTAGACAAAATCCACCACTGATAACAACAGAAGTTGGAGGATCTAACTCCTCTTGAAGAAGAAATATTGGGGGAGGGGGGAGTGTTGAAGTTTAGGGAGGATGTTTCCTGTCTTACTGTAAATTAAATGTTTAAAGATGCTGTATTTATATAAAATGACTAGTGGCTTTTCTGTTGTCACTGCAGCCATCCCTAGGAAAGCTCATGAAAGCTGTCCACGTTTGAAAAGCCAGGATATAAAGTATACAAGGCCCATTGTCCAAAGAAAGAATTTAAAAGCAAAGCTGGTTGCCAAACTGCTCCCCACCCAGTTACCAAGCACAGGATACGAGCCCATTTGTTTACTTCTCACAATTGAAAGCACACAAAAAAGGTCTCCACACAGCCCCCGCCACAGGTCAGCAGGCAGTGTTAAAAGGCTCCAATGCCCTGATAAACCTTGCATTTCGGATCCCCTCCCTGGAGCTGCAGTCAAAGGTCTGTTTTCCTTTCTTCGGCTCCTCCCTACTGCCTAACATAAACTGTCATAGCCGCCTGGGACAAATGGCCCTTTTAAAACAATCAACTCAGCCTGCCTCACCCACACAGGATGGGAGCTTTGTTTGTGGCTTGTCTTACTATGAGTTCTGCCTTCTATTATCCACACCCATTCTGTGAGCAGCTGCTTAAGTAGCCAGCTATACAGGGCTGCGTCTCTCTCTTCAGGAAGGTCAAGTCTAACTCGGCGTGGAATCCAACTTGCTCAAGGAAGCATCTTTGTGGCAACTTCAGGGAAAAAGCAAGTAAAGGTTCATTGTTCTGGCCAAAGATCAAGCACCTTATAGCAAAGGTAATCAAAAAAGGGAAAGGGAGGGAGAGGAAGGACCTGACAATTCAAAATTATGAGCCACTAATGACTGGGAATTCACTGAATTAATATACTTGCTCCATCTGTCAACATCCAAGTTCAAACCTTGTTAAAGTCATAACCACTAGTCCACGTCATGAAATTGATACCATGTGACTTGGCCACCACCTGCATGCTAACTCAGGGGACCACCTCGGCAAAACAAGGCTCTCAGCCACTGTGACAGCATGTCTTGGCCAAATCTCTCGGCACCGGGAACATATCTCGGAATCCAAGACCTGCCCCTGGGTCTGGCGACCCTCAGGATTTTAGGGCAACATATCTCCTGTGTCTCCCATGCCTTCAAAATGTAGGACAACATGCAACCACAGCACATGTAATGTCCTGGAGATGATAAAATGCTACCACAACAGCTCAGCTCCAGGCTCTGGAACCAAGCACGCCTCTCCTCCTCACCCCCTCCCACTCAGCCACCAGCAGCATTTCGGCAGGCCCAGATGCCCCTCTGACAGCAGCGATTTGGGAGAGTTAGCTTTTATCCTTCCTTCTGCTGCATAACTTCCCCCTTGCGTGTTGTTATCTGCCCTCGGAGCGCTTCGACTTTCATGTTCCCCCAGCACGCAGACGCGCATTTCAAACCATGTCTTGCAGACCAAGTAAGAGGTTAATGGGAAGTGGCAACAGAAGGAAAGACACAATCCCTGGTAACTGATAAGAATGGCAGTGGCAGCCCTTTTTTGTTTGTCTTCAAATATAGAGTTAGAGATCTTTAAAAACTAAATTTTGATGCCTTTGAAAAGAAAGAAGCACAAAATAACAACAGGGGGTTTTAGCCTGTGAGCCACGGGGGAGAGACTCCGTAATTCTTCTTCTCCCTTTTGAAGGCTGTTAGAAATCTGATTCAAAAAAGCAACAGCAGAAGGGAACCCTCTCGAGGCTGTAACCATTTCCTGTGATCATGCATAATGTGCTTCAAAAGTGGGTTTTTACCAATTCTGTTGATCAATTGCACCTCCTTCATATCCTTCTCTTCTCTGCTGTTTACATCTGATGTGACTCAATGACAAGCACTGTCTGAGGCTGCGAAACAGGCCTGTCATGTTGATTTATGGGCGCATCAAACCACAACTTGTCCAAACTGAAGCTCGCAGTTCATTAATTAGAGAGTTGTGACTTTGAAGTCAGCTTTCAGACTGTGGTTTTTAACATTTGGCTTAATTTATATGCTCTTGAATGTGGATCTCTAAGGAAAAAACTGAAATTCCCTTCTTGTCTTTGAACTTCTTTTGACCGCACAATAATCATTTCTTTGTCCAGAGTGATGCCTGCAATCCCAGAGTCATTAACGCGCATTGAACTGCCACTGATGAGTAAGCCCTGCTGAATTAGAAAAACAGCCAGCAAAACAAAGCTGAGAGCCTCCTGCACAGTGATATCTCACAATTACATGCCTTCCCTCCCTGTGCCATTTCCATTTTAATTACTGTTAGTCCTTTAGATTTACATTTTAGACACTTTTTAATCTGTTCCCTTTTCTATTCCAGCAGGACCCAGTAGCACGCCACTGTACACAAATGTGTCAGCACTTTCACCGCACCCTGAAATGGCCCCTGCTCTATGGCGGTCACATCCAGGCTGCCAAAGAGGACTCCAGGGAGAAAACCTGACGGGGCATGGAAAACGCACCCAATTTGTGTTGTGAGAGGAACCCACAAAAGGAGAAGGGTCGGCTCATGCCCACTGTGTAAAATTAGTGCTTCCTGGCCTCCCCACTTCGGGGAGGGAGGAGTCACCTGGAAAGACTGCTTCCCGACCCAGGAAAATGGCCACCTGCTTAGGGCCAGCACAGAAGCCATTGCATTGAACTGTGAGCTGTTTCGGTCATTCCAAGGAGAAAACACTTACATGGAAAGCATGCCAGTCGCTGTAGAAATACGAGGAGGTAAGATACAGGGGACAGCTCTGGGATGGGTAGACAGATGCCGTGACAATGCGAACAGGCACAAAGACACGCCCCCAATGACTTGAGCCTCCTACACACAGCTCCCCCAAGCCTTCCCATTCCTGGAGACAATACTGTCCTCTAACTGGGTAGGTGCTATAACTATGAGAACTTACAAAACACTGTGCCCATGGAAGCTGCTGCGATACTCTACTATTTGCTGGAAAAACACATAGAATCCAAGTGGGAGACTGCTCTAATGTTAGCTGTGCCACTGCAGACTCCATTTAGCAGTTCTGATATGTACAACTCACGTAAAAAGTTAAACTGAGATTGTGGGATGGAGAATCTGGCTCTACCTTTCTTTTTTTTCTTTCTTTCTTTTTTTTTTTTTTTTAAGTAACTCCTCACCTGAGGATACTTTTTCCATCATTTTTTTTTTTAAGAGAGAGTAGCAGTGGGGCATCCATGTGAAAAGACACATTGATTGGTTGCTTCTTGCATGCGCCCTACTGGGGATCAAACCTGCAACGCAGGTATGTGCCCTTGACCAGGAATCCATCCCAAGATCCATCCCCACGCTCTAACCATCGCACCCCACTGGCCAGGGCTTGTTCGAACTTTCTGTTTATCTAACCTCAGCACACACCCAAGCTCTCTGAGCTGAATACAATAATCAAGTGTGTGTCCAAGTCAAGTTTTCCTAAAAGCACTTTACCTCCCCCAGGTACATTTTGCAAAGGGGCCTGAGGTTCTGCCCAGGACCCCCCCCCCAGTGCTCCCAGGAGGGGTGCCTGCAGCAGGATCACAAAATGCGTGTCAGCAGACACACGGCACCCAGAAAAACCGGAGTGAAGCAGGACAATAACTCTCAGTGTGGAAGCTCGGAACGATAGATTCAGCTCAGTTGTGCAATCATTTAAAAGATGAATGACAGTTTAATAGCCACTAGATAGTCCTCTGGGATCTGTGGTTTGAAAGTAAAATAGCATTGTCGGTACCTCTTTAGGCTGTTTTCCAGCATGCTGTTGTTGTAAAAGTTGAAGCTGCAACTGCTCCTGTTGTTTTTTATAAAACTCTTGAAGCTGCTGCTACAAAGAAAGAGAGGACGGTAAGTCAGGGCAGTGCCCCCCACTCTCCCTCTCGGTGCCACACGCAGACAGAGGTTTGAAAAACAGCATCCTTTTATCTGCAGTGGCCTGGCCTTTAGTTTGAAACTCGACAATAAATTTCAGAGCACACTGACTATTCTTGGCATTATTGTTTGAAAAGTAATCCCCCAAATGAACTGATGAAAAACATAACCATTTTCCACACAAACTCATTAAAATAAGGCAAGGAAAGACCTTTGATTGTACAATAAAGGCAAACGCCCTTGCTGAGAGTCTGGTGAATCTCTCCTGCAAGCAGCCGCGCTTTCTCAGTGACAGGGCCAGGAAGTGGGGCTGGTCCCGCTTGTGCGTCAGAGGGCAGCCAGGCTCCCCGCGGCCGACGCCTGCCCGGACCACGCCTGCCCGCAGCGCGGCCGTGCGGCGCTCAGTCTCATCCTGTGCGTTCGGGGCCCATGGAGTCTGAAGATCAGGTCTCCATGGCGCAGTGGCAGCCAGAAATTCATTTCAGCATCAGCACAGGTGAAAGAAACACAGTCAACTATGTACCTTACAATTAGCCAACCCCAAAATGGTCTTTGTGTTTGAAATTAAAACTCTGTAAGCTTCCGAGCTAAAATGGGACTGCGAGAGCTGTCCCATCCGCTGCTCCCAAGGGCTCCACTCTGCTTTGATTCACACATGTAGAAGCCCCTGGCTTACCAAATAAAAGAATGCAAAGCCACATAAGCCTAAAAGATCTTATTTCCACCGAGCCCAATTACAGCCCTAATCTCAGTCCAGAGGGCGCTCTCCAGACTAAACCTAGTGGCTGCAGCAGGGCTCTTTCAGGGACACAGCCCATTGGTTCTTCAGGGCGCAGCGGCCTGCCTCCCCTCTGGCTCCGCCTGGGCCTCAAGGAGGAGAGCCTCTGCTCAGGTGGGCCCGGCCTGGAGCTGACCAGGCGAGCCGGAGGGCGCAGAAAAGACAGTTACCTGCTGGAGCATGAGGGCCTGCTGCTGCTGCAGGAGCACCTGGAGCTGCTGGGGGCTCAGCACTTGTTGCTGCAGGATCTGCTGCATCTGCTGGGGGGTGATCACTTGAGGCGTCATCATCGCCACTGACACGGGCACCTGGAAGGTTAACACAGTGTGAGCAGGAGCCAGGGAACTGCACAGCACTCAGCTCTTCCAGGCTCAGCAGCTGCTGGCCACCAGCTTCAAGGACTGACCCATTTCCCACGCAGGGTGCTGATCCAGAGGGGATGCAGAAACAGATCCTATAGAATCTGTTAGGAAGTCTATTTTAAGTTAAAAAAATAATAACAAAAGAAACCCTACAGCACTGACAGCTGTTCCAGTCAGTCTCTCAAGCAGACAAGAACTCAAGCAGATCTGGAGGTAGGTTAGAAGGATCTCAATTTCTTGTTAAGAATGAGTTTTCCATCACAATGAAGTTCACACAAATTTTGTTTTAGAGAGGAAGGCCAGTGGGAACCAGTACCTCCACAGCTGGAGCTCACAGGGTCCACTTCCTCTGTGGACCTTGATTTTAAAGGAAGATCAGATCAAGGGATGGTTAACCTCCTTGTGCGCCCTCTGAGGGCGCACCTCCTGCACTCAAGTACAGACCTTCCTAGGGGCCTTTCCCCTTCCTCTTTCAACCACATACAGATGTCTCAATTCCTCCACACCTCTGTGTGACACCAGGCGAGCCGCTTCCCATGACATTTCAGTGACAAACAGCGCCAGTGATGAACTTGATAGCATTTCATATTTGCAACTGTTAACACGCTTCTGCACGGGCATCTCTGCAAGGAACCTGCACACAGTATCTGAAAGGATGATGTCTTGTTCAGATAAAACACTGACATTAAAATGACAGGCTGTCTTGGCCAAGGTTACACAAATTGTATTCAGGCGGATACCTAATGACAATGCTGTGAGTTCGGCAAGCTCTCGAGAATGTAATTTAGCTATTCAAAATAATCGCTGCACTCGTGTCTCATTTGCAGACTACATGAGAACCATTTTGTCAGACCCCGTAATACAAGACTGTTTCATGAAAAATCACCCCCAAATAAAAAAGATAAGGAAAGGGAAAAAAAGAAAAAGAAAAGACAAAGCCTGTATGTCTTCTAACAGTAATATTTAAGCATCATACTTTTCTTTAGTTTTTTAATCAAACATGTGACAGCCAGAAGCAGTAAAGGATATACTTTGTTAAAAAAGATCTGCTGTCATCTCATGCATTACAATAAAAGGTAATAATATGTTTTGCACTTTGCCTGTGTGCCACTTAAAAAAAATCTGGCAGACAATAGCTGATCAGAAGATAAAAGAATTTAAAAAATCTTTCAGGGCAGCAGTAAGCAAACGCGAGAAATGCAGTATTAATTTTATGTAACATAATGTCTTAATATGCAGTTTATCTTGACTTTTTCACTTGATTTGTCCTGTCATTTGCATAGCGAGTTCTCATTCCTAATTTCACAGTCATTATGCACTGATGTCCCGATTTCTCAGCATCACTAATTTTGATGAACTAAAAATGGTTCCTGAAGGTCAGATCCATGTATAGCAAACACCCTTCACTGCTGTCACGGGCATGTTTCTGTGTGAGGATGTTTATGTGCAAGTTTCTCATTGTTTGGAAAACACTACCCAGAACATTTGAAAATTCTCACTAACCCAACTCATGAAGGTCATCACAGAATCTTCCTATTGCATGGCCTTTCAAATGTAGATGTAGATTCATTGTAATTTAAAACAGATGGGAATGTCTGAATATTTTTACATGCAGAAAGGGACAGATGTATATGAGTGGATAAATTATCCTTTTAAAAAGACACTTGGAAGCACAAAATACCACAATGGTTCTCAGTGGACTTCCATTCCCTCTAGTCTAAAGCAGACACCAAGAAGCCATCAACACACCTAACCATCCAGGCATTAATCTCAGTTACTCTACTTTGTCTTCATATAGAAAAAGCATTTTGAAATTTTCAATATGTATTTGGGTGCCAATCACTATCTTGAGCTGTAAAGCTAATATCACAATAGAAGTTTACTTTTCCTTGAGAGTTGCATCATCATATAGGGACACTTGATTAAGCAAACAAAAGAACCAAGTTTAAGGTTTCTTTTTTCCCCTGTGTTTCTTGGATGATGTACAATATAAATATCCTTGAGCCAAATTTCTGGTGGTGATGAACAGGAAAATGAACAGGAATAGGGTGGTGTAAGATCTGAACTGGTAATGAACACAAAATTAACAGTGTTACAACAGAAATCATCATAGCAACAGCACCGTTATAGGAATTTTTAAAACAACTATGGAAAGCCTATGCTAGAAAGACTATCAGGGACCTTTTGGGAGCTAATCTAAATGCCCTCTATCTTGATTGAGCTGGTAGTCACAAGAACGTATAAAATTATTTAAAAATTTTCCAACTGTGCAGGTAAAATGAGTGTATTTTATTTATAGTATGTAAATTACACTTCAATAAAAGCAATTTAAAATGTTAAAAGAGGGCTGATATATATAAAGATAATTTTAAAACCCTTACATACAGCCAATAGCTTAACTCTTCCCATAGTTATTTATTCCATTTTTGTATTTGTGTAACAGAACAAAAAAGGGAACTTGAGTCTCTCCTTTTCCCCTTTGGACATTCCATGGAGGTGCTGATGAGTCTTAAAATGCTGACAGCAGCAGGCACAGCCAAAGGAAAGAGAGGGAGGAAGCCTGAGCGACCCTCCCCAGCCTGCGGACAGGTCTGATCATCACAAGTGGCTCTCGGACAGGTCTGATCATCACAAGTGGCTCTCGGAGCTAGATGGCCCTACCTCTGCTTTTCTATCGGAAACCACATTTCACACCAGTTAGCTCTGAGCCTCCAAAGTGGACTTGAGCTGATTTATAAATGTGTTAAAACTGAGATTTCCTTTCCCCAAAGTTCCAACATGTCATGAAAATTTGTTATGAAAAGCTTTAGCAAACATACCCAAATGGACAGAAAGCATTATAGGGTAGAAAAGTGGGGGGTGAGGGTAGGGGTGGGGACAAAGCTCAGTTTAAACTGTATTTGTGTAACAGAACAAAAAAGGGAACTTGAGTCTCTCTCAGTTTAAATAGTTAAAAATCATAGCCTAGATATCCACCCACTAAACTCCCAACCTCCAAGTTTTCGTGTAGCCAGTCCCTACTAACACTAGGAATCAAAGGACATGCAGCACCAGCGAGAGGCTATTAGAGCCCACACTTTATTGCCCATTACTACTGAGGTCATTAGCAGCAAGAGGGATTGTACCATCTTAACCTATTGATCACTGGAACTACTATCATTTAATCCTGTGTTGAATGTCTGGAAAGCGGCTAAAGACACACAAGAGAGAGTGCTTTAGTATTGAGAAATATGGTCAGAGCTCAGAAATTACACTTTGATTCATAAAACCTAGCTAGTGATTTAAATCAATAGTATTTAAAAAAGTCATGTGCGTTTTTAACTACAGTGTTCTAATATTTATGGGCCCCTTTTTGAGAGTATTCAGTCAAAACTAAAACTTTTGGCCCCTAATTCTAGGTCATCTCACTTAACCTCCTTGAGAAAAACACACAGTCATTTCTGATGTTTTTTTGTGTGCTACAAGGCTCATGCCTTAACTGGGAGTTCAACCTATTTCTTGATTTCTTTCTCAAATGACAATTTAAATATAATGAAAACAGATTATGTCTGTGATACTGTAACTACCTTAACTGTTTGAGTATCTAGAAATGAGTATGTTTTCTGAGTTAACAATGAATCATAGAAGGAAATTTATGAAGAACTAGAATGATTCTGTCTAGCTGCCTTCAGGGATCAGAAATGCAAATTAAACTTGTGGCAGACATTTAAAGAATGCTAGCACACAAAACCGAATCTCTCTCTCCCTCTCTCTCTCTCTCTCTCTCTCTCTCTCACACACACACACACACACACACACACACACACACACACACACACACACTGTGATACACTGTTGACTGATACCAACTGGGAGTGGCCAACTCCAGGTGTGCATAAACCTGCCCGAGTGGCAGAAACACAGCTGAGCTTGGGCCATGGGGCGCTGCTAGTATGGGCATGTTGCCACCTGAATGCCAGCAAGTGGCAAAACGTTGTCAGCACAAACAAGTGCTGCTAAATGCCCCTCCACTGCTGTGTAAGTGCTGCCTGGGGCAGATCTGCTTTACTCCAAAATGCCTGTATTACCTGAATGCTGGAAGACTGCTAAAATGTATTATTATTTTCTTTTATTCCTAAGGGGCATGTCATGTGATGGGAAGGGGGAAAATCTTAAAAGCTAACAAATAAAAACACCCACAGAAACAATACTTATTTTTAATCTTGGAGACAATTGGAGGAATTGGGTGGGAGGGGAGAAGACACAACATAAATACTGAAAATCACACTTTATCATTTTTTGGGGGGTTTCTCTATAGTTTATACTCATTTATCTACAAGGAAATACTGCCCAGTATACACACACAAATTAACCAATAATTGCTATGTGTAGAAATAATAAAAATGAGAAGATAAAACATTTTAAGTACAGTTACTTCAATTATCTGGATTAACAACTTAGAAGCTATTTTTAATCTCTGGCCTTTTATTTTTACCACACATATGTCCCAGGAAACTGAAGTGCCAGAGAGACCTCTGGTTGAGTTTGGATGTTAACTGACCAGGTTAGTCACTGGTTCATGAAATAACCAGAGCAAATAAAGTTAAATTAGAAGACTCCAGAATATCAAAACAAAACCAAAGAAAATGGCTCCGCTAAACACACACACACACACACACACACACACACGAAAAAAGAACTCTGCCAAATTTTACAAAGCCATACAGAATAGAATAAGCCTATGTGGAAGAAATACCATCACTGTCCTGAGAAAGACAACAGTTTTCATAATTAATAAGTCAGTGACTACAACTGGCATGTTGTCAAACAGAAAAGTTAGGAAGCTTCTATCCATTCCTCATGGTATCTGGAGAGCACGCACGCACACACACACACACACACACACACACACACACACGCACGGTGATACCATGTTAGGTACCTGTATCATACAGGAAAGAAAATACATTTCTGACATAATATTTCAGTTTAAAAAAATTAAAAAGCCTACTAGTCATGTGGGAAGTATAATTCTGTTTCATTACAGAATTCTGCATTTTTGTATAACTCCTTTAGACTCAGCTATTTTGCAATAATACTGTAGGAAGCATGAAGGCAGGTAATGGTTGTTATATTAATGCAAAATCGGCTAAGCAGTGAGTCATTAGCATAACTGTTCTCTCAATAACAATACAACTACCTATTAAAATTTTAGAAAAAAGGCCTCTTTAAAATGCAATTAGCATTTCATTTTTTGCCATGTTGTTTATTGTAATCTATCAAAAAAGGCTATCTTTCTTTCAGGAAGGGTTGGGTGGTCGACTCGCCCGCCAATCAGGAGTTCTTCAGGTTATCAACCCTAAGAAGCAATCGCCAGCAAAGCTCTCCCAGCTCTGCTTTTGCCTTTAAATTTTAAAGAGGAGCAGAAATTCCTATTTGTTTACACTGCTGTCCTCTAGCATTCTCGTGCACACAAGGTTACTCACTAAGTGCCAGCAGAATTGTCTTAGCTCCAATAAATACAAGCTTCATTTGCATAAAATGTAAAGTTTACATAAATTAAATCACTTCTCCCCATTAACAATTGTTCAACATGAAAATAATCATCCAATAAGCACAGATGTTTCCGACCTAATATTATTATTATTTAAATCAAGAAAAATGAAGACTTTTTCCTACCTCAATCTCTTCCCCTGTAGGAGGCATGGGAAAATTTCAGTACATGTGAATCGAAGCTGCCATGACATTTATATTAATAACAAAAATCATTTTTTAAGTGCTGCAAATAGGAAGGGAGAAATATTCCACAGGAACTACCCTATCCAGATCTGAGGACCGAAAGGGCAGAGAGTGAGGCCCTGGCTCAGGAAGTCTCAGTCCCACCTGAGACACACACGATCAGAATGAAGCCTGACTTGTAGACATGGCTGTAAATCAAAGGATGCTGTTAAATGCAGAAAAATAAAATGTTTATTTTTTGTCAATAAAAGATTTTTCTAAGACTGAGAATTCAATGTATAGCTCTGCTTTCTTCATGTTTTAACCAGCAGAGACAGTATCAGAGGGAGCTTAACTGCAAACACCTATTTCCCCCACATCATTGAGGCGGAAGGGGTACTATAGCTGGATTGAAGCATATAGGCAGGCCAAAATTAGATAATTCTAAAGTTGAATACAGCCTTTTTATATTTCAGAATTACAACTTTTTTTTTCTTTTTTTTAGAATTACAACTTCAGTTTCTCAAATTGTGCAGTTTCTCACACATATTCCCAACACCTTCACCTTATACATCACAGTTAAACTAAGGGGTGCAAATTAGATTCTAATGAGAAAGCATCAGTTGCTTCTTTGACAATCTCACCATTCACTGATTTATTTCTAATGAAGACAAAGCCCAACCAAAAGCTCCCGATGTGTGAAAGGTCAAAATATGTTCAAAATACTTAGTAAAATCCAGGCACATAGGAAAGCTCTGAGGACACATCTCAGGAAGCAGTGTGACAATTAAGAGTAATTTCTCAAAAAGCCATCTTCAGGACAAAGTATGAGAAATTAAGCTGCCACAATCGTAACAGGTTAGATGAAAAAAAAAATCAAAATTTAATGTATTCTCCCCTGTGTCATCTTGTTTTGTCAAGACATCAAATAGAATTGGGAAGTACAAAATAACAAGCCCTTGAGAAATCAGAGAAGCCAACCTTTTTGATGTTGTTGATTTACCTTGTTCTGTTATTTGAACAATGATGTCTCAGATTTGAGGGCAAGATAAAACTTAAAAAATTAAAACACGATACCAAGGTATTCTCAAAAAAGTGCACCACAGCATTTAGCCCACCTCTTCATGCTTTTAACGGAATTTGAAAACGAGGCACGATGCATGTGTTTGCTCTTCATTTTTCTCTTTCTAAATTAATGTCTCTTCAAACAACTGCCAGGTTGGAAGAGGGACTCAAAGAAGATTATTTCTACAATCCTGAAGTAGAGGCCCAGCTTACCTCTTTCCAAATAACTCTGCAGAGGACTGTTAAGCTAAGAGGTACACGAGCTTTCTTTTTTCTTAAATAAAAGAAAATGCAGCTGAATTTTATGAGGAGGGAAAAGAAAGTACTGTACACTCTTAAATGAGTAAAACAAATGCCCAGAAATGTCACACCGCTTCCAAGAAAAGGAACCTTTCACACTAAACAAAAACAAATTTAGCTTAAGGACCGAGACTACCCCAACCTGGCCATGCAAGCACACCTAAAGCTGCCCTCCTCTGCCCTGAGGGGTCTACAGACCTTCAGAACATAACTCCTAGACTCGTAGCAAATAATGTGTACAGAAATACAACATCAATGTATCACAGAATAACTCAGTTTCTACACAGCCTCTCATACCGGAGAAGGCATGTGAGCCACAAATGCAGCAGGTAAAAACATGTTTAAAGGCACGAAAGGTAAATAATCCAGTATTTACAAGCACTAGAATTTGTAAAACCTGGATTCGTTAACAGCCATTTAATGATTATAATGTCTTATCATGGAATTCATATTTTAACATGTAACATGCACAGGCACTACTTATGTATTTATTTACCTGAACCTTCTCCCATCATCTGTTGCTGCATTATCCCTCATTTACCTTCGTAAAGAAACACTGGAAGTAGATTCTACTTGGCTATTACACTTGCCCAGTTACTAAGAACATAGTTCTAGGTTTTTCTTTAGTGATGTTCATCTACAGCTAAACCACATGATAAAATTAATTTCTCCAACCTTTTTTTTTTGCCAATTCAAATTTTACTCAAATTTTATATCAAGCTGAGAAGCTAGTTACAACGTTCTCTCCTGACTGTTTCAGAAACAGTTACCTCAGACACACTTCTGCCACATTAGCCCAGATAAATCTGGAATTTCACTGCTTTTAATTAATCTGGATTTTAATTTTTCTGTATCTTGCAAATGTGTGGAGGCTGGCTGGAAAGCTATATAACTGGCCAGTGTCTTGAAAGAGTTTATCTTTCAAATGACAGTTCCTGACAACGTGCAAATACAAAGCAGCGATGGCAGGGTTTTGTTTTTTGAGGTACACTTAACTGAAAAAAAAACTCAAGCCAACCATTCCTATCACAAGCTTTCTAATGATTTATGGTTTACCAACTGAGCAAGGTTACGCAACACTGCATGCCTTTAGATGCATTATTTCAGCTAGTTGAGATTTAATTAAGATCACGGCCTCTAAAATCCCTGTCAAATGAAAATTCTGAGGAGACAATACATTCTATACCCTCATGCAGAATGTTTCCAGTCCATCTTCTGGAAAAATATGAGTTAACCTGCATTTCTATGGCTGCAGACAAAAAAGTTCACGATTTTGTTTTCTTTTGACACTTCAGTTGTTTCTATTATCTGTCATGAGATGATTCCCTTCCGAGGAAGGGAGAAAAATCGAGAGTGAAACACACTGAGGAAAACGCACCTGACATTATTATCCGACATGATCAGGGCTGAGCTGTGATGTCATCACATTTTCAATAAGCAGCCCATGCTTAGGAGTTCCATTTGATGAAATATGTTTATGTCAAAATACAACACAAACAGGAAGCCTGCCTTTCTGGAATTACTCCGAGTAAATAACTGGCACACTCTGCTTATCATTTCCTTTACTCACCAACTTTTCATCAGATGAGCAGCGCATATGGGTAGAAAAGCAAGTTCTTAGGGCAAATAAGAGAATACAAAGCCCATTGCTTTCACTCTATAAGTAGCCCCTAGTGTAAAAAAGTCTGTAAAATAGTTTTCTTCTTATAGATTGGTAAAGAAAAAATGTATAATCATGTGGCTCTTCACGTATTTTTACTTGCATCAGATTAATATTTGTTGCTTATCTCAGGCCTTAGAAATGACAGGTGTTTGCAGTCCGGCTCTTGACAGGCCACTACACAAATGAGCGCCTTGCCTAAAAGGCTAATGCAGTACTAATGAACAATAAATCAACTTTGATTATCAAGTGTCAGCCGCTCCCTTCTCCGTTCAGCTCTATCACATCCCAGAGTCAGTCAGTCCAGTCTCTGGGTAGGCAGTTTATATTTTGGTTTCATTTTTACACAATTTTCACTGAAATGTGTCAGGCAGCAACAAAGAATCCCATAAGACAGAAGCAGAATCTTTCAGGGTATGCAAAGGGTACCAATTTGGAGGATCTGCTTCTGTCTTCATTGGTTTACCTGGTGTGAGTCGACATTCAAGAAATATTCTTTTAAACAACAGCAGCAGCAACACGTCAAATCCAAAACTCAGGTCTTACAGTGGTCGTGTTTGAGGGCTTTGACAATGACATCCTCACTTGAACACTTCACCGCATACACTGCCTTTGACTGCACATACACATTCCTCTTGAAAATTTTATTACAAACCAAACAAAAAAAATGAACAACAGAGAAAGCAATATAGGGCTGCTTCTAAAATAAAAATTTCACTTTTTTTTAAGTGGCTTCTTTAACACCGACTTCCTAATGATAAAATAAATGTAACATTTTTTTCCTTAAGCAGATTAGTCACTGATAGTATGATTCACATTTCCTGTTATCAGGCTTAATTTCCCCCAGATATGTGTCACTTTCAGAATGTTGGAATCTATGGAAATTAGATGGTTTACATTTTTAAATCAGCTTGGTTAGAATATTTGGACTGTGTGGGCAGGGATATAAAATTATTAAGATTTACTTGTAACTGGCAGGCCTTGAAGGAGTTAATCCCAAAGAGGAAGAGTCCACATGTAGTTTGGTAGAAAACTTTACCACCCACTTCCTACAGCTCCCCTTCTTCCCAGCACAACGCTGGGGGGGGGGGGGGGGTCTCCTTCCCACTGACCGTCTTCCAGGCGGTTTGACAGCTGAGTTTGCCCCGGGATGGAGAAGGCCAGCCCGGCCGGCCGCCGGTCCTCACTTGTACGGCTCACAACTCATTACCGCAAAGTAGCGACGGCAGCGGAGACGCCCCAACTGCCGGGCGCGCTGGCCGGGCTCCGCGGCTCCGCGGCGGGGCTTCATTCCCGTCTCCCGCCCCTTCCCCGGCCGGAGCTCCTTCCGTCTCGGCGCCGCACGCAGCCGGGCGGTCCCAGAAACAAACTCCCGGCGGCACACAGCCGCCCCTTCGCCCTCGGACGCAGGCGCTGGGTGCATTTCACACGCTGAGGGGCCGCGCTCACACCCCAGCCCCCCAACACGGGGACGGACGGCGGGGCTTGACCCAAGTGGCTGCGCCCAGGCCAGACCCGCAGAGGAGGAACCGCAAAGGAACAGGGGCGCGGGAGCCGCGCGGCAGACTTCCCCCAACTCGGCGGCACCCACCCCGCACCGGAGCGGGAGCGGGAGCGGGGCCCCCAGGACGCCGAGGCCCGTGCCCCCACCCGGTTCCCGGCTCCGCTGCCACCGCGCAACTCTCGCCAAGTTGATGACCTCAAGCGGCGGCGCTTCCGACTTCAGAGACTCAACTCCGACGCCGGGGCCGGCGCGGCCGCCGCGAGGCCCCGGGAAGCGCCCGGAGGCGGCGGGAGCGCGGCGCGGAGCAGCCCGGGACCCACCTGACACCGTCCATGTAGCCGCCGGGCGCGCGGAGCCGGCCGGGCGCGGGCGGGCGGGGGCCGGCGGGCGGGCGAGGGTCCGGCGGCCTCGGCGCGGCGCACTGCACGCGCGGGCGCTCGGCTCGCGGGCTGCCCCCCGCGCCGCGCCGGCCCCCGCCCCGCCCGCTCCGCCAATCACAGCCAGCCTGCGCCGCGCGCCGCCTCCCACACAATGGGCCCCGCGCCGCCCGCCCGGCCGGGCAGGTGAGCCTCGCGGCCGCCCCGCTCGCTGGCGCTCCGCCCGCCGGGCGGCTCCGTGGGCGCCGGGCCGGCACGCGCGTCCCCTCCGCCGCGGCTGCCGGCGGGGTTGCGTGTTTGTGCGTCTTGGAAACCTCCCAGGGGGACCCGACGGGGACTCAGCGCCGGGCGCTCGCCGCACCCCAAAGAAACTGCTGAGGCCGGGAGGGTGCGGGCTCAAGCGGCGCTTCCCTCCACGCGGCCTCAGAGAACTTTCGCTTCACGTGGGCCGGCTCCCGGCCGGGCCTCCGCCCTCCGCCCGGCGCTGGGCTCCCCGAAGCGCGCGGGGCCGCACGGCCCGGCTGGGAAGCGCAGCCGCCAGCTGCCTCCTTCGCTAAACCGAGTGACTTCCCTCCACAAGGGCAGCTGTGACAGAGAGCAACTGACAGGTCCCTTAAGAAATAATTCCTTAAGTTCCTTTCTTATGTATACAACAGCAACTACAAAAGCTACTCTGTACAAACACTTTAATCCGGCCTCTATCAGAAACAGCAGCCAGTCTTTAATGCAATTTAAATCAGAGGACGTGGGCTTTTCAAGTCACAAATACACTGTTGGCTCAGCTGGCATGATGTAGGTGTCAGGCCACTTGGGAGCATCTCGGCTGCTCTAGAAATCACCCTCCATTTACACCTGTAATTGTGGAGGAAACTCCTTGGCCTAGAATAAAAGCAAATCGTGTTTATTATTTTTCTCAAAATATTCAAGGAAAAAGAGTAGTGGCATCAATAATTACTTATTTTCCTTCAATTAAGAAAGCCACAAACCTTAACCCAGTAATTCCAGGTTTACTTGAAAGTATTTTTCCATCTTAGGTGTTGAAATTAAAATTATACACCCAAAAAGCATATTGATAAAATTTCCAATCTAGCAAATGCGTGAATTTCAATGAGGTCAGCAGACAACCCCCACTAACCTGGCTGCAAAAGAGACAAAAGCAGCCATTGACTGTCGGCTCATGATCAGATGTTAAATTAGTCCACCACAACCACTCTCCACCTTAAAGTGTTCCTGTGTCACATAACAAATGTATTAATGGATTTTTCAGGTCAGAAAAATTTAGCCCCTCCCTCTCATGAATATTCAATAGAGAACCAAGGGTGGTCTTTTTTTTGGGGGGGGGGGGGGTTGGGAACACCTTAAACTTGCCCAAATTTACCATGACACTTAAGAGTTCTGACTTTTAAAGAGACAAGGCACTCCACTGGGAGGGACTGGGAGGGTCCCACAGACAGAAAGTAAAAATATAGGAAGTTCTCTTCAACCAATGCACAGTTGAAAAGTGGAAACGGTCATTTCAAAATCCACGATTTTTTTTCAAGGGTATTATAATCATTTGAGATTTAATGTCTGAACAAAATCGGGGTGCATTTTGAATAAGCAATTCATTCTTTTAATAAATTTTTCATGAGGCATTCATAAAACTCATGCATGCTTTTACAAGCTGGACTAACTACCTTGTTTTCTGGTCAGTGTTTATTTGCTAATAGCCGCCAGAAGCATCAAAACCAACAGTAAACAAATAAACAGCAAACAGCAAACATTAGTGAAGCCTATGACCCAGCTGGGAGGCGAGTGCCCCACAGAACACTGGCGTGACGCAATGTGGCAGTCACACAAGCACCGAGGGCCTGCCGCTGGCTTTAAGCACACGGACCACAGAGAGGGGAGCAGTGGGAAAGGGAGGCTGGGGAAGGCAGCTTGGGGGTGGTGCTTAGAGGATGGCTGATTGGAGAAGGGGAGGTGACAGTATGGTGAGGGAAGTGGCATAGTAACTGAGGCTACCTGGAGCCCTCCCTGTCCTCTCCAAACATGTCATAGTGACTCAGAGACTACTTCTAGGCAAGGAAATGTCCCCTCAGTGATTAACCTGGAGGAGCTGTATCTGCCCATGCCACTTCGGTGAACTCTGGAATCCCAGGACCCCCTTCTGTGTGGGTCCTCTTGCTCCTGGTGGGACTCACTGAGACTCAACTCTCCGACCACAGCAGATCAATAGGAAGTGCTAAAACTCAGTCACCTCTAAGACTCAGTTAATGCTACTTAACACCATGAGGGCCTTTTGGAAAGGCTGGGTCAAATGCCAAAAAATTAAGAAGGCATTTGTCATGGCGAGGGCTTTAGAATTTCTTTTAAAACTTGAATAGAAATTGCAATCCCATTTTACAGAGCAGAAAACTGAGGTTCTGAAAGGCAAAGTGATTTTTTTTCATACCCAGCACCACAGGTCTCATGAGGGAGCAGATACTGAATATTACAGAAAGGAGAGGTCATGATAACAAAGTGAGTAGAAGGACTACTGCTTAAAAAAGAGTGAAGGAAATGCTAAGTACTGTACTTAAAAATATTTTTCATGCCCACATCCTAACTGAACACCCACAACAGATACAGCCCTTATTCAAACACCGCATATTCGGAAACCTATCAGTTGCTGAATGAGTCCACTGTGCAGCTGGCTGTGTACATAAGAACAGATTACTAGGATCCCACCCCAATTTCCAACCACCAGATAGCACACCTGGGACCAAAATCGTGTGTGATGTTGGTTCTTCGGAGCTTTAGCTTTGACCACAGATGAAGGTGAAAGGTTTTACTGCCCATCTGAGCTGCGAACGAGGGAAGAGTCAGGAGGGAGCGCCCGGCGGGTTTCTGCCCGGGAGGCTCACAGGCGGTGAGGGGGCCCCGATAGGCCTGGCCCAAGAGGCCAGTGGCCACCCAGGTCCTGCCTTGCCAGGAGCTGCTTGGAAATCAGCAGAGAAAGACGCAGGAACGGACCAGCTCACATACTTCCAGCAGCATGGAGCCCAGAGCTGCCCGGTAAGTCCGGCGCATGACCGCACAGGAGACACGGCGGTTTGGTTTCTGTTGCCAGAAAGTTGACCTGCCAGAGTCAGTGAAATAAAAATGGATGAACTGCTGGGTCAGAAAATCAACTGCACAGTGAGAGGCCACTACCTTAACTCAATTCTCCATCATCTTCCAAACAACACTTGTGTTAACACATTTCCTCTCCCTTTCCAATTAATATAATGCAGTACCCAGAACGTGGCCTGAAATGACACCTTAAAGAGATCTGACCAATGACTTCTATTCTTAGAGAGAAAGCGCTGAAATGGGAACACCAAATGCAGCCCGCCACCCCCTTTGTCAGGACTGTCACTGCAGCCACTAGAGTTAATGACGGGCAATAGCAATGCCCATTTCCAAGATTTGGGCATGTGTCTGCAAGGAGCCACTGCTTGTTCTCGATTTGAAGAGGAACATGAGTCAGGACATCCTTCGTGTAGAGGGAAAGGGGTCAGTAGCTCTGCAGTGGTTACGTGTATCTTTTCCTTGTCTGTGTTGCCCATGAAGCTATTAATTAGGCTGTGTTCCTTCTGTGCCTGTTTGGCCAAGGGTGAGTTCTCCTTCTTCTTCTACAGGAGCTTAAATTTCTCTCTATGACTTTCTCCCAATTCCTATCAGCACCCTCACTTACTGCAACATTTTCTAATGTCAGTGTACTAGTTAATTTATATTTACAGTAGAGTGCACAAAATTTATGCACTCGGGTGGTGGGGGGAGTCCACAGCCCGGCTTGCGCCCTCTCGCAGTCCTGGAGCCCCCCTATCAATCCATCACCCTACAGAGGGAGGCCCTACCCACCCCCCACAGCGCTGTAGACCAGGTAGCCTGGGCCTCTCTCTGCAGGGTGATGGCTCATGGGGTGATGGCAGGGCCCCCACCCACCTTGGCTGGCCTGGCACCAGTGTGTGTCATAGCATGGTCGTCCAGATGGGCATTCAGCTATTCGGTCATTCGGTCAATTTGCATATTACCCTTTTATAGATAGCATGACTTGTCAACCTCCAGGTGCCTTATGACCTATGAAGAGGTTATGTAAGCTATGGAAAATATGTAATTCCCCCGCTCCAAACCTCTCACTCTAAATGGAAAGACATTCATAAAACACCACTAGTAAACGAAATCACATATGGAAAAGAAAAATGGCAACATTTTGTCCTAACTCTGCATGTGATGGACAGTAACAGATCTCTCTCCTAACACTAATCCCTTGCCTCACCGCCTTGTAAAACGCAGACTGAACTGCTCTACAAGAGGCTGTGATGATTGCAGTGAGGGCTCATGGTTCGCAGAGGTCTACAGCCGAGGGAAGGGCGTTCCCAAGAGGCTTCTCCTTCAGCTGCCTGAGAGGAGAACCACTGCCCGTCAGGAGCGACTCCTTCTCTCCTCAGAGCGACAGCACACACAGCCATGCAAACCCTCGGTCTTCAGTGAGCCAGAACTGGGCCACTGAAGGGGAGAAGAGATGGCTCATGGGGGAAGACATCACATTTGATTTTTTAAACGTTTAAATATGTAGAAATCACTGAGGATTGGGTAAAGGCAACTAGCCACCTTTGTTTAGAAAAGTCAGCTTTTCCGGAGACCCGTCCTGTGCAGCAGGTGACGAAGAGGTGCAGGGAGCGTGTCCCTACTTGCCCTCAGAATAGTGCTCTAAGGCCTGCCTCGAGGGCAAGGCCACCTTCCTGTGACCATGAGCTGACACACCCTCCTGTCAAAACCTTCATTATGCCTGCCCTCTGCTGGTAAACCAGCCAGCATTTGGAAACTTCAACTCCCTGAAGGTCTTCAAGACAACTTGTATTTTTTGTTTTTGTTTTTAATTTGTTTATTGATTAAGGTATTACATATGTGCCCTTATGGAGAGAGAGAAGGCAGGAATGAGCTGTGGACGGGAGCTTTAGAGAGGAGGCGGCGCTGCGGGGCAGGCGGCATTCCCAGCTGAAAAGGCACCTGGTCCAGGGTGCCGCTCAGAGCACCCGCCCTGCCTTCTCCTTCACTCCCTCCCCAGGGAGAACATATTGGCACGTTTTCGATAAAACACCTTCTTGACGGAAAAGAGCCACTGTTCCCATTTCGATGGTCCCTAAGGTCTCATGATGCAGGATCTTAACTGTCTCTGGCATTCACGAGATGCACATACAGGAGGGGGAGTGGGCAGCTGTCCGTCTCCTTGGCTGTGAGAAAGCAGTAACCCGGAGGTTGGTTAGGCAGTGGCTCACCCCTCGCCTGCCCCAGCAGCAGAGCCAGGCAGGCCAGCCTGCAGGAGGCTCTGGCTTGAGGGCCCAGGAAGCCAAGGCCCGCAGAGTGCTGGCCATTTCAGACACGCTCTCCCAGACAGAACAGGAAGCTCCGCAGCTCAACCGCAGAAGCAGTTGGGAAGCAGCACTCTCAACAGGGCTGTAGACGCCGAGTAAATGCTCGCGAAGAGCACCCAGTCCAGCCACAGCGATCCTAACCACGGGAGACCATGCGAGGTGAGCATCCCCCCAAGACAGTCACCTTCCACAGCGGGTAGCAGAGCAGACACCTGGGGCCTCCAGCTCTCCATCAGCTCTTTCCTGCACAGCCACAGGCCCTCTCCCACACCCAGCTCCAAGAGCAGCCTAGCTTTGTCGTCTTCTGTGGAGAGAAGTTACTGGCCACTTCTTGGGGGGCGCTGTGGTCAGCACCCAGGGACAGACCCCAAAGCCCACACCAGGCAGACCGCACATCCTTCAGTCTCTGCTTTCCACTCTAAAGGCTCCTGCCGTTTGCAAACAGTTCCAAAGCGGGGCTCCCCCGGCAGAGGAACGCAGAGGCATTCATTCTGAGCCTTTCCAGCCCCAGCGGCTCCGGGTGTCTGACTAAGCCTGAGAGGAGGCCGCAGGCTTACCCATGACACAGGGCTCCAGGCGACCTGGTCATGTATTCATGGTGTGATTGGGGCACACTTCACCTCTCTAGCCCACACTTCACCAGAACAAAGAGAAACAGGAGTGAAATACTCTAGTGTCTTTAACAATAGTGGCAACAGCAGTAACTACCATCATGGATGGCTGTGACTGCCGGTGCACGTCACCCCAGCAGGGCACTGACCTCTGGGCACTTCTGGCTTTCGGGGAAGGCCCTGAGTAACACCTGCAGCCCGCGGGGCTCGGCTGGCTGGCGTGCTGTCCAGTGCACTGACAGGTTGGGGTTTGGTCAGGCACATACAGGAGGCACCCAATGTTTGTCTCTCACATCGGGGCCTCTCTCTCTCTCTCTCTCTCTCTCTCTCTCTCTCTCTCTCTCTCTCTCCCCTTACCCCCAATAAATAAAAACATATCCTGAGGTGAGGATTAAAAAAAAACTGCCAGGAATATAGTTTAAAAAATAGAAATAGAATTTTAGAGCTCGAGGACCTTGTACATGATTTTCATTGTCAATGATAAAGCAGGGAACAAAGAGAGGAGGGAAAATGCCTTTGGGGAACAACTTAAAACCCCTTACTCTGATCCTCTCCAGGCCACAGACTGTGAAACAGTAACAATTTGTGACCAGGAGCAAGTCATGCCATGGAAGGTGCAGATCAAGCTGCTGCTCTAGACCCACCTGACCTCCAAACACCTGAGTGTTCTTTGACCTTGTGACTGCTCCCTCTCCTTTGGCCATCCGTGGTCTTTTCTCCACCGCCCCGTTCCCACTAAAGTCATCTTCCAAACTTCTGGTCCTACCTCCCAAGCCATTCTCCTGCTTCTGTGGATCTCACTTTGGAAAGGAGACAGAAAAGGGAGCGGCTTTGTGCGTGAGGTGCCCTGGTGGGCTCTGGTGCGCCAGTGCAGGGAGAAGCCACTGGTGATGTTTAGGTTGCATTCCAGGGAAACTGGGAAGCACGCCTGTATCTCAGAGGCAGCAGATGCCTTCTGAGTCTGAATCAGTCTGGTCTTGAGAAGATCCATACAGAAAGGTCCAGCTCACATGGCAACTAGTTACTTTTCATCAATTTCAGTGGCCGTCCATCCCTCATGAGGAAAGGACACTGGCCCACATGAGGACTAATTTGTGGAATCGGCAGCCTGTCTGGGATCTTTTGTCACTGTTGTCTCTGGAGGAAAGCCCTTGTTGGAGCCAGCTACCATGGCATCTGGGGGCTCTTCATGCATCACATTTTAGCACATGGTGTAATAACCCAAGACCTGATTTTAATATTGCTTTTAAAGTTTCCTCAACATTCACACTAACCACGGTAAGGCATGGGACTCTCTGAGTGCCCAGGGAGGCCCTGGCCTGGAAGCAGCAAGCATCTGATCGTTTGTTGAATAAAAGAGTAGAAGACACGCAGTGCAGGGAGCAGAGAGGAGGCGCTCCGTGCCCACAGGCATGTCGGTGGCTAAGCATGGAGCTGGGAAGCAGGAGGTCATGGTTCAGTTCCTGGTCAGGGCACATGCCTGGGGTGTGGGCTTGATCCCCATTGTGGGTCATGCAGGAGGCAGCTGATTGACGATTCTCTCATCATTGGTGTTTCTCTCTCTCTGTCCCTTCCTTTCTGAAATCAATAAAAATATATTTGTTTTGTTTTTTTAAGAAGACGGTTTCTCTTCTCGGCCTAAGGGGATAAGAGCACTTCTAAAATAAGACAAGGATTCTGGTGGGTATTTAAGGATAGTGTGTGGCCTGATACTTGGCAGGGAGGTGGAAACAGCATGCAAACATTCACAGGGAATTCACCTGAGCCGTGGCCCTGGGACTGGGACTCACCCAGGCTGGGCAGTTCCCACTGGTGCTAGGTCTCCCTCCCTTTGAGATGAAAGAGTTTTTCTTCTTTTCTTCTCTCAAAAATGCCCTCCTCTCTTCCTATCCCCTCTGCCTGCTTCCCTCTGCCCCTGATCCACCCCACCCCCCACCACACCACGCCCTGACAGCTCCCGCACCTCACTGCCTGGAGGTGAGGTTGTGTGTTTCTATGCTCTCAAGCCAGTGGCCTTGATTTTCCCTAGCTGGAGGTTGGGCGCAGGGATGTGAGTGTGATGGCCCTCTGCAGGTTTTTGGGGTGACTGCCCATAACCGGGATTGGGAACCACCAGCAGAATGCTGAGGAGCAGGGGCCCACAGGCTAAGTATTTTGGTCAGCAAGGGGGTGTGAGAGAATGGACATCTGATCATAATTAGGAAGGACAGAGCATGAAGAGGACCCGCCCCCACACAAGGTACACACTGAGCACCTGCATGTCCACTGCAGGAGAGGAACCAGGACAGCCAGCGCCCCAGGCAGCGAGGCTCCGCGGGCAGCGGGGCTCCGCGAGGGGGCTGTCCTGAGCGCCCCCAGAGGCCCACAACATTTGTTAAGTTTTGCTCATGGTTCCTTTTGCACTAAGTGGGGCTGCAGGGACAAGTGAAGTCCTGAGATTATATGCAACTTAGTGGCATAGAAAAGGAGAGAAAAGCCACAGGAAGTTTAAACAAAAAGTACTCCTTCCTCTATTAGGCAAATCCTCCTAGAGAGAGAAACACACACAGGTACACATGCAGAGGGGACGTGCCACTCACTCGCCACAACCTCGCCACAAGGGCACCGATTGGGAACGAGGGGAGCGGCGCCCCCTTCCAGCATCCCCTCCAATAGGACTCAGTCCCTCATTTGCCAGAGAGAGGGTGGATGGGAAGAGATCAACCAGTGAACCCCTGGACACAGATGGCAGGGTACTGGGAGGTGACAGGCTAGCAGTGGTCAATGGGGGGAAAGGGAGGACATATATAATCCTATCTAATAAAAAAGTAATATGCAAATTTGACCACGACTTCGCTACACCCACCAGCCACGCCCACCAGCCAATCAGGAGTGTGGGGGCATGGCGGAGGCGGCCCGGGCCTGGGAGGGTCTGGCGTTGTGTGTCTGAGGCAGCCGGGGCCTGTGCGGGTGGGGCCGAGGCCCGTGCTAGCCGGGGTGAGCTGGCTGGGGTTAAGGCCCTGGCCGGAGGGGAGAGGGGCAGGGCTGGGATGGAGCCAGCCATCTGCCCCATTGCAGGGCGATGCCTGGGTGCCCAAGGCCTAAAGCCTCGGCCACAGGGCTCCCAGTATGTGTGAGGGAGCAGGTTGGGCTGAGGGATCACCCACCTCCAGTGCACAAATTTTGTGCACCAGGCCCCTACTACAGAATAAAGACTGAAAAAAAAGAAAGGGCGCCCTATACATAACAGCCCCTTAGCAAATAGCTGATGAATTTATAAACAAATGAATAAATATATAAATGAACTAATGTTCTAGTCACCCTTCCTTTCCCCTTCTTCCTCCTTCCCTCCCTCCTTCCCTCCTTCTCCCTCCCTCTTTCCTTTCCTGCCTTCCTTTCTGTTTCCTTCACTTTCACTTCCTCTTCACTCCTCTCTCCCTCCTTCTTCTTTCCTTCCTCACATTTCATTTATGATTCAAGCACATATTTTCTCTAAACGATAAGCTCCAAGAGGCAAGCTCTGTACTGTTGTTCTCTCCCAACTTGTGGACACACTGCCCCATGGAAACGAATGCTGCCAAGTCCATGGCAAGTTGTAGATCTCTACAGGAACAGGCATGGAAGGACAAGGGAAGTGTTTCCATATTGTCAAGTTAGGGGCTAAAGTCTTGTTGATGACAATTTTATCTGAGTGACCCCATTTGCAAAAAAAAATGCAATCAATAATCAGATTCTTTGACTAAAGAAACAAATTGAATACAACTATGATTCATGGTTTACACAAATCAATTTAGAATTTATACCTGACTAGATTGAGCCACTAAGTACAACACAACTATACTTGCTAAAAGCAGACCGCTATCCAGACTTAAGAAAGCCATCTGTCTCCCGTCTGTCTTGCTCTTCCTGAGGGAGACAAGTCTTGGGTGGCAGGGGGACGTTTCCTGTGCTGCTACCAGCCAGCACCCAGCTTTCCCTGCTCCAGGGACTGCGCTGCCCTTCGCTCCCCACTCTCCCAGGAGCCTCCCATTCAATGCAGCTGAGAAAGCGAAAGCAGAGGGAGCCCCTGGAAGGCCATGGCTGGCAGGCGCCTCCCTCACCCCCCCCCCGCCCCGCCCCCGGCCCCCTGCTGCCTGTGCAGTCGCAGCTGCAGCTGCCAGGTGACCTCTTCTCCAGAAGGGGAGGCCTCAAGCTGGCGTGGCCTGCACACCTCTTCACCACCTAGACTCCAGCAGGAATTGCAGACTTCAGGAGCCCAGGTCCTCCTGAGCCTGGAAGCCATTCAGCCCTGACCACAGTGACTACCCCTTCCTCCCATGGCCACACCTGGGTCTTGGCAAATAGTTTCTGGGTTTTCACACACACAGCCAGCACTTGCAGTGTGATCTAGGCACAGGCCCTCTGCCCTGGGCTGCCGCAGTCCCGCCCAAGCTCAACGCAGCCTTGGAAATGGGCCGGCCACGCGGGTGCCGGGGGTCCAGTCCAGAGGAGGGCAGGGTCTCAAGGCCTTTCTTCCGTGCATGCAGCTGAGGGTCCCAGGACCCCTGGCCCCAGCAGGTCATTCGGGCT
The DNA here is from genome assembly GCA_027563665.1 of Antrozous pallidus. Taxonomy (NCBI): domain Eukaryota; kingdom Metazoa; phylum Chordata; class Mammalia; order Chiroptera; family Vespertilionidae; genus Antrozous; species Antrozous pallidus. Next base: position 2,576,301 of record CM050524.1, on the reverse strand, counting down.
CCTACTGACTCATGGTCACAACCCAACGCCCCGTCACTCACGGGAACTGGTCAGCTGGTTCTCTGTTCTGCAGTGGTCTGGGCCTCGCTCTCATCCTCTTCGCACCTTCGTCACTGTGGTCCAGAGTCGTAGCTGTGGGGCTTTTTAAAAGATCGTGCACGCGGAGCTCCATCCCAGAAGGCCGACTCTTCTCCTCCTACTCCGCACACACTCTTGTCACCTCTCACGCCTCCGTCTCCTCTGACAGCACTATGGTTTGTCTCCTAGTGCACTGCGGGCTGCAGGCACCGCCTCATTGCGGTCCCTGGCACCTCACTTGCACCTGCTATGGTGCTTGAAACCTACTGGGTGCTTCAGAAGCCACTCTCTCTGGGTGTGTGAGCAGGCCTGCTTCATCCACGCACCACGCAGGCCCTGCTGTAAATCTCCTTCCCTCGGGGGAAGTGGAGTTACATAACTCAGAATTAGGGTCCCTCACCTGAACCAGCAGCTGAGAACAGTGCTGAGGAGGGTTAAAGGTCATGTGTGAGGCACACTGGTGGCTCCTCGCAGAGCTGGGGGTCTCGTGCCTCTTTCCTTTGAACCTCACTGTGCGGAACCCGCCCCCCCCAGTCTCGCCTCCCCCACCAGCACTCTTTTTGCTGCAGAAATAGATGTGGCTCAAGAATTTCCAAATTAAAACCTGGCAATGGTTTCTATATTCTTGTTTCCTAAACCTATAAATCAAAACTGTCTAAACAGGTCATAAACGTTCCTGGGCAATATAATGGGAAAAGTTCTGATTTATGGTGCTGGTAGGATAATTTTAAATAATTACATAAGAGTTTAGAAAAATGCAATTAACACCTTTACAAGTGTTTTGAAATGAAATGAATCTCTGGAGATGATTGTTCCCAAACATACAGAAAGCCAGTTAGAAAGTAAAACTAAAGCTCAGAGGCCGCCGTGTGAGCGGTCCTGTGGAGGGCAGGAGCTTGTCCTCAGCGAGCAGCCACTGGCACAGCTTAGCTCTGCGCCTGTCACATGATAACCACACAATCAGTGCAGATCCTTACTGAACATCAACGTTAAACCCCAAATCAACATCATGTTTCCAGCAGCCCCGGCGATGCCTCTGCCTGGTCCCCCGCCCCCCCCCCTGTCCCCCCCCCCCCCCCACACACACACTGTCCTTGGGACACTTCACATCTTCCTACTTGCTCCTGCAAACCTGGCCAATGCCCCTCCACTCCTCTTGCTCGTCATCTGTGATTCACCGTCTTCAAACCCTAGCCCTCCACAGATGAAGTCACTTCACACAGCCTTTAACCCTCACTTCTCTAGGCCCCAGAGAAAGGCTCCTCGCTCTGCACCCCCTTCCTCAGGCTTACCGAGAGCAGTGGTTATAGTTTTACTTGACTAACTCCTTTCTCAAGCTCACGGGCTAACAACCTTCCTCTTTGTCCCTCACTCCATATTCTTTACTGTGGCCATCTTACCACACCCCTCCCAAGCCTTTACCACCACTTTCAACTCTGGAAGTCACCTAACAAGGCCATTTCAGACTAAACTAAGGTTTAAATTAAGCATGTTTTGCTTAATGCTACCTGTTACTCATTCTTTTTCTAGATTCATCTTTGATTAGTACACTAAGAAATACTACAGAACTTGACTTTCCACAGGATTTTGTCAGACCCAATGGGAATTTAAAAGGGCTACCACACTCCAGAGTTCATACACAGAAAGGGCCCAGGGCAGCTCCCCCATCCTCTCAGCCACACTCACTCAAACTCAGTGACACCCAGAGGCACTCCCAGGCACCATCCTGGCCGTAAGAAGGAAGAAAAACACTTAGAATCATAGAAACTTTGATTTGGAATAAACTTAGAGATCATTTTAATCCCACCCCCTCATTTTCCAGATAAGAAAACTCATGCCCAGGAAGAAAAAATGACTAGCCAAAGGTCATGCATCTAAGCAGTTACGGGCAGAACCAACACCAGAACCCAAAACTTCTGCCTCCTAATTAAGTGTTTTTTCCATTGCCTCACACCACCTGGCAGGCAGATAAATGAGGAACCACAAAAACTAAGACAGTCACCGCCCAGCAAAACACTTTCCTTTGGTTGGGGAGTATGTAGCAGATAATAGTCTTTCTGTACTTGATTAAACTATGAACAATTATGAATGAAAAACACACTAATTCTTAACTTACCAAAGGCACAGGACACCAAGAATTAAGTGACCTTCCATTGTCACTCATCTAAAATCCATGTAAGTACATTAGGCCATTAATCTAGACACTTGGTACATGTGGCTATTTAAATTTAAATTAATTACAATAAAATAAGATTAAAAAATCAGTTTCTTAGTCATACTACCCACATTTAAAGTGCCCAGTAGCCAGTGTAGCTAGAAACTACCATAATGACAGCAAACAGAATACTTCCACCGTGGCTGAGACTTTATCAGACAGTGCTCACAGTCTAGCGGACAAGCCCACGAAATGAGCACAGTAGGAAGCCTTCACAAAGATGAGTTATGGTTCTGAATAAAGACCTTTTCCAGAAACAAGGGACTTGCAGAAATATTCTAAGCCAACTGTCCTTGGTCTCTGATGAGGAAACTTAGTCCCAGGAAATTTATTTACACTTGTCTCCCAAGCTGCACAAGCAGTTAAGTCACAGAGTTGGAACTGAATGTCAGGTTGCACCAACACCGGGAAGTGTTTTTCCCACTAAACTCTTTTGACTGGCTAAACACTAACAATATAGTCCCCCTGATCCTCTTTTAGATGATGAGGGTAAAATGTCTAGACAGCTAAAAGGAAAACTGAGATCCAACAACTTACCAGATCCAACTCTATCTGGAGGGGACAAATGGCTCAGTCCAAGGCGACAGCATATGCCTACCCCTCGCCACAGTGCCCTGGTTCAGGCACAGATGCCTGAAATCATTCAGCCCATTCAGAGACCTGTTGGATTGTGGAGGCTCTCCTTCCTACAGGGACTCTTCAGCTATAAACAGGTGAATCTGGAGTGCAGGGGCCATCTTGCTTCAGTGGAGGGAGACCCGGACAGAGAATGACAAAGAATGAAGCCAACACAGAGAAAAGCAGAACTAAATGAAGCCAGGCCAAGCCTGGTCCCAGCTGTGTCTGAAGTAGGCTAACCCTTGAACTCTGAGGTTCTCGAAGACAAAACCTTTCCCCATCACTAACCAGTCCAGGTTAGGTTTTTCCCACATTTGCATGTGGAAAGGTTCTGACTAATACAGGTACTTCTTTCCACAAGGAGAGTTGGAAGTAGTTATATGCACACTTCCAACCCACCTTGAAAATCCCAGTGAGAGGAAAATGCCAATTACCAAGCGCATGATGGCAGGGACATATCTTCTTGACTCATGGACCGCCAATCTGAGAGGGATTCCCCAAGTCAACCCCAATCACAGGAAAACTGTGCCAGCCATGCATCAGTCATTGGGTTTCAATCAAAAACATGCATTTTTCTTTCAACTGCCCAGATTTACAAGTGTCTTACCATGGTAGGCTTGCAACTTCTGTACTTGTTGCAATCAGAGTGCTGTTTATTTAAACTACAAATTATGAGTGAAAAACACTTAATTATTAACTTACATCATTTTAAAATTCAATACAGTGTTTTCCATTCACAGGCCCTGGGGATTTCTTTAAGAAGTTCCAGCATCTGAGAAAATACAGAGAAATCCAGCCGAGATCTCATGTCCAAAGCTGATTAAGACTTCTTGGTCCAGTGGTTTCCACTTAGACTCTTTGACTTGCCTTTCCCACACGTCCTGCGCTGTCTCCTCACTCCTGGGTGTGCTTCTCCCTTTTGTCTGAATTTGACATTCAAGTTTCACTTTTACCCTAGATCCAATTTGCCAAAATTCATCTATCATAATTTCATGAAGTCTAACCCTAAATAACTTACACTACCTGGTAGCGACTGTCTTATTGTCACCCATGCTCCAGGGACACACGCTGTCTTCCGGTGGCCCATCTCATTTACCAGGACAACTGGGCTACTTATTAGGAAATTAACCTCCCCTTAAATAATGATAACCTTTTAAAAAAAAAAAGGCTTTGAATTTTCCTTTATAAGATGACTTTTGAAAATTAACCACTGTTTAAATGTATAGATTTGGACATGAAATAGTTATTCTCCATTAGTGCTTTGTATATTTATTTCATTCAATGATCTTGTAAAAATGCACTCATTTCTATACTGTTGTGCTTTCTATTGAGCTCATCAATAGCCTGAAACTACATTTTTCCCTTCCATTTAATGTTTTCATTTACTCTCCTGTTATTATGATCTAGCCAAAGATTAGGGCATTCCTATGGCTTAAAATTTTTACTAATAAAAATAATAATAATTTTTACTTGGTGGGCTTAAAAGTTTTTTTTAAAAAGCTATGCTTTACTTTCTTTTTTAAATTTAATAAATCTTTATTGTTCAGATTATTACAATTGTTCCTCTTTTTTCCCCTCATCCGATACCCCCCATCCGGTACTCCCCCCCCCCTTACCTCCCCACCACTGTCCTCATGTCCAGTTTCTTCCTGCCCCTTCCACACCCTTTTCCCCCAAGAATTGTCAGTCCACTCCCTTTCTATGTCCCCGATTCTACTATATTTACCAGTTTATTCTGTTCATAAGATTTTTAATTCACTTGATTTTTAAATTCACTTGTTGATAGGCATGTATTTGTTGTTCATAATTTTTATCTTTACCTTTTTTTTCTTCTTCCTCTTCTTAAAGAATACCTTTCAGTATTTCATACAATGCTGGTTTGATGGTGATGAATTCCTTTATCTTTTGCTTATCTGTGAAGCTCTTTATCTGACCTTCAATTCTAAATTATAGCTTTGCTGGGTAGAGTAATCTTGGTTGTAGGTACTTGTATTCATCACTTTGAATATTTATTGCCACTCCCGACTGGCCTGCATAGTTTCTGCTGACGATCGAATGGGCGCTCCTTTTTAGGTAACTAAGTATTTATCTCTTGCTGCTTTTAATATTCTTTGTCTTTTGCTCTTGGCATTTTAATTATGATGTGTCTTGGTGTGGTCCTCTTTGGATTCCTTTTGTTTGGGGTTCTGTGCACTTCTTGGACTTTTAAGTCTATTTCTTTCACCAGATTGGGGAAGTTTTCGGTCACTATTTCTTCAAATAGGTTTTCAGTATCTTGCTCTCTCTCTTTTTCTGGCACTCCCATAATTCGGATGTTGGTGTGCTTGAGGTTGTCCCAGAGGCTCCTTACACTATCTTCCATTTTTTGGATTCTTTTTGCTTTTCTGGTTGAGTGGATTTTGCTTCATTTCAAATCTTTGACTTGATTCTTGTGGCCTCTAGTCTGTTGTTAGGTCTCTGTATAATGTTTTTATTTCAGTCAGTGTATATGCTTAATTTCTAGTTGGTCCTTTTTCATATCCTCGAGGGTCTCGTTAAATTTATCGGCCTTTTCTAGGGAATTCTTTAAAAACCTTATAACTGTGGTTTTGAACTCTATGTCCAGTCATTTCTTTTCCTCCATTTCTTTCAGTTGTGATCTGTTTCCTTGTCTACGCATTTTTGCTGCTTCCCTAAATTGGTCAAGTAGCTTTGTGTGATAGGTGTCCTTTAGGGGACAGTGGCTCGGCTTCCCCAGTTATCTGAATGGACACTCTTGGTGCACCCCTTTGTGGGCTGTGTGAACAGCCTTGCTGTAGTTAAGTCTTGATTATTGTTGGTATCCCTGGGTGGGGTTGACCTCCAGGCCAACTGGCTGTGAGGATCAGTTGTGTCTATGCTGGGAGAGCCTCTGTGCTCAGCTTGGATGAGGCGGAGTCTCAGGGCTGAGCAGTCAGCCTTGGTTTCCAGTCAGCCCTGCCCTAAGCAGCGCCTGGGTCTCCATGTCCTGTGGCAAGGGCTGCACACACCTCTGAGAGAAAGCTGCCCTCGAGTTTTGCCTGCTGCCAGACAGTCCAGTTTCTCCCCAAATGAGTGTGGGTACCCAAAGTCTCACCCGGAACTGAGTTATAGTACAGTCCAGAGGTTTTGTTTTCCTCCTGAACGAGAGAACCAGTCATGGGCCCTGTCCGTGAGCTTGCGGGCCTCTGCAGCTCCCGAGTCTCAGTGTGCTTCCTCCTGACAGTTCAGTTTCACCCCGTATGAGTCTATGTTCCCTGAGACTAGCCCGGAACTGGGGTTCAGTGCAGAGGGGAGTCTTTGTCTCCCTCCCTGTTCGAGAAAACCAGCTGGTTATTTAGCCTCCCACCCTTTCAGTTCACATGCATCTCCGCATCTCCATACCTCTGTCTCCCCGTCTTCGCACCTCTGTCTCCGTGTCTCAGCACCTCTGTCCTCCCCACCTCCTCTGAGTCTCAGTGTCCTTTTATCTTTCCTTCTAGTTGTAGGATTTCCACTCAGCCAGTTAGTTTTTGGTGGTTCTGGATGTCAGTTTTGTCTTTTAGTTGTATTTTTGAAATTATGTGAAGCAGCAGTATAGGTGTTTACCTATGCCACCATTTTGGTTCCTCTTAAAAGTTATTTTTAATTTTAATCTCTTTAAAATTGATTTGAGAAAGAGCAAAATATTGATTTGCAGTTCCACTTATTGATGCATTTATTGGTTGATCCCCTGACCAGAGGATCAAAGCTGCAATATGTATCAGGATGATGCTCTAACCAACGGAGGTAACCAACCAGGGCCTTAACTTGCTACTATAAAGCCATCATAAAAATTCCATCGGTTCTCATGACATCATTGGCGTCTCATTACGTGCGTGCCACGTGCCGGTGTGTCTGGCCGAACGTTCACTGCCCCGGTCTTCCTCTGGCTCTCACCTGAGCTTGTGAGGTGGTGTAGTGCACAGCATTTTACAGACACACAGACACAAGTGAAAAGCTTAAAAGGCCGCTGTGACAGGTCACATTTAAGACATGGTTTATATATCTCTAAAGACTGGACTAATTCTTTTTTAACTACATGGCCAACAACTCTAGAATCTGACCTAAACATATCATACTGAAATGTTTCACAATGGTTTTCTTTGACACCAAAATGCAGTGTCTCCTGTTGGCAGTGGCCTTTTCCATCATTGTCTTTCGGCAAGGGATCAAGGGGACTCTGCCCCTTGCAACTGTGCAGCACTGGTGACCCCCGGGCTGTAGAGAGCTCCTCTTCGAGGCTCCGGAACTGCCTCAGAGAGCATCTCTGCCTTCTCCTTTACGTCACCATGCAGGAGGCCGAGGCATTACTGTGCAACTCCTGAAATAAAGTGTGGCCTGGCCTGCCCGGCGGGCAGCTCAGTTGTTGCAGTGTGGCCTTTGCTAATCACATGTATCTAGCTGGTGGAGAGATAAGGGCTGCAAGGCAAGTCCAACCTTCCCAAGCCAGCCAGTGAAGTCAGGGACGGCATTCTGAGTTCTGTGCCTCTTTCCCAGACTATGAGCAACATCTAAGGTGACCTTGGGCTGCGAGCGTGTGGCTGGAGCAAAGTGGAGGCCGAGCTATGCAAAGCTGGAAGCTCTCTGACTGCTGCATCACTTGCTCGTGCTGCATCCTGCTCTGGTCCATAGCACATAGCACGCTCTGCAGGAATTACAGGCTCCTCGGGGCCCCTCGCTGGGGTTCAGGGTCTATCTATGCATAGCCACAGAGCATAAACATTCAGGAAAAATAATGACTTTGGAGTGCGGGGCACCCTACCCAAACATCAGCTACATGTGTGATCACAGATGGAAACTAGCGGCTGTTTACCCTGAAGGCCCCATAAGGAAAATGCAGTCACCTTTACAGTAAAATGCTACTTACTGCTAAACCTGCAACATACTGAGATGGAAGAGACCGGGAATGAATTAGAACAAAGAGCTCCTACAGCACCTGATTTCTCAGCTTGAGTCCAGGCCATCAAAGCTGTGCAGGTACCGCTGAGCTAGGAGCAGCAAAAAGGGCTGAGGGCCACTGCGGGAAGAGGAGGGGGGCAACGTGGGGGGGCGGGGGGGGGCGGGGGGGGAGTCCCAGAAGAGAGCCTGTGACAATGCCCTGCCTTTCGCCAGGCGAGCTTAGCAAAGCCAGAAACCTCATGTTGATTAACTGAACCTAAGAAACAGTGCAGGTTTTGTATGGCAAAGGGTTACTTACGCAATGTATTAAAGTGAAGGTACAGGTCGGCCTCACAGAGCTGTTCTGACCATTCCCAGGATGCAACAAGTAAGGGCTCGTGCTCCTTGTCAGCATAGCACAAATGACAACAGAAGCCATCCCCAGCATCCCACGGCAAGGCGGGGCAGCAAAGCTGAGCAGGGTCTTTCTGAGACTTCTGTGGTTTAGCACTTTGTCAAAACAGGATACTATTTAAATTCAGGTATTACTGATTCAGGTTCAGAAAAACCCTGCTTTGCTGTTCTTTTATAACCAAATTCGTGGGTGGGGAAACTTTGACCTTTCTTTTCTCTTTTTTTTGATGGCCCCTTGTGTGGGTCTGAGAAGGCACTATATTTAGCAAGCCTTGAGAATGGGGTGTCTAAGCAAGATGACTGTCACTTTCTATGAATTACTGTACATGTGAAATCATGGGCCTGTTACATTATGCAAAAGCAACTCAAGTGAAACAAACAAAAATACCTGTTTGCATACGTAGTTTTGTAAAAATCTGTGGGGAGAAAAAGGGGAAATACACATAGAACCACCACAGTGCAAGGTGCTCGTCACGTGAGCCTCATCCGGCTTAGAAGTCTCGGTCGTGCCGGCTGAGCGGTTCTGACTGCGGTGGGAGCAAGGCCAAGGGCGGGCCACAGCTGTGCAGTGTGAGCCCGCGGAGGGGCAGGCCTCTGTGGCCGGAGGCGCAGCCCAGTCTGCCTCGGTCTGGTGTTTCCACCTGCAGTCCCGCAATCAGACTGCAGCCCTTCCAGTCTCAGCCCCCAAATGAAGGCCATCCTGAGTCCCAGGCCCACACATCCCTGCCGGGCTCCCCCGGCGGTTTCCTGGGGCTCCACGTCATGGCACCTGCGATGTTTTCTGCTTTAGGGTTCATGTCCCACAGGACAAAGCCCCGGATCTCCCAGGCCCTGGGAGAGCGTCTAGGCTGATGCGGCCCCACCAGCTGGTCAGATGGGACCGGGCGTCTCCGGAGCAGTCTTTCCAAGTCTCTGAAAAGGTGTGTTCTTCCCAACCTCCTCCCCACTGGCCGCGGGCACGGTGCCACCAGCCAGCAGACTGCCAGGCCCAGCACACCGCGCTCCACAGAAACGCCGAGCTGTCGTGTTGCTGTAAACGCTGTGCGTATCTTCTGAGGTGCCACAGGCCGAGAATGTGGAGTCTCCCAATGTTCAAGCAGGCAAGACTGGAGAAAATCTGGGGAAGACTAATGTCTCCAATGTCTCTGTCAATTCCTCTCTTCTCTGGCCAGCCTTTCTTTTCATTTCTCATTAGTCACAGTAAAGTCTCTTCGAGGGTGAACCAGACTCTGGCCGATGCACGGTCTCCTCCAGGCGGGGCGGCACAGCCCAAGGAATCCTCTGACCCGAAGGTGGGTCCACGCCCTGGTGACTGATGGCAGCCGCTACGGTGCTGTGAGGCTCCACGGAGGGTTCTTCATCGGGAGGGGCTGCCAGGCCTTTGTCCCAAGTCCGAGAGTGGGGGGCCTTGGAAGGAGGCGCTGACCAGGCGTCTCCTGAGACTGACCACAGGAAGGGTGTGCACCAATGTGAGCGCGGCATGTCAGGCAGGGAGTTTGGGAGTAAAGAGTGCCCCACTCACAGCGAGAGCGCAAGCAGGAGCCTTCCTCCTGCAGAACGTGCCTCGGGGCCTCTGGCAGGGAGTCACGCAGAGACCCCGCAGCCTCAGAGAGCCAGGCCCGCCCTGGGCAGCCCGTTGAGTCAGGACACGCAGGTGCAAGGGACCCAGAGCTCGCCAATGCTCGGCTCTGCTGGCCGGTCCCAGAGCCCCACAGCCCCTCCGAGCTGGACTGTCCAGGAGCCTCTGGCCACCGGGAGGGGCTCGCTGGCCGACGCCGGGCCGACACACAGTGTGCGCGGCTGGAGGTCAGAGCAGCGTGGGAAGGGCCGCGTTTCTGAGCCACAGGTAACCGCTGCCATAGAGGAATGATGTTCCAGCTTCCGCTTTTTTAAGGATAAGCTGGCAAAGAAGTTTTAGTGGAAAAATCCCAGCTTTGAATATTTGCAACTAACTCCAGAAAATGTTACATGCTGTGTGCAAACGAGCGCACCCAGCTTGTACACACACTGGCTGAAGTCTCTAGTGGAGAGTCTAGGTCTTGCTTCCCTCATTCCTCTCCCGTTAGAACAGAAACATCAGCATTCCTATTTTCAGTGAAGTGTATTTCCCAAGCCTCTTTCACACTTTCTTGGACAATTCCAGGCTTTTAACAAAATATGGCTGCCCTGTTTGTATGGGAACTGTGCTGATGACTGTCAGACAACCTGTGCAATCTGCATGTAATGGGGGATGCAGAAGTGAAACAGCCCGCAGGTGTGAAGGGAACCCCCCTCCCCGCCCCGGGAAAGACACAGGGCAGTGAAGACTAACAAAGGACTGTCCCCGGAGAAGCCAGCTTCCCCTCCCAGCGCACCTAGACCCAAGAAGAGTGAAATTTACACGGAAACTGGAGTGTTCCCTGATCCTTTGGGCACACACCTAAGAATAAAGTGGGTAAGAAAGTAACTTAGGCCAAGACCGGTTTGGCTCAGTGGATAGAGCATCGGGCTTCGGACTGAAGGGTTCCGGGTTCAATTCCAGTCGAGGGCATGTACCGTGGCTACAGGCAAATCCCCAGTAGGGGGCGTGCAAGAGGCGGCTGATCGATGTTTCTCTCTCATCGATGTTTCTGACTTTCTATCCCCCTCCCTTCTGCTCTGTAAAAAATCAATAAAATATATTTTTTTAAAAAAAGAAAGAAAGTAACTTAGGAATCCCTCCTTTGAGTAGAGAGGGGACTCTCAAAATGGGGAGATGAGGTTTCACCCTGTTCCTTTTCAGAGGTGCAGCTACCTGGACCACCACAAGGGAAGTCACGCCGCCCAGAGGACCCACCGTGTGCACTGCCATCTGCACATTTCCTTCAGCTGAGAATCTCCCATTCATGTGGTGCTAACAGAGGACGATAGTGTGACATGACCGTTCTAACTGAAGTTCACTCGGAAATGCGGGAAGGCACTGATCGTCACCATCTCTGCCATCATCTGTCACTACTAAAATTCTCCATATCACAGGAAATTCCAACTTTTTTCGTACAGGCCAGCCTGGGATCTCACAAGTAATAATCCACAACCAATATCACAACATACTAGTCAATGATAAGAACAAAGCTGTAAAACTAAGTCACATTTTGAGCACAATGTGTCAGATTCTATATATATGTGTGTGTGTGTATAAACACACACACACACATATATATACATACACACACACACACACACACACACACACACACACATATACATACACAGACATATACACACATTTTTAAACTCAATCCTCCACTATAAACTACAAGGCAGCTATTCTCTTTGTGGAGAAAGTGCAGAAGTGAGCTCACTTGGACAAGGTCATGTAGTTGGTAAAGGATGGGCTTTTGAATTTCTGACTCCAGAGTCTTAACAGCTAAGCTTCATGTTCCCATCAGCACCTCAAGCTGAAGACGAAAGGCAACCTCACACTTTCTGTAACTAATCAATGTATTGACCCAATCACCATAATGGTTATCATCATTATTATTAATCTAAATAGAAGTTAACCATATTATTAATCATATCAGTGTTGCTAAAACAAAGCCCACTAAACCTCACATCTACAAGGGGCAGGTGTGAGAAGGACTTAGAAAGAAGAAAGGAAGTCCAGGGATCTGGCTTCTACAAAGCCACCCAGAGGCCAGGGTGTGCCGTTCTCTACCCGAGAAAGGGGAGCGAGGTCCCGTAGGCCCCAGTGCAGTGTCAATGGGAACTCAAGGTCACGGTGCCCCTTTCAGACTGAGGACAGGAGGCCGCAGTCTGTGGGACCAAAACAAAACTTCGATAGAAGGAAACTTTCAGAGGGAATGATTTAAGCTGTTCGGTGAGAAGTGTAATTTTCAAATGCTCGTTTGAAGTTCTTATTTCCATTTTAAGTTTACAAATAAAAATAATCATGTTTTCAAAGTTTCTTGTGATTCACCGTGGGGGAGGGAGTTTGGCCTGGTTTCCGTCAATGAAGCTCCAAGGTCTCTGGAGGTTTTCTCTTATTTGGAGGGAAAATTTAAGCCCGGCCCAGGCAGTGGACGTCCCAGAGACCCGGTCTGTCCTGCCCGACTGTTAGAGCAGCCTGGAGAAGGTGAGCAAGTGGCAGGAGTGAGAGAGGCACGCTTCACAGAGAGACCCCTTTTCATCTTTCATCAGCAGGGTATGCTTACCAAAATGTTTTAAAAGCAAGAGAACATTCTAGAATAGCAGAGTCCAATACTACCTTTTATGGTGATAGGAATGTTTTCCACTTGTACTGTCCAAAATAGCAGGCAGCCCCTGGCTACTTGGCTATTTAAATTATTTAAAATAAACACAATTTAAAACTTCAGTTCTCAGTTGCACCCATCCTATTTCAAGTGCTCTGTCCTGTTCACTTCCAGAATCCCACCTTCACATCTACTAGTGCACGCTTCCCTCCCTGTCGCTCCCTCTGCGCCGCTCCAACTCAGACAAGGGCGCAGAGCGCGCACTCCTGCGCTCAGTCTGGAGCAGGGCCCGTGCACCAGAGGGACATCGGAATGGAACAGGAGTGGGCACAGCGGTGGATAAGGAAGGAGTCACTCAGTCCTCTAGTCCATTCTCACCTTTTCTTCCTAGCAGCCCTGCTGTCCAACAGAACTGCTATATCATTTCCACAAAATTTTAATATCAAATGACTCCAGGATCTTAAGAGAAACACGTCTGTGGATGGCCACAGTGACAGAGGTCAATAGCCTGCTCATGAGAGCGCTGTCAGCTCCCTTCGCGGCCCTGCCGTTTCCCAACATTAATAGAAAGTTTGTTTTGTTTTTCGTATACTTGTCTCTATAAAACAAGGAAGTTGTTGTATGTCCAAGCTTCTTCTCCTCACAGTGATGGCCTAAAGATCAACTCCAACTTGTAAGTCAGGAATCAGTTCATGTTCTCTGTGAAAGGCTAGAGTAGGTATTGTAAGCTTTTACACATTAACTACTGTAATCTACTGGAGTAGCCAGTCAGCAAAACCCATGAGTGAATACTGAAATCTTCATTCTGTACAATTTCCATGTTTCATGAAATATCCTTCCTCTGTTTTTTTCTTTTTTAACCATTTAAAAATGTATACGGTTTGTAGTTCCTACAAAAACAGGCTGCGGGATTTGCCGCACCCCCCCCCCCCCCCCCCCCCCCCCCGGGCCACTGTTTCCCAACCTCTGTTCTCACACTGTTCTCAGTCAGTGCTTCACATTAAAGAAGATCCTGGAGTCACAGAGACCTCCTAGCGCTGATGGAAACTAACCCTCCGGGAGACGGCGAGAGGCCCAAGAGCCCCACAGCCAGACGCTCTGAGCGGACCAGGAGCCCGCGGGGAAGAGCTGGCTCCAGGGAAGGACGACGAGCACCGAGGTGCCAGCAGACCCGGACTAAGCTCCTGGGAGGAGCTCCAGCTGCTGTCGTCTGTGGCTGAGCAGACAGATGACAGCTCAGCTGGTCTCAGGACCCTTGTATAAACCAGGTTTGTCCAGACTTCTATTAGTCAAAATCTTGATTTCTATCAGGGTTTCTGCAAGCCCATTCATTATGCCTTGCTCTGCAGTTATGTTATCATCAATTAGACATTAATATATTGTGCATAAACTGGCCCCGTGCCATGCAGTGGTATGGTTCCTGGAGCACAATACAAAGCCAGGATTCTAAATGGAGCTGTGTTGGCAGTGAAATCTTTGTTTTCAAATTTATCCGTGTACATTTAAAAAATTATCTCTCTCTACATTTCCTTTGAAATGTCTGACCTGCTGCTCATAAGTCAAAAAACATAATCTCTTTTTTGTAGAACTCTAGTTGGTAAACTGAACTAGAAAAACAAGTGATTGGCCACTTGATGTTAGACGACGGGAGTCCAGGCCTCACGCAACTGGTGTTACATTTTAAAAATGTCCCAAACGCCCTCCGGTCGGACCTCGTGGGCCAGGCTGCTTCAAGACTGTTTGCCTTCATCAGTTAATAGTCCCAAATTCCCAAAGAGCAGCAGAGTGAAGAGGTTCCATTTAAATAGAAAAAGTCAAATAAGATGTGGAGATGGCAGTGCAGGCAAGGAGGTCAGCCCCTAGGCTGTCTTTCTGGTTCCACATTAGTAGTCCTTTCTTGCAATTTTTTTGCAAAATGAGCAGAGCAAGTATTTGTTTCAGAAACACCGAAGGAAAAAGGGCTCTGGATAAATACAGACTCTACATTTTCAATAACATTCAAGTTCCTGCATGAGGTGTGCCCTAAACTCCTAGAGACCAGGGGTGCCTGAGATGTGGCCAGTTTCAACACCTGAAATGTATCTGGATGAATCTGGTAGAAAATCAAGTTAATGATCTCGTGAAAACTATAGCATTTCCAAATGTGGTTGGCCTGGAAATGCCATAAAAATTGGTTCGTGTTGTAAAATGTGGGCTATCAGTAGTCCAAAGCAGAAGTCCACAATCATTTGGAGCAAAGGAGATATGAACTGTGTCTGAAAGCCCGATGGACCTTCAGGATGACTCGTCTGTGTCCTCACTCCCGGCTGCTCAGGGGGCTGGCCTACCCAACTCTGACACCCAGCCTCTGCCGTGCACTGCTTCCTGGGCAACTTGTCAAAGCCCAAAGCCAAGCCTCCTGACCAGGGATCCCCTCACATCTGTTGCTCACATTGGTGAGAGGAAGTCACAGAGTTCACTCCACCCTGCAGTAGGAGGCTGGGAGGAAGAAATGAGGGAAACAGAATGGAAGGGGGCCCAGATGCAAGTGGGGAAGGAAAGTGGTCTCACCATGAACAGAGGTGTGGGCCACGGAGGGTACAGAGCAGGCTGGGGGCCTCTCCCGTGCCCACGCCTGGCCGGAGCCCCAGATTCTCACTTGGTAGACAGAGGCCAGAAGTCTAGTTATGATTTAAAAAGCTCTGAGACCTAGATCTTGATGATGACAAAAATTATATTCATTCTGATGTGCCTCCAGGGCTGAGAAACAAAGCGCGATCTTTTGTAAATAAGAAACTGAGGCTCACAGAGGCAAGTCCCTTTGCCAAAATCAGACTTTGGATTCAAGATGTGAGCAAGGGAAGAAACCGCCAGGGCTCCCTGATGCAGGGAGGGCCCACCACGGAAAACACCTCGGCCCATCTGGCTCTCTGCCGACTCGGTGCCACCCTTACCTGTGCAGGAGATTTTTCTGGCAGATGATAGTGTTTTAATATAATAAGGTCAGGTATATTATGAAAATGCTCTCACAGATTAGAATCAGATGTCTTGAAAAGATGCTTTTTTCAATTTTACACAATTATAAGATCCAGGCTAGTTAAGGCCCTGGCAGCTAAGTCCATTTTTCTGAATCTCAAACAAATACTACTTTCATCGTTACACCTATAACAAAGTATAGAAAGATTTCAGACACAAAGGTAGAAGGAAAGAAAGCTGAGTATTGGCTGGCACCTCTGTGCAAATTCTACGCAGGTGCTTCTTGTCCCAAGCAGACACCGCCCAGTCCCTGGTCAGTATGAGGCTTGGCCAACGACAGCTGGAGGTCAGTCCTCTAGCCCCCTCATCCAGGCAGCATTATTCAGTGAACAGTCTCAGGACCATCTCTAGCCTGGGAAAGTGGAGGTCAGCAAACTATAGTCCATCTGGCCCACCTGTGTTTGTATGGCCTGTGAGCTGAGAACTTTAAAAAATTTTTTTAAACTAGAGGCCCAGTGCATGAAATTCCTGCACTCACTGGGGGTTGGGAGTGGGGCTGTCAGCCCAGTCTGCACCCCTCTCACAGTCTGGGAGCCCCGTGATCAATCACCCCACAGAGGGAGGCCCTGCTGACCTACCACAGTTCCACCTGCCAGGTAGCCTGGCCTCCCTCTTTGGGGCAACCCATCGTACCCTGCAAAGGGAGGCCCTGCCCACCTGCCAGTCGGTCTGTACCTCCTTCTTTGGGTTGATCGTGGAGCCCCCCATTGATTGCCCCACTGGCTGGTGGCCTGGGCCTCCCTCTGTGGGGCCATACTGGGGCAATGGGGAAGCCCCTGACCAATCACACTGCACCTGCCTTGGCTGGCCTGGTGCCAGTGTGTGTCAGAGTGGTTGTCCAGATTGTTGTTCCACTGTTCAGCCGTTCGGTGGATTTGCATATTACGCTTTTATTATTATAGATAGTGTGGGGGGAAATCAAAATAAGGATATTTCTTGATAAATGAAAATGGCATGAAATTCAAATTCCAGTATCTGTCAGTGGATTCTGATTGAAACTGCTGCTCATTCATTTACACATGTGCTGCTGTTTCTGCATTGCTAATGCAACAGACTGGCCTGCAGAGCCAAGAATACTCACTCTCTGATCCTTTACAGAAGTTAGCCGACCCCTGGTCTACAGGAAGAAAAAAGTTAACTATTAAGCCAAATTCCTTTTGTAGATTTAATGAAAAGTTCCAAGCAAATGTGGCAGGTGAAATAGTTCCTTCATACACACAAACTTGAAACTGAGAGAACAAGGGAGGAAGGTCGACTTCATTACCTAGCCACCTTGACAGCACCTTTAAATGTCATCAATCAGTGTGTGCCTCGCACGACTTGCAAGGGCTCATTATAAATTGCAGCGCGCGGGCCCCTGACACGATCCAGGGACCGTAACAGGACTCTGGTGACGTAATGTGATAAAGGAGATTTCTCTCTCAGTTCAGTATGGCACGGAGCTGGAGACTTTCCAAGGAATTTAATTTCCAGAGTGTCACCTTTGACTACTCAAGATAATTCTACCCAAGCAACTAGGCATCCTTGAATAAAACTTTATCTTTTCTGGAAATGCTTGTCACTGTGTGTCATTCTCAAAAATATAAATCTGTAGCTATTTTTACCAATGAGACAGACTAAGTCCAGGATGTAGATTTTCCAATTAGACTCTTTTAAACATCTGTTGGTAGGCTGCATTTAACATTAGTTATTTGGGCAAAGCACAATTTGATTAGGCTGTCTGAAACTAAGCCAAAGTCTGCAAAATAATAGCTCAATTAAATTCTATTTTGCTTTAATTTGTCTTGGATTTTCCTGAGATACTGTTGCAAATCATCAAGCAAACCAATTCCTTTCAAAATGAGAGATTTAGGCACTTTTTCCATCTTCCCTCAAAGTTTATTTAATGGTCTACTCCGTCTTTAGTATGCTTCACTGAACTTTAATCTTGACACCAAATACAATTCTATATTTTGTCTTTAGTCTCCTTTAATTTTCTATTTTTATGAGTTAAAGTTCTATGCCATTAACATTATACCTTAAACAGATTAGCAACTGTACAAGGCGAACAGCGACCATGAGGCAGTCAGACTGCACTGCAGGGGTTTCTGATTTTCACTCCGTAGTTGGCAAGACTCAGGCAGGACGGACACTGGGCCCTTTTAATACTGGGTTTATGCTCTTGAAATGTTCCCGGGAGCTATGAACCTGAGACCACCTGCCGCCGCTCCACCTAAGCAGCAACACGTTTCCTTTCTGGTTGGGTCAGCTATTTGACTCACTCACTCACTTATCACTCACGCATTCACCAACCCGTATTTGAAAGACACATCTACAGATGCCTACTTTGTGCCAGCAGTGTAGAATGCCAAAGCTTCAAGATTCCAGATGAGGGATTAGTCCCTTGGCTGTTAACACAACCTAGCTTTAATTCATATAAAATTCTGGGAAGACCAGGACAAAAGAGAACCCAGGATGGAATTTTAGAACAGGATGACCTTTATTTACGCCAAAATGGACACATTAAAAAAAATAATGCTCCATGAAGATAATGCTGCTCGCAGGAGTAGCAGAGAGGGTGATGACAGCAGCGGGCATTTATTAAGCGCTTGCTGTGTGCCAGGCTACTAGTGTCTAGTTACCATTCGAGGCTGCTGGTATCTAGTTATATCAGCTGGTCTTCACCACAGCTTGGGGAGCACTGGGGTCACCCCTTTTACAGATGAGGAGCCTGATGTCTTCCCATCCAGTGTGCTCAACCACAAGGACACTACAAGCAAAAGGATAGTCCTGTTATGCTACTTAAACATACATATGAATGGTGACTGACAGCAAATGAATTAAAATGTAATTTGGCATTCAGCAGGCAGTCCTTTTCTTTTTAAAAGGAATTTATATAATTATTAGAAGAACTACCTTTTCTGAGAATGTACTGTGTCCCAGGCACTGTGCAAGCACTTTTCACACATTAATCACTTAATCTTCACAATCACCTTCAGGATTGAGGTAATCAGCCACATTCTCTAGGTGAGAAAATGAAAATGCAGAGAGGTTCAACTACATTTCCTAGGTCACACAGGAGTAAGATAATGCTGGAACTTGAACCTGGAGCCTGACACCAGACGCCACGCTATTAACCATGTGCCTTATCTCACATATCCTGATACACGCATCTCTGAAACTCCCACTACTCTGCTGAGCTTGAATGGGGAAACCAGTGCCTTTAAGGATAAGTTCCTGTGCCTTTAAGGATAAATCACTCCTCGTGTTTGACCATGAAGAGGCATGTGATAAGAATACGATTTGACTGGTCTTGAATAAGGAGATAGGGAACAGCACAAAGTATATGCTGAATTTAAGATGCTATTTCAATAGTTACCAATAGGATCCATTGGGCTTCCCAGAAAAATAACCCCAAGGGCTTCTCTACTCTGGTGTGTGATCAGTGTAGACTATGTCAGATAAATCTGTCCAGCTTGGCAAACAGAAGGACCCACACCTCCACTGCCAAACCCAGTGCCAGGCAGACCTGGCCACTCACTCCAGAGCTTGAGCGGGCCATCCTGCTAGGACTCCTTCCCCTGGCACCTGGGCAGAGCTGCCACCAACCAGGTCCCTTGACGCCTGTGTGGGCGGCTCAGATTCTGCTCCTAAAATAAGTAACAATCCCTTTCTGCTGTTGAGTAAAAAATGAAGCAGATGTAACTCGTCCACAGCTCCTGGAGAGCAGCTTCCTTTCACCAATGCCAACAGGGAGCACATGGCCTGCGGTCCGAAGGCTGCAGGAGCTCAGAGGAACCCTCTAGGCCAGTGGGTGGCAAACTGTGGCTCGCGAGGCACATGCGGTTCTCTGGCCCCTGGAGTGTGGCTCTTCCACAAAATACCATGGCCTGGGTGAGTCTATTTTGAAGAAGTGGTGTTAGAAGAAGTTTAAGTTTAAAAAATCTGGCTCTCAAAAGAAATTTCAGTCGTACTGTTGATATTTGGCTCTGTTGACTAGGCCAAGCACAGACAGCAGTGAGGAGGAGCAGGGGCAACGGGGCAGAGAATTAGAGACGGGGAAACAGTCGCGCCATGGCTTCTGGGTTCCTTCTGAAGAGAGAGAGTCCTCTCGGAATTAAAGTCAAACCACTTGGTCGCCAGGGCCTGGTGTCTAAGTGGCAGTAACACAACAAGCATTATTTGAAGCCTGGACTGTGGGGCCGGACTGCAGGTGGGAGCGGACCCTGAACATTTCTGAACAGCAGCGACATGGCCTTTAGGGCAAAACTAGGAGATAATGCTGAGGGGAGAGACAGGCTGTCGTTCTTTGCCAAGACCTAGCACATGCCAGCTGAGGTCTGGGGACCCTGAAGGAATGCATAGAAGATCACAGTGGAAGGAGAAACGGCAGGTCTGAGGACAAATAATGGGGGATGGGACTCTGCCCAGCAGAGCCTAGCAGTGAGCGTGATCAGCTGTCCCAGAGAGAAGGGGAATCATGGTGACGTTCAGCTGAGAAAGACCTGGCCAGGCGGTTGGGAGGGCACAGACAGCGGGGAGTGCTCGGTAGAGAAGAAGAGGACAGAGGTGCCACCAGACAAGACCAAAGGGCCTGGACTCTGGGCTGGGAAGGGATCTGTGTTCCAGAAGAGCCGGGAGGCAGAGTGAGAGTGCCAGGGAGCCTGGCAGCCTGCAGGGAAGAAGAGAAAAGAGGCAATTTCCCAAACCATGAGTGAGCCAAAGGCTGAGCCGGCTCCTGGGAGGCCAGACAGGTTGAGCGAGGACGAGACTGAATTTACTGACAAAAATATCCAAGAAAACGAGGAGGAGGAAAGCCAGATTGGGGAGGTGGGAAGGAGTGGCTGGTGGAAACACACAGGAGAGGCAGCAGTGGCAGGACGTGCAGGTCAGAAGCCTGTGGACCTGAGAAGCCGGAGGTGCTGCCAGTAGGACTGACCACGCAAGGTTCTGACCACCTTTAACACCCACAGTCACCATGGCCGAGGGCTGCCCGCGTCCCTGAGCGCTCACCACTTGTCCCAACAGGATGTAATGCGACAGGACAAGGCCCAGCCTCTTTGCCCTGTCGTGTCGCGGCAGCTCTACATCCTCCCCCTTAAGCAGTTAAAAATCTGTACTTGGAGGAAGGGAAGTTATTTCTGACTGGCGGGCAGCAGGCTGGGCCCCTCAGCAATGATGAGGGATCACTCTGCAGTTTACTGGGCAATAATTTGAAACTCAATCTCAACAGCAAGGCTGAAGTCCACCAAAAGTTCAAAATGGGATATGTTCTCTTTAAAATTCTGAGAGCGACTAAATATGACAACCATCTGATGTATGAAAATTATTCACAACCAAAAACAGACAGTCTGGAAATAGCCGGGATGACTTCATTTAGACAGAATTACCCAAATCTGTTTCCAATATACACAGTACACATAATAAATTTTTACAATATGACAAGGAAAACAAACTTAATAAAAGTTCCCAATCTTTTGTTACACAAGCATGCTATGCCCATGCTATGTTTATAATAGTTTGCTCATGATATCACAGCTCAGTAACAAAGGCCTGGGCAATACAAAAACAGTTACTAGGCATGACATCAACTCACAACTACCGTAATTACATCAGTACACAGATTTCCCAAACCGTACGTTTTCCGAACGGCTTCTCAATGTCAACGGCTGCCCTGGGACAGTTGCTTGCAGTCGTCTGCAGGCTTTGAGCAATACTCCTCTTTCTTCTCTTTCCCCTTAGAAAGCACACATTTCAGTTACAAGCACTGTTTTCCAAATATGCCCATAAACATATGTCCAAATTAGGAGACAGTGCTGTCTAGTGGTTGGTGATGAGTATCAGGGCCCGGCAGCTCTGCTGCTGTTCCTCCTGCTGCCCATTTGCCGGCCTGGAGTAGCTCTGGGAGGCAGCCGGATGCAGTGGAGAAGAACACGGATTCTCCAGCCTGACATTGGGGCTGGTCCCAGCTCTGCCACTGACCAGACGTCTGGCCTTGGGCAAGTCAACGTCTCTGATGCCTGACTTCCCTCCTCTGCAAAATGGGAATGATAACAGACCTTACCCCCATGTGGTGAGGACACAGCACACTTTCAGCGCCTGCTATTTAATACCATTGCTGTCATATTTGGGGACTCGGTTTCCTGTTTGAAAATCTGGCTTAAATTATACTGATCCATAGTGAATTGTGTACTTCTCTCATGTGAGGGCAAGAGTTCCATCTTGGTCACATTGCCTGGATATAGGGAGGTTCAATAAATAAAGTGTGAATGAATGAATGAATGAATTCCCTATAATTACAAAAGTGAAAAATATTATCCCACAGAAATTGTTTTTCATACGTTTTCTCTAACAGCTTGCGTTCACGTTCCTGCAGCGAATGTTGGTAAATACATTAAATTAGTAAGTGCTGGGGAGAAAGGATGCCGCCCTGAGATCCCCAAAGCTCATTTCCCTAAGGAGCGAGCCTCTTGAACCCATTCCCTTCGCAAGCCCCATCCCCGGTGCTGAAGGTGCGGCGGGGGGGGGGCGCTGACTCCCGGCGGGGGTGGCGGCCAGGGCAGCGAGACCGCCCCACTGTCACCTCTGCTCTGCGACATGAGCTCCAAATGCGGTCATTCCCGGCTTCAGGAAACTTCTAACCACGCGCCGGCCCGGGGCCATATGCTAATGAGTTTCAGACTGGAGGACTCACAGTGCGTGTGTCAGAAAAGGGACACAGTTCATGATGAGGGGAGGGCAGGGAAGAAAAGACACACAAAAAGGAAGAAAAAACAGTAGTTTAAAAATGTGGGCTACTCAAATTGACAGGGAACGTGACCTCTGCACTTGATGGAAATTCCCGCAGATGCACAAAATAAAGGCTCTGCTTTTATCACACTGCGCCTCGTGGAAGATGGAAACCACTACATCACTTGACCTTGCCGCGCCCTTTTCAACCACAGATGATGTTGTGTACAAAAATTCTAAATCAACTTAAGACGTTAAAAAAAAGCTTTAACTTTCTGCATTGGACTTGAAGATCACTAGTATGTTATTTATGGAGATTTTGCCTAGAAGGTTCACCTGGGAAAAGGCCCCAACCCCAGGAGAACGGGGTCACGTGGGAACACTGCACAGCGCCTCTGGGGGGCGCCGAGTGCACGGTGCTCCTTGCAGAAGAGCCAGCGAGCTGCTGCCCTGGCTTGAAAGCCACCCAAGACTGACTCGTGTCTATTTGCTTACATTAACAGAACATTAAGACCCATTTTAAACAACTTAAGGGAACTCAAGCCCTCTCAGTTGGTGATTCACTTCTCTGGACACTTTTTCTCTGGTCAAGGTAACCGACAGGCTGGATCTCAAGACTTCTCATCATGCCATCATTGCCCATCAGAGACCCCTTCTCAGAAAGTCTAACTCACAGGACTTTTTCTGAGTAATGAGGTTACATTTCAACTTTCCTTTCCTTCTTTTCTTTTCTTTGTTCCTTTCCTTTCCTTTTATTTATTCTTTCTTTTTTTGCCACACTTAGTACTGGCAACTTTAAAAATCCAATACTTTCACATCCTCAAACTGGCATCAACACGTCAGACATTGTCAATAAATTGCTTGCAGTTCTGAGTTCTGCTCTGCACATGGGAAAATATAATGTTTTACAGCCTTTTTCGATGGGGGCAGGAGGGAACAGAACTGGTCCATCCGCGCCCTGGGCATGGGCACCAGAGGAGTGGCAACGTCGGAGTCCGCTAGAAACAGACCAAACTCCCGATGCTCGGGCGCTAACCCTCCTGCTGTCCTGCCTGCTATGTCTTCCTGTCAGATGTGAATGATGTTTCAGGAACGGTAACATGTTCATTAAACCCTAACTCCCTTCCTTAAAATACCCTGCACTTTGGCTCAGAGGCATCTGACAACTTTGTTGTAATGTGTGTGAAGGGCCCCAGGCCACACAGTTGTTGGATGCCTCATACCTCCAGCCAATCTGTTGCTTTACAAGTGTAATCTAGGCATTAAGGAGCTGATACAGTCAGCTGTATATCATAGAAACCACTATGGGTGGTGATAGACTCCCATGATGCCCAGCAACCATATATGTCCCTCTAACTCCCTAATCTGTGAGACTACAAAACACAGCCCCACCCCCAGCCCGAGGCACAAGTGGACAGCCAGCAAGGGTCCAACAGTGTTATTCCTAATTACCTTTTTTTTCACTCTTGGTCCTCTGGCTCTCATAATTAGTTACCTGGGGCTGCAATCCAATTTGAAGTGATGACAAGAAAGTGATCCATGAAAAAGTAATAAGTTAAATCCAATTCCAGCCTTCCTCTAATTAAATGCACATGGAGCTAATGACTCCAGCCCCGCATTCCAGTGATAATGGTAATTAGCGAGGTGGGAGTTACTCTTTTTTTTCAACACTGAAGGTGTAAACCACAAGGTAAAATAGTAGGAGCACTCTTAATTACACGTGTCATTTTGTCAGCAATTTACACATTTTTGACCAGTCAACGATGTTTTTCCCCCGTCCCTCCCCACCTCCTAGCCCCAACAACGATTATAACATACTTTTCCATGTTCCAACACATGGAAGCCCATAAGAGCACTTCACACTGGAGAATAAGAAAATGCCTTTCTTTGCTGCTGCTCACGGTTGTGACACACACAGGCAAGGTGACAACTGGATAATCATGCAGGTCTTGGTCCCCTGCACTGAATCCAGATACCTGCAGTAGAATTGGTTTTGGGCGGGTTGACTTCATTATTACTTACTAGAGGCCGGGTGCAGGAAATTCGTGCGAGGTAGGGAGGTTTAAGGGATGTCCCTCAGCCCAGCCTACACCCTCTCCAATCTGAAACCCCTCAAGGGATCGCCGACAGCCCATTTAAGCCCGATTCCGGTAGGATCAGGCCTAAACGGGCAGTCAAATATCCTTCTCACAATCCAGGAATGCTGGCTCCAAAGTGCTCACCTGCCTGCCTCCCTGATTGCCCCTAACTGCTTCTGCCTGCCGGCCTGATCACCCCCTAACCACTACCCTGCCAGCCTAACTGATGTCTAACTGCACCCCTGCCAGCCTGTTTGCCCCCAACTTTCATCCTCTGCCGGCCTGGTCACCCCTAACTGCCCTCCCCTGCAGGCTTGATCACCCCCAACTGTCCTCCCTTGTAGGCTGGTCCCGACCAACTGCCCTCCCCTCCTGGCCTGATGGCCCACAACTACCCTCCCTTGCAGGCCTGGAACTGCCCACTGTCCTCCTCTGCTGGCCATTTTGTGTCCACATGGGGGCAGGACCTTTGACCACATGGGGGCAGCCATCTTGTGTTGGAGTGATGGTCAATCTCCATATTACTCTTTTATTAGATAGGTTAGAGGCCTGGTGCATGGGTAGGGGCTGGCTGATTTGCCCTGAAGGGTGTCCTGGATCACCGTGGGGGTCCCCTTGGGGTGTGGGATGGCCTGGGTGAGGCCCTGGGATCTAGTATTGAAGCTTTGTAGCCTAGAGTGGAGCCAAGCCTTCTGCTCGCTCTGTGGCCCCAGCCATTTCTATTTGAAACTTTGTAGCCTAGAATAGAGGCCTAAGCGCTAGGGCTGCAGAAGCTCAGCATCCTCCATTGCCCTGGCAACCCTAACCTCTACTCTCTCCAGCTCTGTGGCTGCCCCTATTTCTGCTCGGATTATGTATCTTTTACAATTGAAACTTTGTAGCATTGAATGGAGACCTAGGCCGGCAATGGCAGGAGGAAAGCTTGGCTTCCTCCATTGCTGGGGAAACCCAAGCCTCCCTCCTGCTCTTAGTAGCGGCATCCATCTTCATCAGGGTTTATTTGCATAATGTGCTCCTGATTGGCTGATGGGCGTGGCTGTGGGCATGGTGTGGGAGTGTCTTGATCTGAGGTACAGTCAATTTGCATATTATTCTTTTATTAGATAGGAAAATATGGAAAACATAATAATGCATCTATGAAAACATGGCACTCAGCAGCTGCTGGGCAAGGCACTGGGAAGGAGAAGTGTGATGAGCTTGCCTGTGGGATTAGCTTATCTGTGGCCTTAGACAGCCCAGTCCCATCCTGGTGCTGCCACTTCTGCATTCTCTAAAGCAGGTCACTTAACCTAAGTTTCCAAGTTTCACTTTTCTCACGCAGAGAATCCTATATAATAAAAGCCTAATATGCAAATCAACTGAACGGTCACTATGATGCACAGTAACCACTGGGAACAGGCGCTCAACGCAGGAGCTGCCCACAGCCCAAAGGCTCCAGGCCAGCCAAGGTGGGTGCCCGCAGGCTCCCCTCCCTCCACCAGTCACCCCACAAAGGGAGGTGACTGTTGGTGGTGTCTGTGGGGGAAGGGCTGGCCAGCAAGTAGGCCAGCAATTCTCCCCCAAGAGCCCCACCAGTCACCTCCAAGGCAGGTGTCAGTGGGGTGCCCCCCGATTGCCCCACCAGTCACCCCACAGATTGGCCCTGATCACTGGCCAGGCCTGTAGACCCTATCCGTGCATGAATTTTGAGTACCAGGCCTCTATAATTTAATAATCATTCCTGTACCATATGGTAGTTGGGGCTGGTCCACGTTACACATTTACTACCGTTAATTATCTGTGTATATGGTGACAAATACATGCTTACATATAAAATATTAGCATAACACTTGCATTTTAAGGCTTAGATACATATAGCTATGGTGACCATATAATTAAATGTCTGGTCTGAGCTACTTCTGAGAATGAGAATTATCAGTAAGTACACCCGGCCAGCAGACTGGGCAGCCCAGAACACAGTCACCCTGTGCAGCTGAAAGGGAAGAGTGAGCGAGCTCACGATATTACAACTATACTCAGATTTTTGGAGGGAGGCAAGGACAAAACGTTATTTTAGAAAAAAAATTCCTAGCCGAAACTGGTTTGGCTCAGTGGATAGAGCGTCGGCCTGCGGACTGAAGGGTCCCAGGTTCGATTCCGGTCAAGGGCATGTACCTTGGCTGCGGGCACATCCCCAGCAGGAGGTGTGCAAGAGGTAGCTGATCGATGTTTCTCTCCCATTGATGTTTCTGACTTTCTATTCCTCTCTGTGAAAAATCAATAAAATATATTTTTTTAAAAAAAGAAAAAAAATTATTAAAGCAAAGATATTAAACCTGGGCAACAAGATGGGCTTCTTGGGGTCCATGAAACCCTCCTCACTGGACGCACTATTCTGTGTGCGGGCTTGTCCAGGAGGAGGCGCCACTGTGCCGGGCACGGCTGGATTGGGTGTGTGATCGGAAAGATTTAATGACTGTTTCTAAAGTATTATTTCTACCTCATTGTCGCTTATCAAGATGTACCTTTTAGAGTTTTGGGATTCTCCAAGGTCAAGTGATAAAGGTACTGAAATTTCAACACTTCATACCAATTTAACGGCTGGGATGCCACCTGTAGACGTTAATTCTACACATTTTAAAAATATTTGGCTCCTTGTCCTGAATAATCCATTTTATTAATTCACTGCATAGGGATATTGGTTAAGTGTCAGTATTCCACAACTATTCCATATTACTACCTACAGCATAAAGTTGTGGTTTTCTTAAAAGGTTTCCTCTTACCAATTTATTCCCATGGGAATGATGGGAGGTGCTAAGATTCTATATGGCATCCATGCAAAGCGAAGATACCGCCTAAACCATGTTTATATAACTGCAAAACATGCTAAGAACACCTGCTGAGTGTAGTCTGTGCGCCAACTCAGGTAGAGCTGGTGTCCTCACCCATCCTGAGCCACCAGTTGTGCTCCTGGGCCCACTCTGGGGGCCGGTCCCTTGGGGGCTCGGGCCTTACCTGGCCTTAGAAGGGAGGGGCAGGCAGAGGGAAACCTACCAGGTGCGCGGGGCGGGGGGCGGGTACAGATGCAAATGTTTTGCTGATGGCCTGAGCCTGTCAGCTTCCCTCGGCAACTTCACACAGGGTGACGACTTGCTCTGCTAACCTCCCTGTGCCAGGACCCACATGCACTTTACTTTCTTAGGAGAAAACGTGTCATTTGATTTCCTTCCAGTTTACATATTCATGCCAACAACTAAATGCTTAAAGAACCGAAATGAATTACTACCCAGAAAGGGTGGTCAAAGTTCCAAAATGTGATCAATAAAACTGCTCATCTACTCACAAATTAATCTTCAGCCAGTAAAGTTCCACATTTTCAGCTTATGGGCACACCTGCACTATTAAGCATTTATTTCACCTTTCAAGCAATCTTCAGAAGATAAACATTTGTAAAAGTAAGCCTACTATTTTTACTTACATATAATTTTCTTTTTGCAGCAAAAAATTGTTAATTTTTTACAACTCATACGCATTCTGGAGGCAGGCTCTGTGCCTCCCAGTCTCGTATCTGTGGGTGTCTAAGACGTCCCCGATGCTGAAGCTGTTTGAGAAATGTCCACCAAGTTGCATGTAATTAATGCCGATCATTCTGATTCTGAATTTAAGATGAGGCCAGGTTTCACTTGTATCATTCATGAAAAATTGGCAAAGAAAATTAAAGACTAAAATAAGAGGCTATTTAGACTAGTAAGTAGAGTATTTTTAAAGAACTTGGGAAGCAGTATCTATACTCAATCAGTCCTCTCTATAAACCACAATGTCACCCAAGAATGTGGTAGCTCAGATTTTGTTCAGTATGTGAAGCAAATAACATGATTCTCTCTTTACTCTGGTCTTCCTGAAATTAGTTCAAATTGGTGATGTTTGACTGCATTCTGTGCTCTCTATCGAGCAACCACATAGCGCTCCTCTAACTTTCCATTTTCCTTTGTTTGTATCACCAGCCGTAAAGCTGGGGAGCGCTGCCAAGCCTAAAGCAGAGAAGTGTGAGATATGCTTAAAATATGAGTCACAGTGTATTTGGGGATTTGGGTTGCTTTTTTCCTCCCCAAGCTATCAGCAGACCAAATTCTTCTTCCATGTGCAGCCTCCTCCATGCGGAAGGTCTGCTGTTTGTGAAAATAGGTCTCTAGCAATGAAGGCAAGGAGGTCAGCAAGGAAGAGCGCGGAGCCTCGTGGAAGGGCTCCTGGTCAGTCCGTAGCCCCGGAGCTGAGCCGCTGCGAGCACGCCAGGCACGTTTACCCACTCTGGGAGTCCCGGAGCCCACATACGTATTTTCATAATGCACAACCTGCATGGGACCTGGGGTAGTCGTTTCTGCCTGGCTGCAGAAGGCCTGCCAACCTCATAAAGTCAGTGAACCCACATGACCACACCAGGCTGCTGCGGAGCCGTCCTCCACGCTGCGCACATGCATGCGCACACAGCACACACACAGACCCCTTTTCCCCAATCAATTCCCAGAGCTGATCTAAATTCTCTGCTTGTCAAGTCTCCCACTGAGGGTAGGGAGCGAAGTAAACATCTTCATTAGCAAAGCCAGCATCAAGACGGCCCCTGGCCCACACTCTCTCAGGGGGAAGTGCTCAGCAAATGTGTTAGGTGGCTTTGACACTGTCCTTGCCAAGAAAAACGAAGCTCTAGCCTACTGTTCTGTAGCTAAAACATTACAACGGGCACCAAGAACAGAGCTCCAAAGGAACCCCCTGAAACCTGACTTCATATATTTAGCCCTGAAGGAACCTCATTCATCTTGGAAAACAAGTTACCTAAAAATGCCATCTGTAGGTTTTTTTTAAAAAAGCAAGTATGAGGGAAAACAAGTCTAGTGTGAAGAGTGACAAATGGCGTTCCCCACTGCAGCCGCACCCAGGCAGCCTGGACGTGTGTGTGCTGTTTCTGTAAGTCTCCAAACACAGCGCCCCCTGTCCGGTGTCCACCCCCAAGAAGAGAGACTCCCCAACATGCTGGAGGGCCGAGGAGTCAGTGTTTTCAAGGCTGTGCAAGCTCCAACGAGAATGGGCGGTCACCGGGACCACTGAGTGACAGGGTGGGCGCGCTCCCTGGGCGCATGAATACATTAGCATTTTAACTGATTCCCTGTCTGCAGGAGACATCCCCGGCTTACTGCGTGCAACATGGACTCTGCTCCAGAATCCACATGTGCATCCACTGCTGACCCCGAAACACAAGTCCCAGTCTAACTACGGAAACTGTTCCGTTTGATCCTTTCAACTTATCTGAATCCTGAGAAACAGGCTCCAGCTGAAGGTCAGTGCAGACCTGCCCGCCCCCAGGGCTGCCCGAAGGCCACCGCATGAGAGACCTGCGGGCACCCGGACAAGACCGGCTCTGCACTCGCTAAAACACCCGGCGTCCGGGGCACCGAGCAGCAGGCAGGCTCACGGACCTCTACCAAGGAGACGCTTTGGGAAGTGCTGGTAAACAATGTGACCCCTGTCCCGGCAAAGTGCCACCATTGTGCCCAGCTTTCCCTCGACGGCCATGCTTTCCCAAGGGGGCGCTGGAGGATGGCTGCCCGAGGTCAGTGTGGCTGCTGCCAGCGAATGTGCACTGGGCCATGGTTTGCTCCGATCTGAGAAGAGGCTACACAATCTAGAATCTGGGTTAGCCCCGTGATCCAATGATTTAGCACCGAGTTCTGCCCATCAGCAGAAGTTTATAGATTCTGTCCCAAAGTGTGGGAAGCCCACTCAGCCCCACGCTGGGATGCCACCCTCAGCTCTGGCGGCAGCGGCCACCTCGGCCTGCACCACCCTCTCCAGGTGGGAGTGTCAATCCTATCTCAAGGTTCTCTGAAGTTTCTATTAAAATGTTCTACTCCGATAAAAAATCAAAATCAAACTTGTATAAACTCACTCCTTCTACTCTGCAATCCCTTTCCACATTGTGCCAGAAAGAAGTCACTAAAACAGTATTTCTTGGTATCTTTATATAAAAACTGCTCACCACTTTTTATGAATAATTCAGAAGTATGCGGAAAACATCCGCTCGAGAAACGAGTATATATGACACCCTTGACCAGGTGTATGAAAAATACGACAGCCTCTCAGTCCCAGTGACTGAAACTGTTGACATTTCGGCTGAATAGTGCTGTGTGGGGGGGGACTTTTCTGAGCAGTGCAGAGTGCCCAGCCGCATCCCTGCTTCTACTTCCTACGTACCAGAGTGTCAGCTGCACTAACGCTCCCCCAGCTGTGAAAACTAAGCATGTCTCCAGACACTGCCCACTGCCCCCTGGGGACCCCCCGCAGCACTGAAGGAGGTGTGTGCACCCCATCATGACAGACCATGACCATCTAGAACTGTGACAGAGAATGTAGTGATAGTTGACACATCTGAGCACCACGACCCTCTCATAGTGAGCGCCCCAAGCACCGCACCTGCCTCCACACATTGGCCTACTAGCCTGACCCAACAACACCATGTTTGAGTTGAGCAGACCTTTCCCGGGAACGTCACACTCTGCTGGGAAACTAGTGGCACCTGCACCAAGGGCCCATTTTCACCACAGCCCCTGGCCAGCAGCTGGCCAGTGGATAGCCTCATTTGTTCTTAAAAGAAGTGCTACCTGGCCCTCGCCTGCACGGCTCAGTTGTTTGGCACGCTGTCTGGTACACTGACAGGTTGTGGTTTGATTCCTGCTCAGGGCACATGCCCAGGTACTTTAAAAAAAGAACGGTTACCTGTAGGGTTGGCTGCTTGTCATTCCTCTTGGGAGACTTGATGCCACTAACTTGCTGCTGCTGCTGCTGCTGAATTAGGAGCTGTCTTGCCACCTGAAGAGCCTGCAAGGAAAAGTGGAAGAGACAGGTCTCCATCACCACAGGTCAGAGCAGCCTGCACCACGGACTCCACAAGGGCACTTAAGGACGAGATCCTGCCCTGGCCGGTTGGACTCAGTGGACAGAGTGTCAGCCTGTGGACTGAAGGTTCAATTCCGGTAATGGGCACATTCCCAGGTTGCAGGCTCAATCCTCACTAGGGGACATGCAGGAGGCAGCCAATCAATGGTTCTCTTTCATTACTGATGATTCTATCTCTCTCTTTCTCTCTGAAATCAATAAAAATATATGAGGAGGGGGCAGGGGAGAACAAGATGCCGACTTTCCCATTTCTAGGCAAATGGAACAGCAAACAGAACTTTCCACTCATCTAAGTTGAAAAACATTCCTGAATTTGTTTACATTTCTTAGGTTTAGTCAGTTTCACAGAGTTTAGGCATAGCAATATACCTAAGCAGACATTTCATTCCCACCAAAAATCAAACACAAACTGTGGAACACGGGAGATGAGAATGTTGAGGGAGACTGGCAGGGAGCAGCTGGGCAGCACCTGGCCAAGAAAGAAATGTCCAAGACAAGGCACCTTCCCCTCCCTCCAATTCTTCTTGGGGGAGCCTGGGAACGGAAGGTAAAAGGAACACTTTCAACTCAACTGAATCCAAAAAAGAGGAGGAGTTACGTGGCGCATGCCCAGTGGGTAACTTTACTTGGGAAGGAAGCCTAAGGGGTGAGCTCTACTAACGGAGACCTCGGTAGACTGTGTAGGGGAGACTTCTCACATTTGACCTCTAAGTCAACTTAAAGGGTACATCCTGTACCTGTGAACAAAGCCGGTTGTGTCTCCTACAAATGACTGTCTATGGCTTAATCCACAGGAGGGTGTTTATTTAAAGGCAGTAACTACAGCAGTGATATGAGTTGCAAAAGGAAAACAGGAAAGTGCAGAGTGTATGACTGACCACTATGTTCTGTTTAAAGGACAGCTACCATCCTATCTAATAAAAGAGTAATATGCAAATTGAATGTACCTCTGATCAAGCCATGCCCACCAGCCAATCAGGAGCAAATTATACAATAAACCCCAACCAAGATGGCTGCCACCACTGAGAGCAGGAGGGAGGCTTGGGTTTCCCCGGCAATGGCCTAGGTCTCCACTCAGTACTACCAAGTTTCAATTATAGAAGATACAGAATCCCAACAGAAATGGTGGCAGCCACGGAGCTGGAGAGGGAAGAGGCTAGGGTTGCCGGAGCGATGGAGGAAGGCAAACTTCTGAAGCCCTAGTCTAGGCCTCCACTCTAGGCTACAAAATTTCAAACAGAAATGGCTGTCACCATGGAGTAAGCAGAAGGCTTGGCTCCACTCGAGGCTACATAGTTTCAGTTGTAGAACATAAATTAATCCCAGATTCCAGAGCCTCTGCTTGGGTTGTTGGGGGGCATGGCCAGTCTGCAAACCACCATAGGACCCTTACCCAGGCTGCCCCACACCCCAAGGGAACCCCAACCCTGATCCAGGACACCCTTCAGGGCAAACCAGCTGCTCCCCAACCATGCTCCAGGCCTCTATCATAATAAAAGAATAATACGCAGATTGACCATCACTCCAACACACAAGAGGGCTTCCCCCATGTGGTCAAAGATCCTGCCCCCATGTGGACACAAGATGGCCACCATCAGCAGGGGAGGGCAGTTGGGAGGTTCCAGGCCTGCAAAGGAGGGCAGTTGTGGGCTATCAGGCCAGCAGGAGAGGGCAGTTGAGATGACCAGGCCTGCAAGGGAGGACAGTTGGGGGCAAACAGGCTGGCAGTTAGACATCAATTAGGCTGGCAGGGTAGTGGGTGATCAGGCTGACAGGCAGAAGCAGTTAGGGGCAATCAGGGAGGCAGGCAGATGAGCAGTTTAGAGCCAGCAGTCCTAAATTGTGAGAAGGATGTCTGACTGCCTAAACAGGCAGTTGGACATCCCTTGAGGGGTCCCAGATTAGAGAGGGTGCAGGCTGGCTGAGGGAAATCCCCACCTCCTGTGGACAAATTTCATGCACCAGGCCTCTAGTACAACATTATACCAGCTTCAGGTACACAGCACAGTGGTGCTACACTTATACATTGACAGTGTGTCACCATGCTATGTCCAGTCACTACCCATCACTAATATTATTGACTATACTAGAGGCCCAGTTCATGAAATTCATACACGGGGGGGGGGGGTACCCTCAGTTCAACCTGCACTCTCGCCAATCCAGGACTCTAGCTCCTAACTGTCACCTGCCTGCCTGCCTGATCGCCCCCAACTAACCCCTCTGTCAGCCTGCTTGCCCCCAATGGCACCACCTTGCTGGCATGGTCATCCCTTATGGCCCCCCCTTCCAGCCTGATCACCCCCAATTTCCCACCCACTGGCCTTGTTGTCACTTTCTACCGTCCATGCCACCCTGGTTGCCCCCAACTTCTCCCTTGCTGGCCTATTCACTCCCAACTGCCCCTCTGCTGACCTGGGCACCCATAACTGCCCCCCTGCTGGCCTTGTCACCCACAACTGCTCCCCTGCCAGCCTGGTCACTCCAACTGCCCTGTCCCGCCAACCTGGTTGCCCCAACTGCCCTACTACCAGCCTGTTGCCCCACACAGCCTGCTGTTCAGTTTTTCAGTCATTCCTCACTAACTCCCCTGCTGGCCTGGTCACCCCACATGGCCTGCTGTTCAGTCATCCCTCACTAATGCCCCCACTGATCTGATTGTCCCATGCAGCCTGCTGTTTGGTTGTCAGTCTGACTGTTTAGGTCATGACGGCCCCTGGCTTTTATATATTAGGATTTTCTGTACATTTTTATATATTAGAATTCTCTGTACATTAAGACCCATCTTTTTAAAAAGTTCAAATAAAAAAGTAAAGAAAGCATCACTGGTAAATCCTCCTATGAACATTTGCTGTCAAAAGATTTACCAAGAGTACCAGCCAACCACACCCAGCAGCAGGGTCAAGACCAGACGACTGGTGTTTGGAGACTCTGAAGTGAGACAATCACACGAGAAGCGATATTTTCCTTCTGTCAATTGGCTGAGAACCAGGAGTGTGCACATGGAATGTATTGATAATGTTAACTAAAGGAGGTGGCCAGAGTTGAGAGAGGAATACGATTTCTCAGTGACTTCATCAGTAAGACTGTTATGTGCACCTTGAGGAAGACACACACACACACAGTGTACTTGGTCATTGTACAAAGGGTCTGAAACTAGAATTTACACTGTGCACAATGGACTGATATCCTCTACCAGAGGCCCGGTGCACTCGGCAGGGTGGGGGGCCTTCAGCCGGCCCGCACCGTTTTATAATCTGGGACCCCTTGGGTAGGGTCCCTAGGCCTGGACTGAGATCAGGGCCTATTGGGGCTTTCCTTCCCCCACTTGCAGGCAGCTGGCCCCACAACTGCAGCTGCCACAGCTTCCCATCTGTGCAGCGCTGTCCCCTCCCCTGCCACCAGCCGCCTCCCTCTGTGGGCAGCAGGTTAGGGTGCGATGGCTTGGCTGGCCTGGGCCTCCCTCTGTGAGGCAATCACTGGCCAGCTGCACACCTGCCACAGAGTCGCCGGCCAATGGTCTGGGCCTCCCTCTTTCTTTGCTTGGGGGCAGGGCCAGCCCTGCAAGGGGTTGTCTGCCTACCTGATTGCCCCTAACTGCTGGTCTGCCTACCTGATCACCCCTAACCGCTGATCTGCCTACCTGATTACCCCTAATGCTTGCCTACCTAATCACCCCTAACTGCTTGCTGGGTGGCTGGACCAGCTCTGCAAGGGACAATCTGCCTACCTGATCACCCCTAACCACTTGCTTAAAGTTGGGGCTAGCCCTGTAAGGGGCCATGGTAGTACTGGTCTCTGGTGATTCTGGTCCTTACAATTATGGTGGCTGGCCTTTTATTATACAGGGCTAGAGACCCATGCATAAATTAAGGGGGGCTGTCCCTCAGCCTGGCCTGCACCCTCTTAGGGACTTCTTGGGGGTGTCCGACTGCCGGGTTAGGCCCGAGTCCGCAGAGGTTGGGCCTAAACTGGCAGTTGGACATCCCTCTGG
Source organism: Antrozous pallidus (assembly GCA_027563665.1). Taxonomy (NCBI): domain Eukaryota; kingdom Metazoa; phylum Chordata; class Mammalia; order Chiroptera; family Vespertilionidae; genus Antrozous; species Antrozous pallidus. The sequence continues at coordinate 2,541,153 of CM050524.1, read as the reverse complement.
CAATCTGGGACTGCTGACTCCTAACCACTTTCCTCCTTGCCTGCCAGATCATCCCCTAACTGCCCCCCTGCCAGCTGGTCACCCCCCAACTGTCCTCCTGATGGCCTGGCCGCCCACCCCCCCAACTGTCCCTTGCCAGCCTGGTCCGGAATGAAGCTGGACATCTGGAAAATGTCCAGTCACCCAGTCTAATTCGTATATTACCCTTTTATTATTATACTAGAGGCCCAGTGCATGCATTCATGCACATTGAAAGGAAATTAATTAGATGGTGGCTGTCAGGGTGGGACTGGGTGAGATGGGCTGGACACACCCTGGAGCCAGCCTCCTGCATTCCTCCCTGGCTAGCCACCCCTGGGGCAGCGCCGGGGTTCAAAGGACTTCTGTGGAGTGAGCGGGTCCCTCCAGCAGGTGGGGTCCCTCAGTCAGACCTGTGGAGATATGGCCGAAATCGGTAGCCCAACATCCCCCTCAGGGGCCCTGGAGTGCGAGAGGGCACTTTGCTAAGTTCCTGTCGCTCGTCAGCTCTTGCATTCAGCGTCTGCCCCCTGGTAGTCATTGCGCATCATAGTTACTGGTTGGACTGTCACTTAGGCTTTTATATATATAGACTAGAGGCCTGGTGCACGAAATTTGTGCACAAGGGGGCGGGGCAGGGGATGTCCCTTAGCCCAGCCTCTCCAATCTGTGACCCCTCAAGGGATGTCTGACTGCCCATTTAGGCCCAATCCTACAGGGCAGTTGGATATCCTTCTCACAATCCAGGACTGCTGGCTCCAAATTGCTCACCTGCCTGCCTCCCTGATTGTCCTTAACCACTTTTGCCTGCCAGCCTGATCACCCCCTAACCACTACCCTGCCAGCCTGATTGATATCTAACTGTTCCCCTGCCAGCCTGTTTGCCCTCAACTTCCCTCCTCTGCTGGCCTGGTCACCCCCAACTGCCCTCCCCTGCAGGCTTGATCACCCCCAACTGCCCTCCCTTGCAGGCCTGGTACCTCCCAACTGCCCTCCCCTGCTGGCCTGATCACCCACAACTGCCCTCCCTACCAGGGCCTGGAACCTCCCAATGGCCCTCCCCTGCTGGCCACCTTGTGGTGGCCATCTTGTGTCCACATGGAGGCAGGATCTTTGATCACATGGAGGCAGCCCTCTTGTGTGTTGGAGTGATGTTCAATCTGCAAATTACTCTTTTATTAGATAGGATAGAGGTCTGGTGCATGGGTGGGGGCCAGCTGGTTTGCCCTGAAGAGTGTCCCAGATCAGGGTGGGGATTCCCTTGGGGCGAGGGGAGGCCTGGGTGAGGGGCCTGTGGAGGTTTGCAGGTTTGCCACGCCCTCCAATGACCCAAGCAGAGGCCCTGGGATATGGGATTAATCTATGTCTACAATTGCAACTTTGTAGCCTGGAGCAGAGCCAAGTCTTCTGCTCACTCCATTTCTGTTTGAAACTTTGTAGCCTAGAGTGGAGGCCTAGGCTGGCAATGGCAGGCGGAAAGCTTGGCTTCCTCCGTTGCCAGGGAAACCCAAGCCTCTGTTCTCTCCAGCTCAGTTGCTACCACCATTTCTGTATCTTTTATAATTGAAACTTTGTAACATTGAGTGGGAGCTTAGGCAGGCAATGTCCTCTGTTGTTGGGGAAACCCAAGCTTTCCTCCTACTCTCAGTGGTGGCAGCCATGTTGGCTGGGGTTTATTTGCATACCTGCTCCTGATTGGCTGGTGGGCGTGGCTTGTGGATGTGGTGAAGGTACAGTCAAATTTGCATATTACTCTTTTATTAGATAGGATAGATCTATAGATAATAAAAGTCTAATATGCTAAGTATCCCATCGTCCATTCAACCAAACAAAGCATAATCTACATATATAAAAGGTTAAGCAACCATCACATCCAAAACAATCAAATGGATGACCGAACAGACTATGTGGTGCGACCAGACCAGCAGGGAGTTTAGTGAGGGATGACCAAACAACTGAACAGCAGGCTGTGTGGGTGACCAGGTGGCAGGAGGTATAGTTGGGGGCAACCAGGCTGGCAGGGGTGGGGTGGGGAGGGTGACACAGTAAGGGCGATCAGGCCGACAGGCAGAGGTGGTTAGGGGTGATCGGGCTGGCAGCAGGGGGCACTTAGGGGCAATCAGGCAGTCAGGCAGGTGAGCAGTTAAGAGCCAGCAGTCCAGGATTGTGAGAGGGATATCCAACTGCTGGTTTAGGCCCGATCCCCAGGGTTGGGCCTAAACCGACAGTCAGATGTCCCCCAAGAGGTTCTGGATTTGAGAAGGTGCAGGCTGGGCTGAGAGGACCCTCCCCCATGCATGAACTTCATGCATTCTGGCCTCTTGTATGGTAATAATATGCTAAGAACGCTCAACTGTTTGCTATGACATACACTGACCACCGGGGGCAGACACTCCAATGGGTAGGTTAGCTTGCTGCTGGGATCCGGCCGATCAGGACTGAGTGAGATGGGCCAGACACACCCTGGAACCCTCCCATAATCCCTCCCTAGTAGGCCAACCTCCCGCATCCCTTCCTGGCCCTGATTGTGCACCAGTGGGGTCCCTTGGCCTGGCCTGGCCCCTCTCACAATCCGGGACCCCTTGGGGGATGTCAGAGAGCTGGTTTCAGCCCAATCCTGCAGGCCAGGCTGAGAGACCCCATTGGTGCACAAATTCATGCACCGGGCCTCTAGTAAGAAGATAATGATTTCCACTTTAAGAGCTATATCTATGAGGTGGGGAGAGAAAGGTGAGGTGGTGTGGAGGGAGGTTCCCATGCATGAAACTCGGGAGAGCGTAAAAGATTGCCAGGATGATGGTTCATGAGTTGGCACGTGAAATTGGTGACTCAGCAGTAGTAGTGCTTTTCCTAGAAGGACAACCTGACTAAATTAAGCTTCTAGCTGTAGCACTGTAACAGGCTCTGAGAGCACTTTGTGAGGTTAAGTGGTGCCTTCATGTCTAAGAGGCACAGGGGCTGTGGTGCACAGGGAGGCCCTCCTCCCTGCTGGGCTCACCACAGCCAGCCCTCAGAGAGAGCTCGGCTATGGTGCCTGGGGAGGGGCAGTGGGCGGAGGCCGCCTGGTGGAGCTGCAGGGAGTGGGCTGCCTGCGGGGCCTGGGCCTGAGCTCCGCCTGCGATCTCCTGGGAGATACACCATCCCTGGACTCCAGCCTCCTTGTCTCCATGGAGACGCTCAGCACATGTGTTGGTGTAAAAGTGGGCAGAGTGAAGCTTCCATGTACATCATGTAAGGGAAACAGTCCTCTTCCAGGCGCTGCCTGAGCGGCTCCCCAGGAAACTCCACGGAAGGCTATAACCTGGGAAGGGAACTGGGACATATTTTATTTGCAATCATCAGAGCTCCTGAACAATAACCTGACCAGCTTCCAGTGGGGAAGCAGCCAGGACCTGAATGATAGCGGGAGGCAGTGTGGGGACAGCAAAAAGGTCACCTCTGTTTCACTGGGAAATGGAGCAGAGTCAAGACAACTCCACACAGTTACAAATCTCCATTAAAGCAACTTTCCATGTTTCACTAAATATTTAGAAAACACAGGTACTCAATCTATATATATATATAAAAGCCTAAGCGACTGAACAACTGGCTGACCAGTTGCTATGATGTGCACTGACCAATAGGGGTCAGACACTCAATGCAGAAGCTGCCCCCTGGTGGTCAGTGCACTCCCACAGCCAACCTTCTGCAGCCAGCCAACCTCCCATGGGCCCTCTCCCCTGGCAGGCTGCCCCCCAACCCCCACTGGCCCCAATCACCAGCCAGACTGAGGGACCCCACCCATCATGAATTTGTGCATTGAGCCTCAAGTATTTAAATAAGTTTTAGAGAATCTAAGAATTAATTCCTCATTTCAACAAAAGGGATGATAGTAAATGTGTTTTAAAAAGGCACACATACAGAAAAAAGGTATTCTTGTATGAGCATGACCTCATACATGTACTTTAGCAAAGGAGGCACAGTGTGGGCCTCAGACCTACACGCCGCCTGGGCTGCTTTCCGCAATGACCACACATGTCAAAAGCAGCTCTGAAATCCTTATAATCGCTTTGCTGATTTGAAGGGAGGAAAATCGTTGATATGTGTATCTTTTTCAGACCCAACATGGGTGCCTAAATTTCGGTAATCATACCACGAATTCCCACATACACAGAGACCCATAAAAGAAGATAATCAGAGAGAGAAACCGCGATAGAAAAGGCTTAGAAACTTGAAGAAAAACAAGAGGAATTTTAGTAAAACTATTGAAAGAGAAGATATAAAATGGAGACGTATAAATCAGCTTCCAAATTTCTCCTCAAAAGAGTGTAAACAGGTAAAATAGCTTCAAATACCTGGGATGGAGAGGCAACACCAGTGCAAAGAATTACCCACCTGGACATGCACTGCTATGAATTCCTCCATACAGTTCCCTGGCCCAATCACGGTGTGAGGCCCAGGGGGAACGACGTTCTACAACCCCAGTCTACTTCTGTCTCAGCTAGAGTTGTTGTTTTTATTGATTTCAGAGAGAGGAAGGCACAGGGAGAGAGAGGTAAAAACATGCCCCCTGCTGGAGATCAAGCCCACAACCTGGGCCTGTGTCCTGACCTGGAATCGAACCCTGACCTCCTGGTTCACAGTTCGACACTCACCCCCTGCGCCCCACTGCCTGGGCTCAGCAAGCACTTTAAAACATAATTTATTCGAATCTATGAAGTGCTGTAAAAATCAACCACTAAAGTATGATGCTTTCCTGATTTCCATGATAGATTAATCAATGTAATCTAAGTTTTAAATTGTCACAAAAAAGAAGAGAAATAAATCCTTTGTGTAGAAGACTACTAGTTTATCCGAGCATTATCATACAAACGTCTGGTATCCTTGTAGAAAGTCCAAAATGCTTCCTGTCATATGCGCTGCTGGTCAGTGGACAACTCGGCGGGACTAAGGGGGCCTCCATGGGAAGCCACAGCAGAGACCAGCCTGGTCTGTCCACGGATCCCCTGGCCTGAGCACTGTCACCTGCTACACATCAAATCAGGTCAATGTCTTTCATCTCAGACTCACAGCCTGAACCTCAGATACTTGTTTAAAAACAACTAAGGAGTGAGGATGTGCTTGTTTTATTTTCATAACAGGATCTCAGCAGCAACTGGAGAAAGGTCCCTTAAGGGATTGCAATGTCTGCCAAGAGGGGCCATCACAGGGTGCTGGAGGTAACCAGACTTCGGAGGGCGATCACTTAGCAGTGCATACAGAGGCTGAATCACACGACTCCACGCCTGAAGGACGGATGTAAAAGAAGGTATGCCTGGCTGGTGTGGGTCAGGGGTTGAACATCGACCTGTAAAGCAGGTCACAGTTCGGTTCCTGGTCAGGGCACATGCTGGGGTTGCAGTCTCGGTCCCCGGGTCTGGTGTGCAGGAGGCAGCCAGTGAGTGATTCTCTTTCATCACTGATGTTTCTATCTCTTTCTTCCTCTGAAATCAATAAAAATATATGTTTTTAAAAAGAGATTCTGTTTGAAGATGAAATTAGGTCCTTTGTAGGTATGTATGGAGGCAATGTAGACTCAGCCTCCAATTTATTTATTGTTAATTTTCACAGGGATATTTTTCCTATTGATTTTTAGAGAGAGTTGAAGGGAGGGAGAGAGACACAAAGAACCACTGATGTGAGAGAGACTTCGACTGGTTGCCTCCTGCACTCACCCGACCAGGGCCAAGGATTGAACCTGCAACCGAGGCATGTGCCCTTGACTAGAACCAAATCCTCAACCCTTCAGTCCACAGGCTGACACTCTATCCACCAAGCCAATCCAACTAGGGCAGGTCCTTTGCATTTAGACTAAGGAGGCATGTAGATATGTGTGTGTGTACGTGTGCACAAGAGGAAGGGGGCGAGAGGAGCAGAGACACACAGAGAGGAAGGCTATGAACAAATGACAAATGTTCTCCTCTAGGAAGCAAGGATCCACCCAGACTCAAGTTCCAGACCAGCTGCTGAGGTCCCTAACTGACATGTCCATTCCATCTCTGGCCTCTTTTCCTCTGGGAGCGGCTTCCAGGCTGGGCTGAGTCCGAACTGCCTTCACAACAGACATGACAGCTGCCAGGCACTGCACGGGCGACACTGCGTCTTGTGCTGGGCTTGTCACAGGAAAGACCACTCACGGCTGTCACAGAGTGCAGGGACTGAGAGCGCCAGGCCCGCAATGGGCTGCACACGGTCACATTGATTTCCCTTCAATAAGCTCACGAGTGGCTCTGCAAGCTCTCAGTCCGGGCAGAGGCAGGCTGCTCCTGCTCGGCCCCACCGGGCTCTCCTCTCTGCCCCTTGCTGCACAAAGCTTGGAGCCACCTTATGGTCAGTACCTCCTGGACATCAGTTCAGATCCAGCCCACAGGGAGGCCAGAGCCTGGAGCCTACTGCTATTTGGCAGCCAGGCTGCTATACTCACTGAGGACCTGCATATTGTGACACACCTTCCATTCTATTGGTCCACACTTGCTTTATTCTTCACAGTGCCATCACATTCCTATTAAAGAAGGGCCACCTGTTACTTACCAATTATGCTTCAAGTAAGCATGTTTACAAGTTTCAAGCTATGCACATCTCAAGTTCATGACAGGTGCTTATATTTTAGGGGCTGGAATCCCTAGGTTTCAGCACGTTTTTCAAGGTAGCTGGTGTTCAAAACATGTTTATCATATTGTAAGAAACATCAATAAGTTGACATAAAACATGATTTGAATAAGCATGCACACAGACCTAAAGCAAGCCAGTAGAAGGCAGAAAACTTTCATACAATTTCTTATCTAACACACCTGGAGATGAGGGCTGAGATTAGAACTGACAGCGAGGCTTTCCAAAAACATGACTACAGTATACACAAGGTCATGGGTCCATGTAGCAAATCCAACTTAGAACTTGCTTTTGTTTAGCTCATCCTACCTAATAAAAGAGTAACATGCAAATTGACTGTCACTCCAACACACAAGATGGCTGCCCCCATGTTGGACACAAGATGGCCGCCACAAGATGACTGGCAGGGGAGGGCAGTTGTGGGCAGTTGGGGGTGACCAGGCTGGCAGAGGAGGGCAGTTAGGGACAACCAGGCTGGTAAGTTAGGAGTGACCAGGCCAGCTGGAGAGGGCAGTAGTGGGGGGACGAGGCCTGGAGCGGAAGACAGTTAGAGGCAACCAGATCAGCAGGGGAGAGCAGTTAAGGGTAACCAGACCTACAAGGGAGGGCAGATAGGGGCAACCAAGCCTGCAGGGGGTTCAGTTGGAGGCAACCAGGCCGGCAGGGGAGGGCAGTTAGGGGCAACCAGGTTAGCAAGGGAGGGCAGTTAAGGGTGACCAGACCTACAGGGAATGGCAGATAGGGGCAACCAGGCCTGCAGGAGAGGTCAGTTGGGACAACCAGGCTGGCAGGGGAGCGCAGTTAGGGGCAATCAGGCCGGCAGGAGAACAGTTAGGCGTCAATCAAGATGGCATGGGAGTGGTTAGGGGGTGATCAGGCTGGCAAGCAGAAGCAGTTAGAGGCAATCAGGCAGGCAGGCAGGCGAGCAGTTGGGAGCCAGCAGTCCTGAATTGTGAGAGGGATGTCCGACTGCCCATTTAGGCCCCATCCCACTGTGGGTCTCATGTTAAGGGGTCCCAGAATGAAGAGGGTGCAGGCTGGGCTGAAGTTACCCCCTCATCCTCATGCATGAATTTCATGCACCAGGCCTCTAGTTAGATTAAAAAAAAAATGGTTTCTGCTTGCTTAACTAGTGGGGGAAATAATAACAGGAGAAACATTTTATGACATTAAAATTAGTTGAATTTCAAATTTCTGTGTTTGCCAACCCTTGTCTCAAGTTGCTCTCTGTCTTCTGAGATTCCCCAAAGACACACTGGACACAATTTTATACAAATAAAGCTTGCAATTAGTTGCCCAAAAGAATTTCAAAATTTAGCTAAGATGCAAGGACATTACTAATGAGCTATTTGTAAAGCTCAAACTCATTTTGATTTTCTGAAAAGGAAGCGAGATAGGAAAACAATAAAATCCATGCGTTCTTTTATCTGAAACTATTTCAAACTAGTTTGAATACGTGTGTCTTCCTACAGATAATCTGCAGCCGCTGAGTGAGCCTCCTCGGTCGGGTGTGAGGTCCTGACACCTGGCAGTGCAAGTGGCATTGCGAGTGGCCAGCAGCTCTTTCCTGTCTGCCTACAACTTGTCCCACTTCCAGCTTCGAAGGCTGCTCTGAATCAGCCCCTTCCTCTCACTTCTTTTCTAGACTCTCCCCACCCCGCAAGATCAATCCTGTTTCTCAGATAATTTCATAGGCTAAGCAGCAGTCACTATGCATGGAGGCAGGGGGAAGCAAAGCTGGCGATAAAACGCCACGTGAAGACCTTAGAAGGGAGGAAGTCATGTCCTCTTGCTTGGTTCTCAGCCTCCATTCACCTCGGTTGCCTCTGCAGAGCCTTCTCCCTCTGAACTAATCTGCTATCTATCGTGCTGCAAGCCTGCTCCGAGCAACCATCTTCACCTGAGTTCTCACACCCAGCACCGCTGCTCATCGCTCTGGCCAGACCTGGGAGCCCACCGCCTTCTTGCTCTGGACACAGCACTCACTTCCTGCAGGTGGGAAAGGAGGTTTGTGGGTCACTTAAAAAAGGACTCCTCGCTGAGACCAGTTTGGCTCAGTGGACAGAGCATCAGACTGCAGACTGAAGGGTCCGGGTTCGGTTCCGGTCAAGGGCATGTACCTTGGCTGCGGGCCCATCCCCAGTGGGGGGTGTGCAAGAGGCAGCTGATCGATGTTTCTCTCTCATCGATGTTTCTGACTTTCTATCCCTCTCCCTTCCTCTCTGTAGAAATCAATAAAATATTTTTTTAAAAAAAAAGGAATTACTCCAGTGCCTGAGAGGATCAAAGTGCTCTTATAGAATCAACAATGTCCCAAGGCAGTGAGCTCTCCAACAAGAATGCAAATATATATTTATATGACTACTACTACTACTACTACTACTACTACTACTAAACACACACAGCACCTGGCTATCCTGGGATCCTCCACAGAAAGGGGGAGAGTCCAAGCATCCATCGTAGTTGGTTCACTTGGCTCATCCCCAACAGCAGGTGGGCAGACACAAAGCCTTGGAAGCTGGACTGAGTCAGTGAGCTCCAAGGAAAGGCTCTGGGCAGCAGCATCACGCTTGGAGTTCTCACAGTGGGCGAAAGTGCCTCTGCTCTGGGCGTTCTAACAGTGACTGCGCACATGCTCCGCCTCTGTGCAGACAAGGACTGAGATGGTATCTAGGCTGACCTAGTGAAAACTGGAGCAGAGACAACCCTGCCCTGGCAGCCTCCGACATTAGGTGTTGGAGTTAAAACAAAAGGAGTAGGGCATGTGAACGTCAAAGTGCCTCCAAACTACGGAGACAGGGCCCTGGGCAACGCGAGCCCAGGTGCGGGTGCGGAGATGAGGCCTCGACATGTATCCTTCCAACTCTGGGCCAATGCACACTCCTCACCCCCACCTCTACTCTACCGCGTCCTGCTGGCAGGACCGTCAGCTACACGTGGGGGTGATAACTGCTATGACAGTTACAGTCACAGTCTTCACTTCTGTTTTACTTTTAAACCTAACCAATAACACAGAGATGTGAGCACAGGAAGGCTGAAGTTGTGTATGTGCTTTTCGTAATGTCAGCAATTGACTAGGGTGTATTTGCTTGGGAGGAAAGATGACAAGCGTATATGTTTCTCTGTTTAGAAGGATGGACTGAAGGGCAGCTGAGTGCGAGTGCTCTGTGACAGACACCAGCACCAGCAATGGGGCCTCCGGCCAGGACTGCACGCCACCTGCACACTGACTGCAGGACACATGGACAGAGGTACCCGAAGGCTGGAGACAAGAGGCACTCCAATTGCTACAAGTCTCAGCCCTAATGCAGCCCTGGGAAGCAGAAGGGGCTAATCAGCCCCACATTCATTTGCAGTTATGAATAAACTTGTTAAACAAACTATCTGCCTGGGGAACACTTCCTACCAAAGATGATAAAGGTTAGGAATCTTCATGAGACAAAAAGAAAAAGGATATCCGATTCTTTCAAAATCAGCTGCAATGAGCATGTGCGCTGAGCAGCCAGGATGTCTGTCTGAAGCCCTTCCTCAGGGAAAGCTGCAGCACACCCCTGCCCGCCAGGAACGCACCCCTGCCCGCCAGTAACACAGCCCTGCCCTGCCCGCCAGGAACGCACCCCTGCCCGCCAGGAACACAAACCTGCCCTGCCCGCCAGGAACACACCCCTGCCCGCCAGGAACACAGCCCTGCCCGCCAGGAACACACCCCTGCCCGCCAGGAACGCACCCCTGCCCGCCAGGAACACAGCCCTGCCCGCCAGGAACACACCCCTGCCCGCCAGGAACACACCCCTGCCCGCCAGGAACACACCCCTGCCCTGCCCGCCAGGAACACACCCCTGCCCGCCAGGAACACACCCCTGCCCGCCAGGACCACACCCCTGCCCGCCAGGAACACACCCCTGCCCGCCAGGAACACAGCCCTGCCCGCCAGGAACACACCCCTGCCCGCCAGGAACACACCCCTGCCCTGCCCGCCAGGAACACACCCCTGCCCGCCAGGAACACAGCCCTGCCCGCCAGGAACACACCCCTGCCCGCCAGGAACACACCCCTGCCCGCCAGGAACACAGCCCTGCCCGCCAGGAACACACCCCTGCCCGCCAGGAACACACCCCTGCCCTGCCCGCCAGGAACACACCCCTGCCCGCCAGGAACACAGCCCTGCCCGCCAGGAACGCACCCCTGCCCGCCAGGAACACACCCCTGCCCTGCCCGCCAGGAACGCACCCCTGCCCGCCAGGAACACAGCCCTGCCCTGCCCGCCAGGAACGCACCCCTGCCCGCCAGGAACACACCCCTGCCCGCCAGGAACACACCCCTGCCCGCCAGGAACACAGCCCTGCCCGCCAGGAACACACCCCTGCCCTGCCCGCCAGGAACACACCCCTGCCCTGCCCGCCAGGAACCCACCCCTGCCCGCCAGGAACACACCCCTGCCCGCCAGGAACACAGCCCTGCCCTGCCCACCAGGAACACACCCCTGCCCGCCAGGAACACACCCCTGCCCGCCAGGAACACACCCCTGCCCGCCAGGAACACAGCCCTGCCCTGCCCGCCAGGAACACAGCCCTGCCCTGCCCGCCAGGAACACAGCCCTGCCCGCCAGGAACACACCCCTGCCCTGCCCGCCAGGAACACACCCCTGCCCGCCAGGAACACACCCCTGCCCGCCAGGAACACACCCCTGCCCGCCAGGAACACACCCCTGCCCGCCAGGAACACACCCCTGCCCGCCAGGAACACACCCCTGCCCGCCAGGAACACACCCCTGCCCTGCCCGCCAGGAACACACCCCTGCCCTGCCCGCCAGGACCACAGCCCTGCCCGCCAGGAACACACCCCTGCCCGCCAGGATCACAGCCCTGCCCGCCAGGAACACACCCCTGCCCTGCCCGCCAGGAACACACCCCTGCCCTGCCCGCCAGGAACACAGCCCTGCCCGCCAGGAACACACCCCTGCCCGCCAGGAACACAGCCCTGCCCGCCAGGAACACACCCCTGCCCGCCAGGAACACACCCCTGCCCGCCAGGAACACACCCCTGCCCTGCCCGCCAGGAACACACCCCTGCCCGCCAGGAACGCACCCCTGCCCGCCAGGAACACACCCCTGCCCGCCAGGAACACACCCCTGCCCGCCAGGAACACACCCCTGCCCGCCAGGATCACAGCCCTGCCCGCCAGGAACACACCCCTGCCCTGCCCGCCAGGAACACACCCCTGCCCTGCCCGCCAGGAACACAGCCCTGCCCGCCAGGAACACACCCCTGCCCGCCAGGAACACAGCCCTGCCCGCCAGGAACACACCCCTGCCCGCCAGGAACACACCCCTGCCCGCCAGGAACACACCCCTGCCCTGCCCGCCAGGAACACACCCCTGCCCGCCAGGAACGCACCCCTGCCCGCCAGGAACACAGCCCTGCCCGCCAGGAACACACCCCTGCCCGCCAGGAACACACCCCTGCCCGCCAGGAACACACCCCTGCCCTGCCCGCCAGGAACACACCCCTGCCCGCCAGGAACACAGCCCTGCCCGCCAGGAACACACCCCTGCCCGCCAGGAACACACCCCTGCCCGCCAGGAACACAGCCCTGCCCGCCAGGAACACACCCCTGCCCGCCAGGAACACACCCCTGCCCTGCCCGCCAGGAACACACCCCTGCCCGCCAGGAACACAGCCCTGCCCGCCAGGAACACACCCCTGCCCGCCAGGAACACACCCCTGCCCGCCAGGAACACAGCCCTGCCCGCCAGGAACACACCCCTGCCCGCCAGGAACACACCCCTGCCCTGCCCGCCAGGAACACACCCCTGCCCGCCAGGAACACAGCCCTGCCCGCCAGGAACGCACCCCTGCCCGCCAGGAACACACCCCTGCCCTGCCCGCCAGGAACGCACCCCTGCCCGCCAGGAACACAGCCCTGCCCTGCCCGCCAGGAACGCACCCCTGCCCGCCAGGAACACACCCCTGCCCGCCAGGAACACACCCCTGCCCGCCAGGAACACAGCCCTGCCCGCCAGGAACACACCCCTGCCCTGCCCGCCAGGAACACACCCCTGCCCTGCCCGCCAGGAACACACCCCTGCCCGCCAGGAACACACCCCTGCCCGCCAGGAACACAGCCCTGCCCTGCCCACCAGGAACACACCCCTGCCCGCCAGGAACACACCCCTGCCCGCCAGGAACACACCCCTGCCCGCCAGGAACACAGCCCTGCCCTGCCCGCCAGGAACACAGCCCTGCCCTGCCCGCCAGGAACACAGCCCTGCCCGCCAGGAACACACCCCTGCCCTGCCCGCCAGGAACACACCCCTGCCCGCCAGGAACACACCCCTGCCCGCCAGGAACACACCCCTGCCCGCCAGGAACACAGCCCTGCCCGCCAGGAACACACCCCTGCCCGCCAGGAACACACCCCTGCCCGCCAGGAACACAGCCCTGCCCTGCCCACCAGGAACACACCCCTGCCCTGCCCGCCAGGAACACAGCCCTGCCCGCCAGGAACACACCCCTGCCCGCCAGGATCACAGCCCTGCCCGCCAGGAACACACCCCTGCCCTGCCCGCCAGGAACACACCCCTGCCCTGCCCGCCATGAACACAGCCCTGCCCGCCAGGAACACACCCCTGCCCGCCAGGAACACAGCCCTGCCCGCCAGGAACACACCCCTGCCCGCCAGGAACACACCCCTGCCCGCCAGGAACACACCCCTGCCCTGCCCGCCAGGAACACACCCCTGCCCGCCAGGAACGCACCCCTGCCCGCCAGGAACACAGCCCTGCCCGCCAGGAACACACCCCTGCCCGCCAGGAACACACCCCTGCCCGCCAGGAACACACCCCTGCCCTGCCCGCCAGGAACACACCCCTGCCCGCCAGGAACACAGCCCTGCCCGCCAGGAACACACCCCTGCCCGCCAGGAACACACCCCTGCCCGCCAGGAACACAGCCCTGCCCGCCAGGAACACACCCCTGCCCGCCAGGAACACACCCCTGCCCTGCCCGCCAGGAACACACCCCTGCCCGCCAGGAACACAGCCCTGCCCGCCAGGAACACACCCCTGCCCGCCAGGAACACACCCCTGCCCGCCAGGAACACAGCCCTGCCCGCCAGGAACACACCCCTGCCCGCCAGGAACACACCCCTGCCCTGCCCGCCAGGAACACACCCCTGCCCGCCAGGAACACAGCCCTGCCCGCCAGGAACGCACCCCTGCCCGCCAGGAACACACCCCTGCCCTGCCCGCCAGGAACGCACCCCTGCCCGCCAGGAACACAGCCCTGCCCTGCCCGCCAGGAACGCACCCCTGCCCGCCAGGAACACACCCCTGCCCGCCAGGAACACACCCCTGCCCGCCAGGAACACAGCCCTGCCCGCCAGGAACACACCCCTGCCCTGCCCGCCAGGAACACACCCCTGCCCTGCCCGCCAGGAACACACCCCTGCCCGCCAGGAACACACCCCTGCCCGCCAGGAACACAGCCCTGCCCTGCCCACCAGGAACACACCCCTGCCCGCCAGGAACACACCCCTGCCCGCCAGGAACACACCCCTGCCCGCCAGGAACACAGCCCTGCCCTGCCCGCCAGGAACACAGCCCTGCCCTGCCCGCCAGGAACACAGCCCTGCCCGCCAGGAACACACCCCTGCCCTGCCCGCCAGGAACACACCCCTGCCCGCCAGGAACACACCCCTGCCCGCCAGGAACACACCCCTGCCCGCCAGGAACACAGCCCTGCCCGCCAGGAACACACCCCTGCCCGCCAGGAACACACCCCTGCCCGCCAGGAACACACCCCTGCCCTGCCCGCCAGGAACACACCCCTGCCCTGCCCGCCAGGAACACAGCCCTGCCCGCCAGGAACACACCCCTGCCCGCCAGGATCACAGCCCTGCCCGCCAGGAACACACCCCTGCCCTGCCCGCCAGGAACACACCCCTGCCCTGCCCGCCAGGAACACAGCCCTGCCCGCCAGGAACACACCCCTGCCCTGCCCACCAGGAACACACCCCTGCCCGCCAGGAACACACCCCTGCCCGCCAGGAACACAGCCCTGCCCGCCAGGAACACAGCCCTGCCCTGCCCACCAGGAACACAGCCCTGCCCGCCAGGAACGCACCCCTGCCCTGCCCACCAGGAACACAGCCCTGCCCGCCAGGAACACACCCCTGCCCGCCAGGAACACAGCCCTGCCCTGCCCGCCAGGAACGCACCCCTGCCCGCCAGGAACACACCCCTGCCCGCCAGGAACACACCCCTGCCCGCCAGGAACACAGCCCTGCCCGCCAGGAACACACCCCTGCCCGCCAGGAACACACCCCTGCCCTGCCCGCCAGGAACACAGCCCTGCCCGCCAGGAACGCACCCCTGCCCGCCAGGAACACACCCCTGCCCTGCCCGCCAGGAACGCACCCCTGCCCGCCAGGAACACAGCCCTGCCCTGCCCGCCAGGAACGCACCCCTGCCCGCCAGGAACACACCCCTGCCCGCCAGGAACACACCCCTGCCCGCCAGGAACACAGCCCTGCCCGCCAGGAACACACCCCTGCCCGCCAGGAACACAGCCCTGCCCTGCCCGCCAGGAACACAGCCCTGCCCGCCAGGAACACACCCCTGCCCGCCAGGAACACACCCCTGCCCGCCAGGAACACAGCCCTGCCCTGCCCACCAGGAACACAGCCCTGCCCGCCAGGAACGCAGCCCTGCCCTGCCCGCCAGGAACGCATCCCTGCCCTGCCCGCCAGGAACACAGCCCTGCCCGCCAGGAACACAGCCCTGCCCGCCAGGAACACACCCCTGCCCGCCAGGAACACACCCCTGCCCGCCAGGAACACAGCCCTGCCCGCCAGGAACACACCCCTGCCCGCCAGGAACACACCCCTGCCCGCCAGGAACACAGCCCTGCCCGCCAGGAACACACCCCTGCCCGCCAGGAACACACCCCTGCCCGCCAGGAACACAGCCCTGCCCGCCAGGAACACACCCCTGCCCGCCAGGAACACACCCCTGCCCTGCCCGCCAGGAACACAGCCCTGCCCGCCAGGAACGCACCCCTGCCCGCCAGGAACACACCCCTGCCCTGCCCGCCAGGAACGCACCCCTGCCCGCCAGGAACACAGCCCTGCCCTGCCCGCCAGGAACGCACCCCTGCCCGCCAGGAACACACCCCTGCCCGCCAGGAACACACCCCTGCCCGCCAGGAACACAGCCCTGCCCGCCAGGAACACACCCCTGCCCGCCAGGAACACACCCCTGCCCGCCAGGAACACACCCCTGCCCTGCCCGCCAGGAACACACCCCTGCCCGGCAGGAACACACCCCTGCCCTGCCCGCCAGGAACACACCCCTGCCCTGCCCGCCAGGAACACACCCCTGCCCGCCAGGAACACACCCCTGCCCGCCAGGAACACAGCCCTGCCCTGCCCGCCAGGAACACACCCCTGCCCGCCAGGAACACACCCCTGCCCGCCAGGAACACACCCCTGCCCGCCAGGAACACAGCCCTGCCCTGCCCACCAGGAACACAGCCCTGCCCGCCAGGAACGCAGCCCTGCCCTGCCCGCCAGGAACGCATCCCTGCCCTGCCCGCCAGGAACACAGCCCTGCCCGCCAGGAACGCACCCCTGCCCTGCCCGCCAGGAACACAGCCCTGCCCTGCCCACCAGGAACACACCCCTGCCCGCCAGGAACGCACCCCTGCCCTGCCCGCCAGGAATGCACCCCTGCCTGCCAGGAACACAGCCCTGCCCTGCCCACCAGGAACGCACCCCTGCCCTGCCCGCCAGGAACACACCCCTGCCCTGCCCACCAGGAACACACCCCTGCCCGCCAGGAACACACCCCTGCCCGCCAGGAACACAGCCCTGCCCTGCCCACCAGGAACACAGCCCTGCCCGCCAGGAACACAGCCCTGCCCTGCCCACCAGGAACACACCCCTGCCCGCCAGGAACACACCCCTGCCCTGCCCGCCAGGAACACACCCCTGCCCGCCAGGAACACAGCCCTGCCCTGCCCACCAGGAACGCACCCCTGCCCGCCAGGAACACACCCCTGCCCGCCAGGAACACAGCCCTGCCCTGCCCACCAGGAACACAGCCCTGCCCGCCAGGAACGCACCCCTGCCCTGCCCGCCAGGAACACAGCCCTGCCCTGCCCGCCAGGAACACAGCCCTGCCCGCCAGGAACACACCCCTGCCCGCCAGGAACACACCCCTGCCCGCCAGGAACACAGCCCTGCCCTGCCCACCAGGAACACAGCCCTGCCCGCCAGGAACGCAGCCCTGCCCTGCCCGCCAGGAACACAGCCCTGCCCGCCAGGAACGCAGCCCTGCCCTGCCCGCCAGGAACACAGCCCTGCCCGCCAGGAACACACCCCTGCCCGCCAGGAACACACCCCTGCCCGCCAGGAACACAGCCCTGCCCTGCCCACCAGGAACACAGCCCTGCCCGCCAGGAACGCAGCCCTGCCCTGCCCGCCAGGAACACAGCCCTGCCCGCCAGGAACGCAGCCCTGCCCTGCCCGCCAGGAACGCACCCCTGCCCGCCAGGAACACACCCCTGCCCGCCAGGAACGCACCCCTGCCCTGCCCGCCAGGAACACAGCCCGGCCCGCCAGGAACGCACCCCTGCCCGCCAGGAACACACCCCTGCCCGCCAGGAACACACCCCTGCCCGCCAGGAACACACCCCTGCCCGCCAGGAACACAGCCCGGCCCGCCAGGAACGCACCCCTGCCCGCCAGGAACACACCCCTGCCCGCCAGGAACACACCCCTGCCCGCCAGGAACACACCCCTGCCCGCCAGGAACACAGCCCGGCCCGCCAGGAACGCACCCCTGCCCGCCAGGAACACACCCCTGCCCGCCAGGAACACACCCCTGCCCGCCAGGAACACAGCCCTGCCCTGCCCACCAGGAACGCACCCCTGCCCGCCAGGAACACACCCCTGCCCGCCAGGAACACAGCCCTGCCCTGCCCACCAGGAACACAGCCCTGCCCGCCAGGAACACAGCCCTGCCCGCCAGGAACACACCCCTGCCCGCCAGGAACACACCCCTGCCCGCCAGGAACACAGCCCTGCCCTGCCCGCCAGGAACGCACCCCTGCCGCCAGGAACACAGCCCTGCCCTGCCCACCAGGAACACACCCCTGCCCGCCAGGAACACACCCCTGCCCGCCAGGAACACACCCCTGCCCGCCAGGAACACAGCCCTGCCCTGCCCACCAGGAACACACCCCTGCCCGCCAGGAACACAGCCCTGCCCGCCAGGAACACACCCCTGCCCGCCAGGAACACAGCCCTGCCCTGCCCACCAGGAACACACCCCTGCCCGCCAGGAACACAGCCCTGCCCGCCAGGAACACACCCCTGCCCGCCAGGAACACACCCCTGCCCGCCAGGAACACAGCCCTGCCCTGCCCACCAGGAACACAGCCCTGCCCGCCAGGAACACACCCCTGCCCGCCAGGAACACAGCCCTGCCCTGCCCACCAGGAACACAGCCCTGCCCGCCAGGAACACACCCCTGCCCGCCAGGAACACACCCCTGCCCGCCAGGAACACACCCCTGCCCGCCAGGAACACAGCCCTGCCCTGCCCACCAGGAACACAGCCCTGCCCGCCAGGAACACAGCCCTGCCCGCCAGGAACACACCCCTGCCCGCCAGGAACACAGCCCTGCCCTGCCCACCAGGAACACACCCCTGCCCGCCAGGAACACAGCCCTGCCCGCCAGGAACACAGCCCTGCCCGCCAGGAACACAGCCCTGCCCTGCCCACCAGGAACACAGCCCTGCCCGCCAGGAACGCACCACTGCCCTGCCCGCCAGGAACGCACCCCTGCCCTGCCCGCCAGGAACACAGCCCTGCCCGCCAGGAACGCAGCCCTGCCCTGCCCACCAGGAACGCACCCCTGCCCTGCCCGCCAGGAACACACCCCTGCCCGCCAGGAACGCACCCCTGCCCGCCAGGAACGCACCCCTGCCCTGCCCGCCAGGAACACACCCCTGCCCGCCAGGAACACACCCCTGCCCGCCAGGAACACAGCCCTGCCCTGCCCACCAGGAACGCACCCCTGCCCTGCCCGCCAGGAACACACCCCTGCCCGCCAGGAACACAGCCCTGCCCTGCCCGCCAGGAACACACCCCTGCCCGCCAGGAACACACCCCTGCCCTGCCCGCCAGGAACACAGCCCTGCCCGCCAGGAACACACCCCTGCCCGCCAGGAACGCACCCCTGCCCTGCCCGCCAGGAACACAGCCCTGCCCGCCAGGAACACAGCCCTGCCCGCCAGGAACACACCCCTGCCCGCCAGGAACACAGCGCTGCCCTGCCCACCAGGAACACAGCCCTGCCCGCCAGGAACGCACCCCTGCCCTGCCCGCCAGGAATGCACCCCTGCCCGCCAGGAACACAGCCCTGCCCTGCCCACCAGGAACACAGCCCTGCCCGCCAGGAACGCACCCCTGCCCTGCCCGGCAGGAATGCACCCCTGCCCTGCCCGCCAGGAACACAGCCCTGCCCGCCAGGAACGCACCCCTGCCCTGCCCGCCAGGAACGCACCCCTGCCCTGCCCGCCAGGAACACACCCCTGCCCGCCAGGAACACGCTCTTCGCCCCAGATGCTATGGACCCACCAGGCCCAGTGGACTCCAGGTCTCAGGCACCTGAGGGCTGGGAGGGATCCCAGCCGGGTGGCCCGCCCCAGCCAGCCAGGCCCCTGAGCCACCGGACACAGCCTGGCGCGCACAGCTGCAGCAACATGAGCATTACCATGAAGTAAAGCAGAAGTCAAGTTTATCAGGAAATGTCTAAAGTGTTAAGTTTGAGTGCATCAAACTCGTTCCCCCTTGCTAAGGAAAGACCAGATTGTATCCAAAAATAATTGGCCCAAGTTCCCAGAGCAGAAGATGCATGGATGCTGGAATCAAAGGGAACTATCAGCGCACCCGCCCAGCCTGGCCTTTCTGCAGCTGCCTTTCCAGGGGCGGCCCCGCCACTCCAAGACTAACGCAGACTCACGCCCTTCCACGCCCTGGGGAGAGCCTGGCTAACTGTGAAGCCTACGACGAACATGGCTGGAATCACGCTCAAAAACATGGAGGCTTTCCTGTGCTTTCACTAGCAACACCGCACGGTGGCCTCTGCTCAGACAAAGGTGATGCTGTGCCCCTCTCCCCCCCCCCTCTCCCCGCCCCCCCCCCCCCCCCCCCCCCCGCTATACGTGTGCCGCCTCACACTGGGCATGCCCTCGGGGTGAACACTCATAAATGCTTTGCTCGACAAAATACTGTCCTTCTCTCACCTGAATTTTGGGCAAAGAAGCAAGAATGAAACCAGTTCCGAGTCAACATTTCAGCAGAGAGAGAGAAAAAACAGAAGCTAGAAATAAAAATAGGACGAAGGGAAGGGCCCATGCCATTCTCTCTTGGCCAAAGTTAGCCAGGACAAAAAAAGCAAAAAACACATGACCGCTCTCCAATAACTTATACTTCTCTAAGAAGTTACTGCAGTAGCAAAGCTCCCACCTGTACACCGGTGTGGGAATGAGGAGTCTAGAAACACAGGGGCATGTGTAGGTTAATGCACCCTGTACTGGGGACACTGAAACAGAACATCGCATTGAATTGTTTATTATATGCCAGGAACTATGCCAACTAGTGGTTTTACACTTACTATTTTACTTTTTGTTCTCAACATTTCTGCGAGAAGCAGGGCAGGATTTATGATACTGACTTAAAATGGAAAAAAAACTAAAGGTTGTGAGGTTCTGTGACTCCCTCAGGTCACAAGTCCAGTGAGTGGTAAGTATGGGAAACTAAACGAAACAAACATCATCTCCCGGGCACTTGACACTCACATTCTACCCAGGTCACCCATCTCCCCAGCCCAGCCAGGGACGACAAGCAGACGGGTAGCTCCAGGGGCGGAGTGCCGACCGAGCTGGGCCTGGCCTTCGGGGTGAGGAGAAGGCCTTCACTGAGCTTGTCTGCCTCTTCGCTCCGCACCAAGACTGGCTCCTCCCCACCAGACCCTCAGCCGCGCCCTGGGGGCCCGGGCCTCTTCTCAGAGCTGCCCTCCCTAATATTCTCTGTCTTGTCCACAAAGCATCCAGGGGGCTTCCACATTCCAGCCCACCTTTCTGAGATGAACATGGCAGGACCTCACTCAGATGCATGGGATCCAAATAAGGGAACTCGGGAGCAGAGCAGCCTGGGGGCTGCCCGGGACTGGGGGAGGGGTTTGGGGGAGCAATCCTGTGAAATGAATACATTCCAGAGATCTAATGTGTAGCTGGAGACTATACTTACTCGCATATGCTTGAAACTTTCTAACAGGATACATCTTCAATTAATCTCTACACACACAAAAGGGTAACAATGTATAGGTGATAATTTATTTAGCTTGGCTGTAGCGATTTTTTCCACAAGGTATACAAAAATAAAAACATGCACTTGTAAACCTTAAGCACAGAAATTTGTCAAAGGTAGCTCCTTAAAAATAAAAAGAAAATATTTTTAAAAAATAAATTCCACCTTTCCCTAAAAACCCTGTTCATAATCCAATTCCTTGAAGCAGCAGAGTTGCTCAATGAGTCCAGCACCCTGGCCCCGGTGGCCATGGTGGGACCCTCAGGCACACAGGGAGACATGCAGCCCACTGTTTGCTCCCACACACGTGTGCTTCACCCCTACACCCACGGGAGCTTGCCCATCTCCTTGGGATACTAACGCCTTCACCATCACCCTCTGACCCTTATCCCTTCTTCAAGCTTCAGCAGGGAGAATCCCGGCCTGCCTGACTCTTTAGCACAGCGATTTCAGCCTTTTCCATCTAATCACACATACACTGCTAAAATTCTGTGGCACAGAAAAAAAATATTTTGCCCATCTCACACACACACAAAAAGGTATAGTTTTGATTCATTCACACCCGATGGCTATTGTTGTCATTTTTTATTAGATAATTGAGGGGAAAGAGGTCAGTGCCCCTGCTGACCTGTGTGGCGGACCCTGTCTTAAACACTCGCAGCTCAGAGGTCAGAATCACTGTCTTAGAACAAGACAGCAAAAATAGCTACTTCTGGCCCCCCGGTGAGTGAGGGCGAGATGGTGCCCAGGCAGACACTCTGGCGCAGAGCCACCACACTACCCGCCTGGCACGCTGTGGCCCCCACACCGCCACCCGCAGCAGGAATTCATACAAGGTGTCCACGGGTGGTTCAGAACCCACCATGTCCTTCCACAACGACGCAGCCCAGCATGCCCACGGACCCGCGATCTATGGGTCTGTCCTTTCCCAGTCACATGAATCTAGAACTACTAGCTTGACAAGACAGATTTTAAAACAATTTAAAAACATTTAGAAGAATATATTTAATATTTAGAAGAATATAGTTAGTGAACTTTTTGAAGATTTTATCCGTCATATAAATACTAGGGGCCCGGTGCACGAAATTCATGCACTGGGGATGGGTGAACCCTCAACCCAACCTGCCCCCTCATACACAGTGGGAGCCCTCAGGGGATGTCCAACTGACCAGTCACTCCCAGCCTGCCCACGGCCTAAAGCCTCTGGCCTAAGGCTTTAGGGTTTGGGAACCCAGCCATCGGCCTGCAATTGGGCCAATGGCTGACTCCGTCCCAGCCATGGCGGGCCCCTCCCCGCCGGTCCAGGCCATCACCCCAGGCAGCTCATGCCCAGCTAGCATGGGCCTTAGCCCCGCTCCCCCAGCATAGGCCTTCTTCCCGGCCAGCATATACTGACCGCCTCAGCCCTGCCCCTGCAAGGCCCAGCCTGACTCGGCCTGGTGCCCTGCAGCCTGGCCCACCTCGGCCCTGTTCTCCTAGGGCCCAGGCCGCCTTGGCCCAGCCCCAGCTCCTGATTGGCTGGTGGAATGACTAGTGGGTGTGGCTGGTGGGTGTACAGAAGGTATGGTCAAGTTGCATATTACTCTTTTATTAGATAGGATACATGTTTATTACAGATACTGAACACTGCAAAAAAAAAACCTACATTCAATTGCTCTGACAAAAAATTAGAAACATTTCCTTAAAAAGAGGATTAAAAACAGAACAGCTGTGTTCAAAGTGGTGCCTTAGAGTGCAAGAGCCTTGGAGACTGCTTATCACCACAGGTGGGAGCCCTGGCTCGGGCATGAAGAAATAGGATACTTTGGGAAATTGGGGAAATTAGTGATCTTGGTAGAATCATAGCAACTCAAAAGAAAGAGAAGTTTGCTTCCCAAAGCAGTCATACGTCTCCACAGAAGCAGACATGCAGCGAAGACGTGCCCACCAGTCATTCTGTCTGGATTTGAGCCAAAGCTCCAGCACTGCTGTCCGTGTGGCCCCAGACAAGTCACTTATCTTCCCAGAGCCTCAGTTTCTTGATTGGTAAGAATGGAAGGAAATACAGGTTTCTTCATTATAACTGATACTAGAGGCCCGATGCATGAAATTCATGCAAGAGTAGTCCTTCCTTCCCCTGGCTGCTGCCACTGGCTTTTCCCTCTTGCACCCAGAATCCTGGCTTCTTTCTGGACCCTGGCAGGCACCCAGGATTTGGAAGGCTTTGTCTGGAAGGACATCCAGTCTAATTGGCATATTATGCTTTATTATTATAGACTAGAGGCCCGGTGCATGAAATTTGTGCACGGGGTGGGGGGGAAGAGCAGGGGATGTCCCTTAGCCCAGCCTGCACCCTCTCCAATCTGGGAACCCTTGAGGAATGTCCCACTGCCTGTTTAGGCCTGATACCGGTAGGATCAGGCCTAAATGGGCAGTTGGACATCCTTCTCACAATCCGGGATTGCTGGCTCCAAACTGCTCACCTGCCTGCCTCCCTGATTGCCCCTAACCGCTTCTGCCTGCCAGCCTGATCACCCACTAACCACTCCCTTGCCGGCCTAAATGATGTCTAACTGCTCCCCTGATAGCCTGTTTGCCCCCAACTTCCTTCCTCTGCTGTTCACCCCATACTGCCCTCCCCTGCAGGCTTGATTGCTCCCAAATGCCCTCCCCTGCTGGCCTGATCACCCACAACTGCCCTCCCTTCCAGGGTCTGGAACCTCCCAACGCCCTCCCCTGCTGGCCACCTTGTGGTGGCCATCTTGTGTCCACATGGGGGCAGGATCTTTGACCACATGGGGGCAGCCCTCTTGTGTGTTGGAGTGATGGTCAATCTGCAAATTACTCTTTTATTAATAGGATAGAGGTCTGGTGCATGGATGGGGGCCAGCTGGTTTGCCCTGAAGAGTGTCCCAGATAAGGGTTGGGGTTCCCTTGGGGTGAGGGGAGGCCTGGGCGAGGGGCCTGTGGAGGTTTGCAGGCCGGCCTCACCCCCCAGCGACCTAAGCGGAGGCCCTGGTATCTGGGATTAATCTATGTCTACAATTGAAACTTTGTAGCCTGGACCAGAGCCAAGTCTTCTGCTCACTCCATTTCTGTTTGAAACTTTGTAGCCTAGAGTGGAGGCCTAGGCTGGCAATGGCAGGCGGAAAGCTTGGCTTCCTCCGTTGCCAGGGAAACCCAAGCCTCTGTTCTCTCCAGCTCAGTGGCGGCTGCCATTTCTGTATCTTTTCTATTGAAACTTTGCAGCATTGAGTGGAGCCCTAGGCCAGCAATGGCAGGCGAAAAGCTTGGCTTCCTCTGCTGCCGGGAAACCTAAGCCTTCCTCCTGCTCTCAGTAGTGGCAGCCATCTTGGTTGGGATTTATTTGGATAATCTGCTCCTGATTGGCTGGTGGTGGTGGCTGTGGGTGTGGCTTGTGGGTGTAGCAAGGGTGGTCAAATTTGCCTATTTTATTAGATAGGATGTGTAGTGCATAGGGCCTGACATACACTAGGACTTCAAGTGATTTTATTTATCTATTTTAAAATATATTTTTATTGATTTTAGAGAGAAAGGGAGAGAGAAATAGAAACATCAGTGAAAACTGAGAATCATTGATTGGCTGCCTCCTACACATCCCAGGACTGAGCCTGCAATACAGGCATGTGTCCTTGACCAGAATCAAACCCGGGACCTTTCAGTCTGCAGGTCGATGTTCTATTCACCTAGCCAAATTTGCTAGGGCAAGACCATTCAAGTGATTTTAAAAAGTGTTTTCTGAATGAGTGCTAACTATGAAAGTTATAAACTCATGCTAGAGGAAAAGTAAATTAATTAGGAAAAAATAAAGTATAATATCATCCTGCATTTACTTTTCTTAAACAAAAGGGGAATCATTATTTATGGTCTTTTGAAAAGTACTTTTTAAAATGAAGCACACAGGTTGAATAGAGATTTTATAAATCTGCTTTCTAGATTCAGGTTCCAACAAACAAACAATATTGTGTGTCTAACAACCTGCCTGTGAGGATTGGGGGGCAGCTCTCAGCACAACAGGGCGTGGGCACGGGACTGCCTGCACCGGGCTCAGTGCCCGGGGAGGGGCCCAGGACAGGGTGAGCTGGGGAACAGGGGACTCAGTTCCTCTGGCCCAGCACAGGCAAGGGACTCTGGCTGTGCAGGCAGCACACAGAGTCTGTTTCTTTACAAGGAACAAACTAACTTGATTTTTGTGAAAGTTAAATTGCCAACATCATATTGAGTTAAAGTGAAGCAAAACAAAATTCAAAATTTCCAGACCATACTATATCTTTAAAAAGAAAAATCCTAGTTTGACCCTAAAGAGACTGAAATGAAGCTGCCTTCTCCTCACTGACTCCTTCAGCAGCAGGAGCTCTGGCTGTGGCTTCAGGCTGTGTCCCCAGGACGAGTTCCCAGCCGCTGAGGCAACCCAGGACAAGCTTCCAAGGGCAGCGGGTCCACAGGCCAAGCAGGCTGGTCTGGACAGTAAGCACAGACGCCCCGGAGAGGGGACCATTTTACCAATAGGACATTTCCCACCTCCAAAGTGCTATACTCTTTGCAGCCCACCTACATCCCTAGATCTGAGCGATGGGGTGGGCGCTTTAGGCAGGCACTTGGATGCCCACAGACAGGCTCCCCAGAGGTCAAAGAATAATGATGCAATGGAACTGTCTTTTGGAAAGTTACCCCAGGTGATAACAGAGGAGACCGCAAGGCTTTGCTTCCCTGGTTGTCCACTGGGTGCAAAGCCATGCCTGCCACACACACACACACACACACACACACACACACAGACACACTCACACAGACACACACACACACACACACGCAGACACACACACGCAGACACACTCACACAGACACACACACACACACACGCAGACACACACGCAGACACACTCACACAGACACACACACACACGCACACAGACACGCGCGCACGCATGCGCACACACACATGCACACACGTGCGCGCGCATGCACACACATGCAGACACACAGACGCATGCGCACACACGCACATGCACACACGAACACGCAGACACACACGCACACACGCAGACACGCACACACACACAGGCACACACAGACACACACGCAGACACACACACATACACACACAGACACACACAGACACACACGCAGGCACACACACACGCAGACACACACACATGCAGACACACGCACACACATGCACACACATGCGCACACACGCAGACACACACGCAGACACACAGGGACACACACAGACACACATGCAGGCACACACACAGAGACACACACACATGCAGACACATGCAGACACATGCAGACACATGCGCACACACGCAGACACACACGCAGACACACAGAGACACACACAGGCACCCACACGCGCACACACACAGACACACACACGCAAGCCTGCCTGTAAGCTGTGTCCTGTCTGTTGCACTGTTCCCATGTACAGCCAGTGAAGGGGGGGTCCCTCTGGGACTGATTTCCAGTTCACAGGCCAAAACATATAGGCAATGGGGACAGACTTTCACTGCAATTTATATGGCTTCATACAGCTGGGCCAGGCATTGGCCAGAATCAGGTGCCTCCTTTTTCCGGCTGTGCATCTGAGGAAGGCTCTGTAGAAAACCATGCTCCGTTATTAAGAATGTGCCTGTGTGTGCAGGCCCGTCAGTGTGTGCCTCTGGAGAAAGAAGAGCTACAGTCTTGGAAATCCTACACCTGAGGATTGAAACAAAACTAGTGAAATTTTAGTTTGCTTTTTAAAAATCTACTTTTAATATAGCTTTGAGCCTTTCCCCAGCCTCCCAAGAACTTCACCTGAGATAACAGCCGAAGATCACGGCATGCATCCCATGATAAAGCAGGAAGGTTTTCTAGAGGGGCAGAGCACGCAAGAGGCCTGGGCATGTAGCGCCGGCCTGGCACCTGTTAAGAGAACAGCAATAGTCGGCAGCTAACAAACTACACTGTGGGCATAAAGGAACCGGAACCACGCTGGCAGGTTTCCTTTTAACTGAGCCGATCACATTTAGATCTAAAGTCAGGATATAGTCTTCAACACAGCTGGTTTTTCCAATAGTATCTCTGTTGAACACACACACACACACACACACACACACACACACACCATAGAAAGGAGCAGAGTTACTGAGGTAGACATAACTAAGCAAAGCATTTAGGAAGCCAGAGTATTGAACAACTGCTCCTGGGAATCCCGTCGGATCGCCACACATCCCAATCGACTAATTCTCAGTAAGAGATGGACCAGTTCGCACAAGGCAAAAAGGTGTCGGGATCTTAAGGGTTAACTCACTTGTCTTCAAAACCAAATAGTTTCCTTTTATCACAAAACAATGCATTTATTACTGCCATGCCCGCCTGTTAAAGGACACGGCTTTCCGAGTGGAAAACAAAACAGAACCTGGTCACATGTTTACTTGCTTCAGCTGCTCCCTTCCCCTTCTGATAATCAAACATGCCATCCAGGAAAAACAAAGCCTGTACTGGGAACACTGGTGGTCATCCAATAGGCAGAGATGCCAGGAAAAGTGCCCCTGTTCCCACTCAGCAGGTTAGGCCCACCCACACCTCCCCTAACACCCAGGAAGTACCCCAGTCACTCCATTTTCCTGCAAATGCTTCTACTGGTAAACAAATGCTCCTTAAGGCAGCCACAAACATGCTTTTTTTCTTGCAAAGAAGTATAACTTCTGAACATTGAAAAACCCAGGCTAGCAATAGAAACAAACACACACACACACACACACACGCACACGCACAGGCACACACGAGTATTTTATTTGCTTAAATGTTTCTTCCATTAGAGGCTTGGGTAACTACAGAGCATAGTCCTTTCTCTACACTAATAGATGCAGTTTTAGACATTCAA
Organism: Antrozous pallidus; assembly: GCA_027563665.1. NCBI lineage: Eukaryota > Metazoa > Chordata > Mammalia > Chiroptera > Vespertilionidae > Antrozous > Antrozous pallidus. The sequence goes on along the minus strand of CM050524.1, from coordinate 2,513,257 downwards.
GTGTAAGGATATTTAGTCTGGTGACTAACAAACAAGGTTCGGAGCAATAACAATTCCCTTAAGATCAAAAAAGCTTAACTGTCCATTTACTGTCTGTGCCCTGGCCAGCACATAGTTAAAAAGATATTAGCCCCTGGCCCGCCAATGACACTCAGCTGGGCGTCAGGGCTGGGGAGGGGCAGGGGAAGGAGGCACAGAGTGACATCAGACAGGAAAAGGTGGAACCCTTTTAGAAAAGGTCTAACCATGTGTTAAACAACTCATGTTCCCAGCAAGGCCAGAGAGCAATCATGTGTCCGGGCACAGGGAAGAGCACCCAGGCCCCGCCCCCCGCCCCCCCCCTCCCCCCCAGGAGAACCCCTGGAAAAGCCTGCCTGCATCAGGCTGACCCCGGGACAGGGCGGCGCTTCCTTCCCCTTTGCAGCCCCCTTCCCACCACTGCACGACGGTTAATGACCATGGTGGGCGCGGCGGTCTGGCTTTTACTGGCATGAAATCGGTGCAAATATTATCTAGAGTGATTCCTAAGCGGGCGGCGAACCGCTGCAAACTCCAGCGGGCGGTGCGGGCAGACCTCTCCTTGAGGCGCAGCAAGACTGAGGGCACCGCGGGGCTGCTTAAACGCTGCGGCTCCCTGCTCACCAGGCCTGGCCCGCCCAGGGACACATGGGACAGGAAGCCAGGAGCTAGTGGAGGCCATCCCTGCAGAGCTCTGGAGAGCAGCCTTCGCCGGGGGAGGGAGGGGAGCAGCGCAAACAAGTTGATAGTCTCGTCCCACCGTGGAGGAGGGAGGAGGGAGGAGGGAGGAGGGCAGAGGGAGGAAGAGGAGGGAAGACAGGGAGGGAGGAGAAAGAAAGGAGGGCAGAGGAGAGAGGAGAGAGGAGGGAGGAGGGAGGATTAGGTACAGAGGAGGAAGAGGAGCAGGGAGGGAGAAGAGAGGCTGGAGGAGGGGGAGGAGGGGGAGGAGGAGCAGGAAGAGGGAGGATGGCTGTCCCCGTGCCTCAGGGCGCAGGGCGGAGCCCGAGTTCCCAAGTTGCAGCAGTAAAGGGGCCCTTCGTGGGGGAAACTCACGGAGGCCAGAGCGTCCACGGCGGGAGCGTGGCCTGTGCCTGGGGCTTGGCTCCTCCGAGAAGGGTGTGCTGCTCCTGCGGGAAGCGGGGGTGGGTTTGGGGAGCCGCTGCGGTGCGAGGGGAGACAATGTGAGTAAACAGGAAGCACAGGAGGCAGCAGAAGGCGGCCCTGGGCCCGCTCAGCTGCTTGGGCCCCGCCGGGCGGGCGGGCGGGTGGAGGAGCCAGAACTCCCACAGGCCCTGTGCACCGCCGGCCAGCCCAAGCCCAGTCTGGGCACTGGGGCCGCAGGTAACTCACCAGTTGCCTTGGGCCCTGAGAGAGACTTGTGAGTGCCCGCACCCACAGGGCTCTGCAGGCTGCCTTGGCTGACCACCACACCTAAGGGCTCTGGGACCTGCTGGAGACCCGCTGCGGTGCTGTGGCAGGCAGCTGCTTGGAGGAGGGGGTTCCACTGGTGCTAGGCTGCCCCATGTGCTTATCCAGCGCAGGCTCCTCTTCCTGGGACAGGCGCCCAGGCTTGCTTCTGTGCTGCTTACATCACCACCCACCCCACCAGTGCTTCAGATGCCTCAGATGCCTCCTCAGGACCCACTCGCACCCCCATGAACCGGCACTAACTCTTGATCCAAGGCCTGTCCTGTCACCTGAGAAACTTGGCAGATGTGGTAAAGAGAACTGCCGATGGCTGCGCGGGCTAGCTCAGAAAGAGGATGCAGGCGGAGCAGCAATGTTCCACAGAGAGAAAAGGGGGAGGAAGGACCCCCCAAAGGCATGGCTACACAGGCAGCGCTCCCAGGCCCCAGGAACAGCTGAGTTCTGGAGGCCCCCAGGGGCTGCCGATGGCCCTGGTGTGAGTACCTAGCTGAAATGACTGTCAACCGGAGTTCAAGTAGGTCTGCTCTTTTCTTCAGAGATTTTTTTACTGGAATTCATCGTCTTTTGATCTCATATTCAAAGCAATGGCAGCTTGATAGACATGCAAGTCTGAAAAGCAAATCCAGACACTGCAGATAAACTGCCAGAATATGACAGGCAGCAGCATCTACTGCTTATAAAAATGAAGAGAATAGCGTGTCACCCGAGTATTACAATAGCAGAAATCAAGAGACATATTAGGTGGATCAGTGACAAAAACAGTTCAAAAGGCAGAGCACAGAGATCTCCCGGGCAGGGGAGAAAGAGGGAAAGGCCCTTCCGGCCCTCAGGCTGCCACACCTGCCTCTGGGCCTGAGGGTGAGCAGTGGTTCCGATGTGCCTGCCCAGCTCGGCGGCCCCTCCTTCTCATAAGCGCTGCCCACCACTTCCCAGCAGTCTGTTTCCAAGGGGCAGTGAAAAGGCCGATCGTTCCCTGGCTCCTTGTCCAAGATGCTGCATTTTGTGGGAATCCCTGCATCTGTACTGCAGTTTTAAAAGGCACAGAGCTGGGCACCATGCACTGGGATAATCTGGAAAACCTTCTCTCAACAGAAGAACTTCGAGATAGGGCTACAGAGCTAGCTCTAAGCCCAGTTCCCTAATATCAGTGGTTGGCAAACTGTGGTTCCGAGCCACATGCGGCTCTTCGGCCCCTTGAGTGTGGCTCTTCCACAAAGTACCAAGTGCGGGCGCGCACATACAGTGCTGTTGAAACTTCATGGCCCATGCGCAGAAGTCAGTTTCCGGCTCTCAAAAGAAATTTGGCTCTGTTGACTAATGCCTCAATAGAGACATGTGTCCTATGGCTAGAGAACTGATCACCACTCAGCAGCTGGAAGCTAACCAGGCAATTCCATAAATTAGCCCACAAACTTTCTTAGAGGCTCACAATTATTTCTTTAAAAACAAGCCTCTTTCTAATTAAAGTGAGCGCATATAATGAAAAGGCGATTTCCCCAACATTTTCTTTACTCAGAGCTGTTTGTTAACAAACACTGGATGTGAACTGGCAGGGTCGGGTTAAAGGGCACAGAATCCCACATCAGGATTTAGTCCGAGGCACTGCCACTGTCAGCAGCCCCTCAGCCCAGCGCCAGAGCGGCTGAAACGCCTTGGATTTAGAAAGTGAGCCCTCCTCCCATCTGCATAATAAGCCCACAGTAAAATGTGGATTTTAAAATGTATTAACCCACTTGAAAGCTGTAATCCATCAATTCAGGATTTTTGGCCTCACACAAACAAGACCTTTGGGTCACTTAGTTACAAATAAAAAAACAAGCAAAACAGAAGCCCTATTGGATTCTAGGCTGGTGTTTTTTTTTGTTTTGTTTTTTTTTAGCAAGTTACCTTCTATCCTGCCTGCACAGCCATCTAATGTGCTCATGTTGATTACTTATCTTCAGCCCAACTCAAAGTAGTTTAATGTGTAAAAGCAACCTATCGCTTAAAGCAGCGGTCCCCAACCTTTGGGACCTCACTGGTCTCCGGTGTCCAAGGACCACTGGTTGGTGACTGCTGGTTTAATGTGTAAATGCAGCTATTATTGTTCTCCATTCTTTAAAAAAAAAACACGTTGATTTTCATGTTCACACCAAATACCTCCCAACTAAATATTCCAAGTTGCTACAATCGTTACAATTACCCAAAACAGGGAGGTTTAACATGTAAAAGTAAAAAGCAAATACCCTCTTCTATGAAGAAGGCTTTTACTGTGACAGCAAAGCGAGCGGCAGCCACTTCCTTCCTCATGGCCATTAAAACTCTTCTATAAAACTCGCTGTGTATAAAGACCTTCATTAATATAATTCAACAACTGCTGGTTTTTTTTATATAAACAGTATCTGATATGCCATTTGAAAACCTCATAATAATATCATTAAAGAGTTAGCATTTTTAAAAGAGCAGTGTCTGGTCAGGGCCATGGAATAACAGCCACTCTCCCGGCCCCTTCCTGTCTCCCACAAACTTCCCCTGGACTTGAATGTCACCACAGACCTTGAATCTCTGAACGCGAAATGGCTTCATGCTAATTGCTCTAATTGCTTGAAGATGTGCAGGCAGGTGAAACCCGATCCCGTGGCCATTGTAGACCAAGAACAACACTGGAATGTTTACACAGAGGTTTGATTTTAACAGACACAGGGCTGAGTTTAAGACAGAAAAAACACAGCTAATAGGTGACCCCTAATGCAGTCCTCCTTTAAAAAGAAAACACACACACACACAACAAAATAGTGTCATTTCTAAAAGTCAGTGTCCTAATGCCAAGGGTTATTTGCTTGACTCTGAGTGAGTATACCTTTCTTTTCACCTGACATTTACACCCAAAACTCTACTCCAAATACATTTTTTACCTTAAAACTAAAAAGTACTTTGTATGTCAGCCACCTTAGATATTATGACTCTATGGTGTTTCCCTTCATTTAAATTTAAATTGAGTGCCTGTTCCCTTCAAGGAGAAGTCTGTATGTCCTTGTTTATTCCTTTGCTTCTACTCAGCCCCTCCGCGTATGGAATTCCTGACCCTTGCACATTCCTGATTGCAGTTGAGCTCAAACCCTCTCATTTGGTACTGTAGACAAATGCACACCCTCTCAAGCCCCTTTGTCTTTGTTGCTGGGTAGGACTGTGGTCTGTTTCCCATCTGGAGGGCCAGGTGGCCAGGGAGTGGCTGACACAGTGACTCCACCACAGTGGCCACTCTCCCTGGATATTCTAATGAATTGAGATGGATACAGAGTTGGCCCCATAGCCTTCTTTTAACAGAGCACAAATGTTACCAGTGCTGGACAGGAGACACACGGCAGCAAGACCGAGATAAAGACAACCACCGCACCGCGTGCACGGAGACAACGAGCAGCGAGGCCAGGGCGGCTCAGGGAGGCGATGCGCCACTCAGACACTGAGTGGAGGAGCATTTCAAATGAGCCAAGTGGTGAAGGAAGGAGTAAGAACCAAACATTTCCTGCGCAAGGGAAAAAATACCACCAAGTGACCACGTTACGCTGAGGTTGACTGGGCGATAGAAGGCAGCAGGTAAGCCTTGAAAATGAGGGGGCGCTGAGAGGCCCTCCTCCGTGGAGCCTGAACTGCACGGGAAAACACAGGAGGAGGCGAAAGGGAAGAATTCTCTTTTAAATTATCACACACTTTTAATTCCATAAGGCAGAGTAGTAAATACAGGTGCTCCATAATTGGACCATTTGTCTCCAAACACTGAGAGATGAAGCAACAAAACAAAAATAACTGCATAGGACGGCCTCTGAGTCCCAGCCACCTCACATGGTTTACAGACACTCATACCTTGTCCTAAAAGTTGTAATACCTTATTAAGAAGGAATGCCCCTCAAAAAGGGAGGGGGCAAGTATCCATTTATATTCATTCAAAGATTAAGTATAAATTAGTCCAATCCAGTGTGAGAAACACTGAGAGAATAAGTAAACAGCCCCCCTGCACCCTACCTTGCTCCCCTCTGAAACTGCGCGGTGCCGGTGCCAGGGCGGGGGGTCAGCAGAGCTATGCTAAACTGACAGGTTCCGTTTACAGCAGGCCAGGGCTTTGTTTGGATATACTGGCCTTACTCACCGCCAGCTTAACAACAGATGGTAGAAAACTTTCATTATGCTGCACAGGACTGAGCTACAAACAATCCAGAAAGCTGTGAAAAGTTTAACTCCCTCCAACCCAGGGCGCCCACCAAGGCCTGCCCACAGCCAGGCCAGGCCAGAGGCCTGTGAAGGCAATGGCCACCACAGCTGCCCACATCAGCTCCAAGTACTGGTCCAGATGCCAGAACAGCAGTGACCCAGCCGAGGCTCGATTTTCACCATTCAAAGCCCAGACTCATTAAGGACTGCAGCGCTGTGCCTTCCTTTCCATTTTCCAAAAATGTGCTACAGCCTCCTCTTCCCTGTGGAGAAAGAACATCTTCCCCCAGCTACTTCCCCAGTTCCCTCCCTTCCTGCTGCTCCTCCCTCTGGAAATTGGGAGGACAAGACCACATAGTCTCCCTCTAACACCAGGATTTAAACCAGCGGTTCTCAATCTTTCTAATGCCATGACCCTTTAATACAGTTCCTCATGTTGTGGTGACCCCGACCAAAAAATTATTTTCGCTGCTACTTCATAACTGTAATTTTGCTACTGTTAATGAATCATAATATAAATATCTATTATTTTTGTTGCTACTTCATAACTATAATTTTGCTACTGTTATTTACATTATGATTCTCAACCTGTGGGCTGCTGCAGGTAAAAAATGTACTTGGAGTAGAGTTGGGGTGTAAATGTCAGGTGTTGTAGAGTCTAAGACCATAAAAAAACACAGATGTTTACATTACGATTCATTAACAGTAGCAAAATTACAGCTATGAAGTAGCAACGAAAATAATTTTATGGTTGCCGGTCACCACAACATGAGGAACTGTATTACAGGGTCGAGGCATTAGAAAGGTTGAGAACCGGAGAACCAAGATGGCGGCATAGGTAAAACACTTATCTTGCCGTCATACACAGCAATTTTAAAACTACAACTTAACGAAAGAACAAACACCCTGCAGAATCAACAGAAAGCTGGCCGAGTGAAAATTCCACAAATAAAAGTGAAGATAAGACACTGTGACTCGGAGGAGCAGCTGAGGACAGCGTTGAAAGATTCGCGCAGAGAGAGGTTTCGAGGGCGGGCGGCTGAAAACCGGCCAGTTTTCTCGAACGGGGAGACAAAGACGTCCCACTGGACTGATTCTCCAGCTCTAGGCGAAGTCCAGGGAACCCACTATCATACGGGGTAAAAACTGGACAGTGGGAGGGCACGCCGAAGCTCGGGTGCTGCCGGGTCTGCCGGCTTGTGGAGAAGGCGAGCTTGAGCGGAGTGCGCGTGACCTTGGGAACAGCGCAGCTGCGTGACCCTGACCGCGCAGAGAGCACTCTGCGACTTGCCCTCTCATTCGGGAAACCGTCAGACTGCTTTGTTTTACGACCCTGGGTGAGACATTGGGCATGCAGACTCATTTGGGGAGAGTCTGAATTCCCCAGCAGCCGGTGGAGCTCCGCAGCGGCTCTCTCTCAGAGGTGCTGGCAGCCATTGCCCCCGGCCCAGTCTCTGGAGCCGCATAGGGCGGAGCTGACGCTATCTGCTTGGCCCGGAGACTCCGCTCATCCAACCTGAGCACAGCTGAGCTTCACAGACAATTGGCCTGAGGTCAACCCTCCAAGTGCTAACAACCATTAACCTGAGCTTAACTTCAGCAAGACTGTGCAGCCCATATCCACCTCAGGTAACTGGGGAGGCTGAGCCACTGTCCCTTGTAGGAAGTCTACCACACAAAGCTAATTGACCAACTCAGGGAAGCAGCCACCATGCAGAGACATGGAAAGAAATCAGATGTGAAAGAAATGGAGGAAAAAAAAGACTGGACATGGAATTCAAAACCATGGTTATAGGGCTTCTCAAGAGGCTGCTACAAAAGGTCGAGACCTATAAGGAAATAAGCAAGACTGACAAGGAAATGAAGGAGACCTGTAAGGAAATGATCAAGACCAACGTGGAAATGAATGAGTCCTACAAGGAAATGAACGAGACTCTCAAGAATATGAAGGAGACTCTAAAGAATATGAAAAAGGACCAACCAGAAATTAAGCATACACTGATTGAAATAAAAAATATTATACAAAGATCTAAAAGAAGTCTAGAGGACCGCAAGAACCAAGTCAAAGATTTGAAATACAAAGGCAAAATCCACTCAGCTGAAAAAGCAAGAAGCCAAAAGAAACCAAAAAATTGAAGAGAGTGTAAGGGGCCTCTGGGACAACCTCAAGCGTACCAACATCTGAATTATAGGGGTGCCAGAAAAAGAGAGAGAGCAAGACAATGAAAACCTATTTGAAGAAATAGTGACCGAAAACTTCCCACACCTGGTGAAGGAAATAGACTTAGGAGTCCAAGAAGCGCACTGAACCCCAATATATAGGAACCCTAAGAGGACCACACCAAGGCACATCATAATTAAAATGCCAAGAGCAAAAGACGAAGAGAGAATATTAAAAGCAACAAGAGAAAAAGTTACCTATAAGGGCGTACCCATACGATTGTCAGCGGATTTCTCAACAGAAACGATGCAGGCCAGATAGGAGGGGCAAAAAATATTCAAAGTGATGAACAGCAAGAATCTACAACCAAGATTACTCTATCCAGCAAAGCTATCATTCAGAATTGAAGGTCAGATAAAGTGCTTCGCAGATAAGAAAAAGCTAAAGGAGTTCATCACCACCAAACCAATATTATATGAAATGCTGAAAGATATTCTTTAAGAAGAGGAAGAAGAAAAAGATAAAAGTGTAAATTATGAACACCAAATACACATCTATCAACAAATGAATCTAAAAATCAAGTGAATTAATAAGCTGATGAACAGGATAAACTGGTGAATGTAACAGAATCATGGACATAGAGAGGGAATGGACTGACAATTCTTGGCGAGAAATGGGGTGTGGGAAGTGCAGCAAGAGACTGGACAAAAATCATGCAACTATGGGAGAGGACAGTGGAGGGGGGTGAGAGCAGAGGGTGGGATGGGTACCAGATGGAGGGGAACTATAAGGGGAAAAGAAAAGGGAACAATGTAATTAATAAACTGAACAATAAAGATAAAAAAAGAAAGAAATGTTGAGAACCACTGGTTTAAATGATTTACCCAAATCTGTATATAATTTAAATATTCATTAAGTCGATTCAATCACATGAACCCTAATATCGCCTAATGCTCTGAGACAGGATACAAACACACTTTTTCAGGGTGTAATTCCATTGGCAATCTGAGAAGTCTTATCACTAGAAATGTGTTATTTTCATATTATTCAAGAAATGAACAAATGTGTTTCCACAAATGTATTTTAGAACCTACCCTTTCCTGTTATTGAAAGAAAATTGTGTTTATTACTCCTTTAGCACAGTGTAAACTCATAAATGTCAACAGCGAGTACAAGGAAAACTGTCAACTAAATATTGTTTCCTTCATGAGCTGTTCTTCCAAGTCAATTATGCCTTTCAACTTCTGGGCACTGTATGATAAACTGGCAGTAAAATCAGGCACATTAATATACCACGGTGCCTTGCCTGCAAAGGTAATTAAAGAAGTAAATGACTCATAAGAACAGACATATTAGCTGCAAAATGAAAGGCAACTGAGCTGCCACATAAAAATATGTATCATTAAGATACTGCATTTTCATATTCTTGTAATCAGCTTCAGTAGACTAATGCTTATTTAATCCAGTGCTGTGCTAAGTCCATCAACAACTGTTGTCTGCTGTTTTCTCCTTGACTGAACATTAGGAGAGCAGGTTTGGAATAAATATAGCTATGAGACTTTTGCATACTCAATTGAAGAACAGGTTTTTACATTTTAAAATCTATTTTTCTTTCTCCAAGAAATACAACATAAAAAAAAATTACTGGTGGAGAAACAAATGTATATGCTAGCTAGACTATCTCTTTAAATAGCAGCCCATTTCAAGGAATTCTCCAGGTGCACCCACCACAGGCACAGGGCAAAGAGTGCTAAGCCTTTGCTGGCCAGGCCTCTGCTGCTAGAGGAAGCCCTACTTTGTTAATAAAGTTCTCCATTCAACAGCAAGAAGAGCAGTTACCCCTACAGGGAGGGACAGAGAAATCCAGCACCAAGGCAGACTGGTGGGCAGGGCCTGGAGGGGAGGGCCCCTAATTTGCCTTGGGCCTTGTTCCTCTCCTTGCCAAGGTCAGCCACCTGACAGTTGAGGACCTTCTCAGAGAGATGGGAGTTGACCCGCATGTTAGTACTCTGCTTTCCATCTCTGCCTAGGACACTCCCATTTTGCTCTCCTCTTCCTGTGCTTCCCATCAGCCTCCCTCCAGGTCCGGCCAAGCCCCGGGACACAGCACCCTGCGGCCTGAGATCTTGCCCACGTGCTCACTTTCCTGCCTCTGGAATCTCGGTGCTGACCAGCGAGGCGAGGCCACTGTTTGTACTATTACTGTTCTGGGCCCTCAGATGCATGGACTTTCCTGGGGGCTGGAGAAGCCCTGTTCTTGGGCAGACTGGGGCACTTTTCAGGTGACCACGTGGGCCCAAGATATTGCCAACTCAGTGTCGGGGTTCTGGCTTCCAGACCTGGCAGATCCCTGGTGTTACGGGCACAGAGTGAACACCGCTGGCCCATGAAGCAAGGGGATATCTGTCTCTGTCATGCTTGCCAGCAAGTCACTCACTTTTAATAGCTGCTGCATCCGGATGAGGTCTGCTAACTTATCAACAAGCCAAATCAAATTCCTGTGTCACAGGCTTTCAACAAAAGCAAAGTTCTAGATTTCTCACAAGTTGCACTTTCTCGCCTCCCTCCTGGGAGTACAGAAATCTCTTGGACTTCAACACCAAGCAGCCAGCTGGGCCTCGGGCGGTCCTGCATGGAGGGGAGGACGCCCTCCAGGGCCCGGGCTGGGCTTCTGCTCATCTCCCCCTGCCCTCGGGATGCAGCGCTCCGGCTCAGGCTCCCTGCCCTAGCAGCTACTACAGCTGGGCTGACACTCCGCATTCAGCAGGTATCACCCGGAACCACAACTGATGACTCCAGTCCTTCTTCTAGTTAAGGAGCAAGGTGCCTGTGCACAGAGGTGGCATTGTCGGGAGCACATGAAGGAGGACTAAGTGCTGCTAATTGCTTCAAAATGGGAATGTTAATATTTAGGAACATAATGGGATGGAGAAATAAGCATTCCCGAAGTCCTTACCAATAAGGCTTTACAAAATATTGCTAGCTATTAATAATACACCATTATCAAAAATGGAAGGTTATGAATACCATGCATGCAACCTTTGTGTTCACATGAATTAACCTGTATGTGTGAATATAACGGTATGTGGATTAGTTCAAAAAACAAAAGGCTCTCCTCTGAGAAAGAAAGGCGAGAGGCAGCTCCTCCTTGGAGCCTGATATTCCTCCGCGTTGTGCAGATTAGGATTCAAACGTGTAATTAAGAAAGATAACCCAGTTTTTATAGTGAGTAGGGGATGGGGAAATACTATACTAGCTCTCAAAAGAGTTACAAATACACTGCACTTCTAAACAAGCTGCAATCCCCAGGACATAGATGCATCACAAGGGCAAAGCTCTCTGTCGTGGGAGCAGTAAATGGCAGGCGGCGTTCAAGTCCATTAGCTGCCATGTGATAGGGGCCCATTCCCTGGCACGCGACCTGTGAAAAATCTCAGATCTCTTCAAATCTTCGAATTGGATTACTGCATTAATTCTTAGGAAATGCAGCCTTTCAACCAAGTCAAATTACCCTCATTAACAGTGGGAAAACTGCCTCTGCAATAAGTTTTAAAAAAAGATATTTATTATCTATAATCACTTTCACATACTTTGCCTAGAAATGCGATGACTGACGCCAACAACTTTGAAAGCAGCAGCATCCTGGTTCTGCATATTAATCTGAGTTACTATAAAAATGAGAGGCGTTGTGTGCCCTCTTAGTTTTTTTCACATCTACAGGCATTTCCTTTGTAACCACAGCCTCTGAAGGGTACAAACAGCCGTCTTTCACAGGAGAGGACACAGGGAGATACCATGCCTGGAGCCGAGCCCAGCTGCCTCCTGGCCCTGCGTCCTGGGGTCACACTGAGGAACTGCATAGACAGCAGCCTCCCAGGCCACTGATGCCCCTGGGAGCGGCGGTGGCTACTGCCTCACACTTGAACTGAGAGGCAAGCAGAATGGAAAGCTAGGGTCCCAGCTCCAGCCGACCCTCTGGAGCACCCCACTCCATCCTCCTGCCTTTCACAAGAACAAGCACTGCAAACTGCTCTACCCTGCCCCGCTGCTCCCTCACTGGTCTCATTGGAAGCACGACAACAGCTTGGCAGGTTGTGAACAACGTTTGGTATCTATGTCAAGTGAGCTCCTGGGAGCCCCCTGCCTCAGGCTCAGCTACTTCCCAGACAAACGGGCACAGAGACCCCACGCTAAGGAGAGGAGGACTGGGGAAGGGACTGGGCAGAGGCCAGATAATCTGTGTTCACCGAAACAGATGATCTTCATATCATGTACTAGGAACGGGAAAGGGGGAGCAGGATTCGACCGGAACCTTACTGAAATGCAATGCAAAGCAGTTCATAAGGAATCCCACTGCTCCGAAATGGCTCCAGAGTCATCAGAAAAAGGCACACTGTGTTCAGCACAGTCATATGAGAGAGGCATCAACTGCAGCTTATAAGTTTGAAATGAGGACTTCTTTAGCAGAGGATGAGAAAAACCAATTAAGAAGAATATCTCCAATGGTACCATAACCTACTGTAACCTTCTTTTTATAATTTCCAAACCTAGTTGTTGTCAAGGGGAACGTTGCCATTCCCTGCCCTCAGATCCACTGACGCGTGGCATGGTCCACTTACGACGACAGTGACCGACCTCACTGTGCATCAGGCATTGGCACCCACTGCTCTTCTTCCAGTGACCTTGCAGGTGGGAATCATCATACCCATCTTCCAGAGAGGGGAGACAAGGCTCAGAGGGCTGACTAACTTGCCAAAAGTTCTTTGACAAGGTGGACTGCAGAGCATGTGACAAACCAGCCCGAGGGGACCTGGCGAGGGGGAGGGAGGTGCGGTTAGAACAATGTGTGAAAATTCAGGACACAGCTCTCTGGGGCTCCCCCACTAGGTCCTCTTTAGGAACTGCTTCTAAGTAGGTCTTGGACTAATTGGAGGTGAAAGTGAAGCTGGGAAAAAGTCAGAGATACTTAAAGGAGGGCTAGGAGGGCTAGAGCATGAGGCGTCTGTCTTGGACGTTAGAAATCTGCAGGAAGCTGTGGCCCACACATGAGCTGGACATGATCAGAGACGCATCAGCCACCCCGAACCAGCGGTCCTTTTTTGAAGGACAGCTGTTCCTCTGGTTCTGCCACTTGTAGCGTGTCTTTTCTCTCTTTCAGGAGCTGGCTGAACGTCAACCAGGTGCTTTTCAAACAGTCATCGCTTTAGCAGTAGACCTCATGATGAACAGGCTCTCTACTCTAGCAAACTTTCAAAGCAAATGTTAAAGTTACCTTTCTTACAAGAACCAGAACCACACATTTTATTTACATGTCAATTATGCACATGCTTCTTGATGCCTACCTGTATCAAGCACAGTCCAGGTGCTGGGCCTAAGAAGGTGCCTCTTCTTGAGGCTCAGATTCTAATGGGAAGTAGAGAGAAGATACTGGAAATCCTCAAATCCAGAAATAATTACAGAGCCACTATGAAGAAAGCCTTAATAAAAGAACAACTTCATTATTCTTGTCATTTTTAGCCTAGTCTAGATAGGCCATCAAGGAATCTGTTCATGAGGAGGTGACATTTAAGATGAGAAGGAATCAAACAATGAAGGAACAGAGAGAAGAAATTCAAGGAGATGGGCCATAGAAGTTGAGAAGAAATCACAGGTTGAAACATGCTAAAACAAAAGATGAGCTCACTGAATATACCATTGCACAAATACTGTTTTACCTCATTCTTTTTCAATCCTTAATTTTAAGGCAAAAGTAGAACACAGATTGTGAATGTTTTAATCAAGTGGCCTAATAAACACAAAATGTTGGCAACAAACCTTAAAATCATAAAAGAACTGTGTAAGTCCTACTGGAAAATAAATAGCTTAGAGCTGGCTGATTGGGTCCATCTGCACTTTTTATGCACAGTGCATTGGTGGAGGCAGAGTTGTAAGATGACCTCCCACATTCGTGCTCCTTCTGATCAAGGTGTTGATGTGAAGAATTGTGCAGCTGTATTTAAAGTCCCAGGTCAGCTGACCTTAGGATAGGGAGGTAATCTGAAAGGGACAGAAACAATGACATGAAATTTATATTTTGGAGCTTATATTGGAGTGTACAGGTTAGAGATGAAGTCAGAGATTCAAAGCGCAAGTGAGATTTGAAGTACCAGTACCGCCACCAAGGTGGAGGCCACAGAGCAGTCAGTGTGGGCAGCCCCTGGGAGCTGAGAGGCCCCTATCTGACAGCCAGAAGGAAATGAGGACCCGACTCCTACAGCCACAATGAACTAAGTTCTACAACAACCACAATGAGGTGAGAAGCAGATTATTGCCAAAGCCTCAGACAGAGTTCCTCAGTCCAGGTAACACCTCTACACTGAACCTTCTGACACTCTGTGCCCGACTTCTGACCTACAGAACTATGAGCTTCTAAGTTTGTGGCAGTTTGTCCTAAGGCTAGTACATGCAGAAAGGAGAGATGATTCTGTCTGCATCCACATGTTATGAGTTTCTCTCAGTCAATGAATAAGAACATAACGGAGGGGAAGCACAGGGGGGAGGAGGGCAAGCAAAGGGGACAACAGAGCTTGTGTGGGAGTCTCACATGGACCAACCTGGTGGCCCCGGGCAGGCCCTTCACTTCTCTCTGTGTCTGTTTTCTCGCCTACAAAGAGGAGGTGACAATAATGACTAGTGGTGATGGGCATCTTAGGAGAACACAGAGGTGAAACACGTTGAAAGTCACGAAATACAATCCAAGTTATTCTGTTTGTGGTGTATGTGTGCTTTCCATTTGGATGTTTGGCTTTCTTTTCCAATTATTGCAATTCTCTATTCTAATACCGATCAAGACCCAAACGAGGAGTCGTCTTGGCTAGAGAATAAGGGCAAACCCATGCCCTGCAGGAGAAGGATGAGAGCTGCCCGCCTGGAGCGGAAGGCCAGCATATGCCTGAGAGGAAAGCCACGTCCTCACTGTCCTCTGCCATTTGTCCCACCGCTGCTTGGAGGGTGGAAGCCAGGCCAGGGGCAGTAGGAGTGATAGAGCTGCTCTGTTCCTGATCATGTGGTGATGATGCATTCCTGATTCCGCTCTTTCCTTGGCCTCACTGCTCTGGGCTGGAGTTTCCTCGGGGGCAGAGTGAGGGGTGACGCGCTGCCTGCAGGTTGCTGGAGGACACGGAATTCAAGGCCTGAGTGTTCTTAAGACAGATCTGGCCCTCGGAAGCACCACGTGAGAGCTGCTATTAGCAGTACTGTTGCGGTGGATTCTAGAACAGAAGCTGCATTTTTTCCTCCAGCAAGTCTGTCCTCTCCCTAAGGAGATGCCCTTCTGTTCTTCCCTGTTTACTCACTGACTCCTGGGCACCGGACCAGCTCTCCCTGAGCCACGGCTGGGCTGGGTGGGTGAGGCCTTGGAGCAGGGCAGCGGGCCCCGCAATCGTGGCTTACCAATGTCCAGGACTGGGTGTGCAGAGGCAGCTCACTTAGAGCAGGTGCGAGTGAGCCCAACCTGAGCAGCAAGGGGCCCTGTCGGTGAGCAAGGGGAGGGGGTGTGCAGACAACTGGGCCCGGGAGGTTCTGGGCAGAGAGACGAGTGTGCCCGAAGACAGAAACCAGGGGTGACCACGGGGTGTTGGGACCCGGACTGATGGGTCTGAGATAGGCTCGTGCTTACAGACCTCAGCAGGAGCTTGCACTTAGGCGGTGGTGTTGCTTTACATTTATCAAGTGGACTCTGGATGTGGGGGGTATATGGTGCTATAAAGTTTAACACAAAGGAATGCATAGTCACCACATGATCAGGACACAGAGCAGCTCCATCACTCCTATTGCCCCTTCTGACAGCCTCCCATCCACAACTGCCTCCACCCCTAACCTCTGGCCACCACTGACCGCCCATCACATGTGAAATCATGTGTCACTCCACATCCTCTGAGTGTTCCATCTGCTAGGGAGACTAATAGCTTGCCCCTCATTATTGCTGAGTATTGTCCTGCTGTATGGAGACACCACAGCTTACCCATGAGCCTACTAGGGCACTTGGAGTCCCTAGTGCGGGGCAACTACACATGAAGCTCCTATGACATGTGCAGGTTTTCTGTAAACATATGTCCTTTTCCTCGGAGTATGAGTGCTGGGTCACAGGGCAACTGCATATTTAATTCTTAAATAAACTGACCAACTGGTTTTCAGAGCGGCTGCTGCCTATCTGCCGTCTCATCAGCAATGCATGAAAATTCATTTGTTCCACATCCTTGTCAGCACTTGGTATTGCTGGTATTTTTCAATTTTGCATTTTAATAGGTATGAAGTGATATCTCATGTTGTTGTTGTTTTCCCAGCATGATTATAATGTGCATTTCCCTAGAGATCTCATACCTTCAGTATACCCTTTTTGGGGGGCGAAATTTCTGTTCTTTTGCCCATCTTTAAAAATAAAAAAATTATTGCAGAGTTTTGAGTGTTCTTTATATAGTCTCTATACAAGGCCATGGTGGGAGATATGCTTTTAATTTTTTTCCCCTTGTTGGTACCTTGTCTTTAAGCAGGAATTACATGTTCAATATAGGAAGTTCTTTTACACTGCTCTGGGGAGGAAAGCGGGAAGAATTTTGGGTGGTGGCACTCACCCAGAAATAAAGGAGTGGCTGAGGGCTCGGGAGAGCTCCTCCGGGGGCCGCGGCTCGCTCGCCTGGGCCATTCAGGAAAATGCTTAGTGCTGGGACTAATGGGGCCATGTAAAGGTGATGTCTCCCCACCCTCTGTTTTCAGTGCTGATGCACCATCCCAGGTAATAAATCAAAAAAGTCAGAGTGGCTATTTGTATGGTGAGATAAGGAAAATTAATTTCAATGTCCAAACCTGGTCCTCCTTACACTAAAAAATGACTTAGAAATACTAGTACTTTTCATGACACTGTCTTGGAAAACCAATACTTGGAAAATAAACACAGAGCTGACTCACCCTCTGTGTTGTCAAGGGGAGCATTGCCGTCTACTGAGACTGGGAGTCAAGGAGAAGAATCGCTTATAAAATGAAGAACAAAAAAACAAAACACTGATTGAGCAAAAGATGTTCATGTACCTTTAAGAAAAGGAGAATTATATTAACAAATTGCATGTAGTCACATTCTTTCAGTCCTTAAAAAAAAACAAAAAACTTTGATGTGCTTTGCAAACTATTCTAATTGTCTCATCTTCTCTGAAGCTCAGACACTTTGCATTTGAAATGTGAACAAGCGTAAACACTAGAACTGTGAGCAAGAATGCACCTCACAGGGTGAGACTCCTAGGGGAAGGTGCAAGTGCAGGTGCAGAGCGAATACCTGGCCGCAAAGGGCAGACAAGGTGCCTTAGAAACCATCGACTTCTCTGAGCTCCCAGGGACCACAGGCGGGGAATAGGTGCAGCTGCACAAACCACTGAACCCACTCTCCTGGTGCCAAGCTAGCAAGGTGGCCAAGGCCATGGCCAGGGCCCAGCTGCCTGCACAGGCCTCCCCCGTACCCTGCTGGAGGCTCACACTCCAGACGCCAGGCTGCCAGGGCAGCAGGCAGAAAGCATGCTGTGAAGTCTTATGTGGACCTGCCTCTGTGACCAAATGCGGGATCTGCTCCATGTGGGCACAGCCCCCCTCTTTGCTTCCCTCTTGCCCCTGACATCTCTGCTCTGAGGCGGCCGAGGAGCCTTGCGGAGGCACATTAGCCGGCCACTGCAGGATGTCCAGTGTGGGTCTGCATGTCACAGGGCTAACTAAGTGCATTGGTCAAACAGAAGAAGGACAAACGACTGAGCCAGGGTAGGTAAGGAGGCTCCTAGAAGATGCCAGCCTTCTCTACATTTTAAAAAAGATTTTAAAAAGAAAAAAATGGAAATGGTCTTGTCATCTCAGAGGTATAATAACAAAAAAACCCTCCAAAATTATAAAGAAACAACTGACAGAGAAAGAGGAACCAAGATGGCAGCATAGGTAAACACCTATCTTGCTGCATCACACAGCAATTTCAAAATTACAACTTAACAACAAAACAAACATCATCCAGAATCACCAGAAAGCTGGCTGAGTGAAAATCCCACAAATAAAAGTAAAGCTAGGACACTGTGACTCAGAGGAGCGGCAGAGGGCAGCACTGAAGATACACACAGAGTCAGAGGTTTGGGGACGTGCATGTGCGCATGCCCGTGCCGACAGTGCAGGCGGCTACAAACCCGGCTGGTTTTCTCGAACGGGGAGGGAGACGAAGGTGTCCCACTGCACTAATTCCCCAGTTCCAGGCAAGGTCTGGTGAAACTGGACAGTAAGGAAGCACGCTGAAACTCAGGCGCTGCAGAGGTCTGCGAGCTTGTGGAGAGGGCATGCAAACTTGGGAATAGTAGAAACACATGAGCATGCAGAAAGGGCTCCTGATTTGCTCTTGCATTCGGGAAACCACCAGACTGCACTGTTTTATAACCCTGGGTGAAACTTTGGGTATGCAGACTCATTTGGGGAGAGGCTGAATTGGCCAGCAGCTGGTAGAGCTCGGCAGCAGCTTTCTCTCAGAGGTGCGTGCAGCCATTACTACCAGGCACAGAGAAACAGGTGCCACATAGAGCAGAGCTGTTGGGAAATCAAGGCTGCCTGCTCAGCCCGGAGACTCCGCCCATCCAACCTGAGTACAGCTGAGCCTCACAGCCAATTGGCTTGGAGGTCAAACCCTCCTAGTGCTAACAACAATAATCTAGGCTTAACTTCAACAAGACTGTGCAACCCATAAAGAGCTACAGCAAGAGTATCCACGTCAGGTAACTGGGGAGGCTGAGCCACTGTCCCTTAGAGGACATCTACCACACAAAGCTAATCGACCAACTCAGGAAAGCAGCCACAATGCAGAGACATGGAAAGAAATCACATGTGAAAGAAATGGAGAGAAAAAAAACACACTTGGACATAGGGTTTAAAACCATGGTTATAAGGTTTTTCAAGAGGCTCCTAGAAAAGGCCAATGAACTTAATGAGACCTACAAGGAAATGAACGAGACCTATGAGGAAATGAACGAGACCTACGAGGATATGAAAAAGATCCAACTAGAAATTAAGCATACACTGACTGAAATAAAAAATATTACACAAAGATCTAAAAGCAGTCTAGAGGACCGCAAGAACCAAGTCAAAGATTTGAAATACAAAGAGGCAAAATCCACTCAGCCAGAAAAACAAGAAGCCAAAAGAACCAAAAAATTGAAGGTAGTGTAAGGGGCCTCTGGGACAACCTCAAGCATACCAACATCCAAATTATAGGGGTGCCAGAAAAAGAGAGAGAGCAAGACAATGAAAACTTATTTGAAGAAATAGTGACGGAAAACTTTCCCCACCTGGTGAAAGAAATTGACTTAAAAGTCCAAGAAGCACACTGAACCCCAATATATAGGAACCCTAAGAGGACTACACCAAGACACATCATAATTAAAATGCCAAGAGCAAAAGATAAAGAGAGAATATTAAAAGCAGCAAGAGAAAAACAGTTAGTTACCTACAAGGGACCACCCATATTATTGTCAGCAGATTTCTCAACAGAAACTATGCAGGCCAGACGGGAGGGGCAAGAAATATTCAAAGTGATGAATAGCAAGAATCTACAACCAAGATTACTCTACCCAGCAAAGCTATAATTTAGAATTGAAGGTCAAATAAAGTGCTTCGCAGATAAGAAAAAGCTAAAGGACTTCATCACCACCAAACCAATATTATATGAAATGCTGAAAGATATTTTTTAAGAAGAGGAAGAAGAAAAAGGTAAAAATAAAAATTATGAACAACAAATACACATCTATCAACAAATGAATCTAAAAATCAATTGAATAAAAAATCTGATGAACAGGATAAACTGGTGAATATAACAGAATCATGGGCATAGAGAGGGAATGGACTGACAATTCTTAGGGATAAAAGGGGTGTGGGAGGTGTAGCAAGAGACTGGACAAAAATCATGCACCTATGGGAGAGGACAGTGTGGGGGAAGGGAGGGGAGAAGGTGGGATGGGTACTGGGTCAAGGGGAGCTATAGGGGGGAAGAAGGGGGAACAATGTAATTAATAAACTGAACAATAAAGATTAAAATATTAAAAAAAACACAACTGACAGATAAAATTGCACTGAAATTCAATATGGCAGAAATGGTATAGCAAATTCAACAGATCACTGAAAACACTAAGTAAATAACTGCATTTCATTAACCTAGAGAAAATGTCTAATTCTTATGGTACCTGTGGATCTCTTATAGCTCAAGAAAGAAAGAAAGAAATTCAATAGATCAGTAAATAACATGAAAAATACAGATGTTGCCTAAAAAATGTTGCTGACCTCACTCTTAGGGAAAATTTGCATCTAATTTCATTTATTTGGTTCCCCCCATTTATTTCTGAACCAGATGTCCAAGGATAAGGTAAAGCCTGGAGCTGGAGGGAAACAGAAGTAGACTCAGCAAACAGTGTCGAGTGGAAGCCTCTCCCTTCATTTGACGGATACGAAGGGCGTGAGTAATGGTGGACACCAGTCCAGGTTCAGGTCTGCATCTGCTAAATGGGTCAGTTTGGTGGGAGTACACAGAAAGTGCCAGACAATTTAATCTAAACTTCTTTTGTTATTATGTCAGGCACGAAACTACAACAAACAGGAATCCTGCTATGGGACTCTAGCAGGAATGCCAGATGGGGAAGACCTATACTAGTGGCCGGCAAACCACAGCTCGTGAGGCACATGTGGCTCTTTGGCCCCTTGAGTGTGGCTCTTCCACAAAATACCACAACCTGGGTAAGTCTATTTTGAAGAAGTGGCGTTAGAAGAAGTTTGTTTAAAAAATTTGGCTCTCAAAAGAAATTTCCATCGATGTACTGCTGATATTTGGCTCTGCTGACTAATGAGTTTGCCGACCACTGGCCTATACGAGCGGGAGAATCAGGTGTATGGATAGAGTGGGGTAAAGAGAAGTTGCTGAGAGTTCAAAAGAGAGGCATGATCGTGTCCAGTCCAAGCTGTCAGAGATGTCGCCCTGAAGTGTGAAATGGTGTTTGAATCACACCCTGAAGGACAGAGGATCTGGATACGCCCCCGATGACCTGCTTACACAGTTTGGCTAGAGCTGACACAGTGTTTCCTGGGCCAGGCAGGAAGACAGCAGTGGCAGAGAACAGAGTTTACTAGCAAAGAGTTCATAGCTCTGAAAAGCAAAGAAATAATAAACCCCAGATTCAGAAGGAGGGTACCTCTTGCACAGGCCATGGAGGAGAGGCGAGCTCTGTGTAATGGGCCAATTCTGGATTTTGGCACAACCATTGTTATCCCCTGCCCAAGCTGACGGGGGAGAGGGGGAGTAGTGTGTGGATGCCTGTGATTATGCTTTATAACTTAATAAGCATGTTGTGTACCGAGTTTAATAGCTTCTAAGGTTCCTTTTTTGTGTTCCATTATAACATTTCCCAAATTGGGATGCCTCTTAAAAGAGATAAGAAAGCATATAATTGGTTAACTTGGCTGACATTCTCATTTATTACTGCTATACTGGTATAAAATAAAGGTCTGGGTGATTCCATAAAATATAATATATTCTATTTCATGTACCAAGTCTTACATTTTAAAAGATAACAGATGTTTTTAAAAACTGCAGTATGCCTTTCATCAAGTGGACCGGTTGCGTATTATCTTGTGTGCTGTTAAAGAAAAAGACAGGCATGGAGCTCACGCCTCGGGTCTCGGTGGGAAATGCTTTTTCCGTCTAATTCCATTCCTGCTGGAAATCCAGCTTCTATTAAAACAAAAGTATATCAGGACTCTAACTCTGTCTTTGTCCAAATCTGCAATCAATGTACGTTCTCACCACACCACACTTTTTCTGTTGGTGGAAAGAGGTGCAGTGGGATTGGAAATCAGTGATCTACAGGAGGGATCGCTAGTATTGACTAACATGATCATCAACAGCCCTGACAACTGGAATTCCTTAGTGGGAGCTCACCCAGAAGTACAATCATCCGATCCATGGCCAAACTTCAAAATCACGTCGTCCGGACGGTAAGAGGTGCCATCCCTCAGGAGCTTCAGCTTGGCAGGGATAACAATGGTTGTGCCAAAGCCAGGGCACTCGCCTGAGGCAGGCTCGCCCTCCCCGCCTTTGTCCTCCTGCCTGCCCCGCCCCCCCCGCCCCCGTTGCCCTCATCCCTTTCCTTGCCTACCCAGGTTTCCCAGGTAAGCCACTGATGGCTCTGGTGGAAGACAAGGTGAAATCAACAAGTGTGGGGAGGGATCTGTTTGGATGGAGCAGGTCAGCCTGCACTGGCAGTGTGTGCATCTATTTTCTCTTAAAGAGCAGCTCTAATTTAAAATGGTAAAATCTTGTCATTAAAGCCACTCAACTGGAATAAATCCTCCTTCTGATATGCATTCAGAGAGGCAGTTCATATTCTATACCTAAAATATATCCATTACCTTTTTGTGTCTACCCACCACTTCTCTTTTTACCATGATACTTGAGATGAGTTTCAGACTGTCTGGCAGGAGGAGAAAAAAATTAAAACAACTCTGAAACTCAATACTTATCTTACTCATCGAGATCGTTTTTGATCTTTGTGAGTGAAAATTAATCCTTAACAGTAAGTATGTTCTCCAGCTCCCCAAAGCGCAAATTTCTAATGTCTTCTTACATTCTCTAAAAGGACCATTAAAAAAGCATAATAATTTCAATTAATGAATTAAGTTCACACTCAAGTGAAGGACTGTCACATGCCATTTCAGTTACACAGTGGAAGCATCACCTGTGACATAACTTTCTTCTTCGTCCACATTGCAAATTTGGGTTGTTTCTACGGGGTACTGGCCTCCATCCATGGGGTCACTGTCCCTCATCATCTCCTTCCAAAGTCCCCAGATCCTGACAGGCAGGTGTGATGGGTTTGGGCTGTGTTACTGACAGGGACCCGCTGCCTAAGCGAGGAGCAGACTTTGCCGTGTACTGCTGTGAGTTCAAACGTCCGCACAGGCACTTGTTAGTATTCCCCTTAGGTGGGTGAAGTCAGTCATTTGTGTCTCGGTCTGGACTGTCAAATTGAAACAATGCTACCAGAGTATATATTTGTGTGGGACATTCAGTGGTACCCAAGCCTTTAAGGTCCATGCCATGAGGATGCTGTTAATGCAGGATTTTTTCAGCGTTCCTTTGTCAAGGCCCAGACTCCAACCCATAGATATTGAATTGGCAGCTACTAACATACGCTTCACATCCCAGGAAGGCTGCCTAGGACAGTGGTTGGCAAACCACGGCTCGCGAGCCACATGTGGCTCTTTGGCTCCTTGAGTGTGGCTCTTCCACAAAATACCAGTCTGGGCGAGTCTATTTTGAAGAAGTGGCGTTAGAAGAAGTTTAAGTTTAAAAACTTGGGCTCTCAAAATAAATTTCAGTCATTTTACTGTTGATATTTGGCTCTGTTGACTAATGAGTTTGCTGGCCACTGGCCTAGGGCAAGGTGGGAACAAGAATCGGGGGAGGGAGGACCTGTGCTTTGGCGAACAGGCAAGGCTGTTCTGAGTTCTGCTCATCTCTGCTCGCCCACCCAAAGACCTGAAGACCACCTGGCCTCCCATGTGTACAGTAAGGGAATGCAAAGGGCCACCTGGAAGGAGACCTAGAAGCACAGCTGCCACCACTCTGCAGTCACAGGTGTAAAGTCAGCAGTTTGACCAATCAAATTCCTTTAGTTTATTTCCAGTAGAAAACGCATGTCTGCATTTTTTTCTTTTTTGACAGAACTACTGAAACAGACTTAACTGGTCACACAGGAAACTAGCCAGAAGAATGATGACTTAGACCAGCAGGAACTGTGGGTAGGCTGCGCTCCCAGGCCCTGCTTTTCCCACTGGCCTCTTCCATGGCCAAGCAGGGAGTGATTAGCAGTCGTTCCTGGAGCAGGTCCTAGGACTCCCTGATATTCTTCTAACACATCATCCTGATTCTTCCCACAGGCTAGTACATCACTTCCTAACAAATCATGCCTCTTCCCCAGTGACAGTCCCCTACCAATATCACCCTAACCGCGTGAACTCACCCCAGGCTCCCTGGAAGACGCAGCTCCCGGCATCCCCATGGAAACAAAGGGACCGCGCGAGGCTTGCTTCCATGTCCCTCAGATAGAACACAGCAAAGTGCCAGCAGACTCTTCATAGGCTCCACCGAGGCAAGTCCCACTAAGTGCTGACTGCTTCCCTTAGCTTCATGGAGCACACACGTCACTATCTGCAGTCGGCAGTGGAGAAACTGAGGCATGGAGAGGCTAACAATCTCTTAATGATCCCAGGCCTAGAACGTGGTACAGACAGGGCCCAGGCACAGGTCTTTGAGCCAGCTTCTCCTGCCTGCCTGCCGGTCCTCTGTCCTCTCTGCTCTCCCGACTCCTCGGACCATGCAGCTCCATCCCCTCTTCCCTCCCTCAAGGAGCTGGGAGAGCAGGGCAGCGGTGGCTGTGCAGTTAGGACACTGAGATGGCCCGGGGGCCCGTGGTCTTCACCAGAGCTCCGTGGGTACGGAGGGCTTGTGAATGGGATGGAACGCTGAAGCTTCTCCATGTTACTTTACATGGCACAAGGGGTTTTGCAGACGCAATTAAAACACCTAATCAATGGACTGTGAGTTAATCAAAAGAGCCCTAACAGGTGAGCCCTTTGAAAGAAAGCCGGGCTCTCCTGAAGACAGGAGTCCTTCTCTGGGCCTTGAGCAGACAAGCTGCCGTGTGATGTCCAAGGCCCCGGCAGCTCTGGGCTCCCTAGTTCCATTCTCTCATCTGAAAGTGGGCGGGTACTAGTGCCTGTTCACAGAGCTGGCATGGATATTAGCTAAGTTAGCACCCAGAGTGGCTAACCAGAGTCTGGACAGTGTTCCTACAGATTCATGTGAGCTTTGCTACTATGCAAACACACACCACTGTTCACTGGGCCTGTGTGCCTGTCTGTGCTGGAAGGCTGGTGCCAGGGCGCCGAGCTGCCCTCCTCTCTGGAGGCCAGTGTTGGCCTCACCGCTCAGCAAGTCTGTGCCCCCCCTTCCTCCTCACCTCTCCCTCCCCAGCTCTCAGCAGCCTCCCAAGTACCCCTTCCAAGCCCACGCCGGCCCATCTGCACCACAACAGTGAACTCTGTGACCCAGTGTTCACGACCATTGTCACCATTCAGATAAGCACATCCTGCTTTCTGATTAACAACATCAATGGTGCAATGGGAGCCTGGGTGGCCCATCTGCCCAAGGGCCTCGCCCACCTGGGTGTCCTGGGCCCCCCTACACACAGCAGGCTGGGGAGCAGAAGCTGAAGCCGCTATGGCTGCAAAGTTGTATTTCAGTTCTCGCACATCCAAACCTTTATCTCAAATTAAAGGGCTTTTCCGAGCCGACAGACACTTCCACTTCATGTCCAGTTCATGCACAGCACACAGAGCACTTCCTCCCCCAGCCCCTGCCTGGCCCCGGAGCAGGAGCTCTGCAATTTGACCCGACTCCCCAGTGCTCCCACCCGCCCAGGGTTGAGTATGTTACTTGAAAAGAAGTAATGCGTCATGGCTGCTAATCCTCTTGGCTGAATGGGGGCGGGTGAGACACCTCATGGAGTGGCCTGGCCTGGTCAGGGTGGAGTGTGCACCCTAAGGTACAGAGGAGGATCCCAGCCCAACAGAAGGAACACAACTCCATGCTCAACTCTAATCCAAGATAATTATTGTAGGAGTCACACATGAGGGGCAAGCAGGCCACATCACATGTCAAGGCACCCAGGATGCATGACGGCCATTTGAAACACTGTAGTCTTTGCTTTGTAAAGGCATGTTTTCAGAAGCGCTGCAAACCACATGAATAAACAGAGCCATTAAGCCCCTACAGACATAGGGACACATGGTACCTATTCTGGGGTGACTAAAGGTCTAAGACCAGCCCTTCAGACACGAGGTTCCCATGGTCTGGACACCACATAACCCATCCCACAGATGTCCCCAGTGCTGCCTGGCCAGGCTTCTGTGGCCAGAACACCCTGCTCCCTGCAGAAGTTGTACCCTGGGGTGTTCACACTGCTGCACAAACTAGAAGACACACTAAAGGAGAATGGAAGGCTGCACTATAAAGTCACAGCAGAGGCATCCAGAAGCATGTTCTCTAGGGCATTCAGTGGCTGCTGCTTTCACTGTGACTCTACTCACTGGGGGACATCATGGGTGGAGACGGGGCTGGCTGCCCTTCCTCACTGTATGACCTTGGCAGACACCACACTTGGTGGTGCCCCAGCACTACATCTGCGGAATGGAAGCTCGCTGAGCCTGGCACGCACATGCTGGCACTGCTCTCAGGACCCATGTGCTCACAGTTCCATTAGGTGGAGCCGGTAGAGATATTGGAACAAGGGCCAGGGCTGGGTTTTTTTGTTTGTTTGCTTTTGTTTCTACATTTGCAATAAAATTTCAAAATAGAGGTTAATTTGGGAAAAATGCAATTACTCAATTATTGTTAATACTAGCGGCCTGGTGTACAAAATTCATGCATGGAAGTGAGGGGGGGTCCCTCAGCCTGGCCTGCACCCACTTCAATCTGGGATATCGCTCTCACAATCTGGGATCACTGGCTGCTAACCACTCACCTGCCTGCCTGCCTGATTGCCCCTAACCGCCTCTGCCTGTGGGCCTGATCACCCCTAACACCTCTGCCTGCCTGCCTGATCACCCCTAACCCCTCTGCCTACCGGCCTGATTGCCCCTAACCACCTTCCCCTGCCAACCTGTTTGCCCCCTAACTGCCCTCCCCTGCTGGCCTGAGTGCCCCTCTAAGTACTCCCCCCTGCCGGCCTGATCGCCCCCTCTGCCAGCCTGATCACTCCTAACTGCCTTTGCCTTGGCCCCTGCCACTGTGGCTATGTCCGGAAGGACATCTGGAAGATGTCTGCTCTAATTAACATATTATCCTTTTTCGTATCCTATCTAATAAAAGAGTAATATGCAAATTGACCATCAAACCAAGACACAAGAGGGCCACCCCCATGTGTGGCCCTCACACTTGGTCAAAGATGGTTGCCCCCATGTGGACACAAAATGGCTGCCACAAGATGGCCTGCAAAGGAGGGCAGTTCGGGGGGGACCAGGCCCGCAGGGGAGGGCAGTTGTGGGTGATCAGGCAAGCAGGGATAGCAGTTAGGGGTGACCAGGCTGGCAGAGGATGGCAGTTGGGGGAAACTGAGGCTTGCAGGGGAGGGAAATGGGGGAGGGGCAGGACTGCAGGGGAGGGCAGTTGAGGGGGGACCAGTCCTGCAGGGAAGGACAGTTTGTGTGGGACCCAGGCCTGCAGGGGAGGGCAATAGAGCCAGCTGGGGAATAGTTAGGCATTGATCAGGCTGGCATGGGAGTGGTTAGGGGGTGATAAGGCTGGCAGGCCCACTGGGATCGGGTCTAAACAAGCAGCTGGACTTCCCTTAATGGGTGCCAGATTGGAGAGGGTGCAAGCTGGGCTGAGGGACACCCCCCACCCCCATGCATGAAATTCATGCACAGGGCCTCTACTAAATTGCTTTAAAATACTGCATTATTCCACGCCTAACCACAGTGAGTCCAGGAGCAGCTACCCTTTCATATAGGGGAGGAAACCGAGATTCAGAAAGTTCAGGATGCTGACACAGGCCACAGTGCCATTTGGGTTGACACTAAGGTTGGTGTCAGTCCAATCCATGTCTCTGATGTGTTCTCAGGTACCCCAGGTACACAAGGAATTTCTGGAAAATGCACATACACTAAACAGGTTCAGGGTTCTGTTTGAAACAGACTCTTACCATGGAACTGTTGGTATAGAGCTGCCTCAAGAAATAAAATGAATGTCATGTATGTAATTTTATTTTTTTCAAGTATTAGTGTAATCTTTTAAAAAATACATCTTTATTGTT
Source organism: Antrozous pallidus (assembly GCA_027563665.1). Lineage (NCBI taxonomy): Eukaryota > Metazoa > Chordata > Mammalia > Chiroptera > Vespertilionidae > Antrozous > Antrozous pallidus. The sequence continues at coordinate 2,485,555 of CM050524.1, read as the reverse complement.
CAGGTTATTAATTACAATGTTCCTCTTTTTCCCTCCATAGCTCCCCTCCACCCGGTACCCATCCCATCCTCTGCCCTTACCTCCCCACCACTGTCCTCATCCATAGGTGTTTTTGTCCAGTCTCTTCCTGCACCTCCCACCCCCCTTTCTCCCCAGGAATTGTCAGTCCATTCCCTTTCTATATCCCTGATTCTATTATATTCACCAGTTTATTCTGCTCATCAGATTTTTAATTCACTTGATTTTAAGATTCACTTGTTAATAGATGTGTATTTGTTGTTCATATTTTTATTTTTACCTTCTCCTTCTCCTTCTTCTTCTTCTTCCTCTTCTTCTTCAAAAATACCTTTTAGCAATTCATATAATACTGATTTGGCGGTGATGAACTCCTTTAGCTTTTTCTTATCTGCAAAGCACTTTATCTGACCTTCGATTCTGAATTATAGCTTTGCTGGGTAATCTTGGTTGTAGATTCTTGTTCTTCATCACTTTGAATATTTCTTGCCACACCCTTCTGGCCTGCATAGTTTCTGTTGAAAAATCAGCTGATAATCATATGGGTGCTCCCTTGTAAGTAACTGTTTTTCTCTTGCTGCTTTTAATATTCTCTTTTTGTCTTTTGCTCATGGCATTTTAATTATGATGTGTCTTGGTGTGGTCCTCTTTGGATTCCTTTTGTTTGGGGTTCTGTGTGCTTCCTAGACTTTTAAGTCTATTTCTTTCCCCAGATGGGGGAAGTTTTTGGTCACTATTTCTTCAAGTAGGTTTTTAGTATCTTGCTCTCTCTCTTTCTGGCACCCCCATAATATGGATGTTGGTATGCTTGAGATTGTCCCAGAGGCTCCTTACACTATCTTCAGTTTTTTGGATTCTTTTTGCTTCTTGCTTTCTGGCTGAGTGGATTTTGCTTCTTTGTATTTCAAATATTTGACTTGATTCTTGTGGTCCTCTAGACTGCTTTTAGGTCTCTGTATAATATTTTTTATTTCAGTCAGTGTATGCTTAATTTCTAGTTGGTCCTTTTTCATCTCCTCAAGGATCTCGCTCATATCCTCGAGGATCTCATTCATATCCTAGAGGGTCTCATTAACCTTACAGGCCTTTTCTAGGAGCCTCTTGAAAAACTTTATAACTGTGGTTTTGAACTCTATGTACAGTCATTTTTCCCCCCTCCATTTCTTTCAAATGTGATTTCTTACCTTTTCTCTGCATTTAGGCTACTTCCAAACTGAGAAACCACCACCGAACCCTGATAAACCAGGCATGAAGTGGGAGAGAAAAGGCATTTCAAGGGTGAAGCTCCAGTGCACAACACAGCTCCAGGAGCTGGACCCTGGACTTGCCCCTGGGAATGGCAGGTACCGCGTACCCACAAGCAGATGCCTATGTAACTGGTAGTTCTTCACCATTCAAATGCATTTGACTTCAGCACCTAAAGGCCAGTCTAACATCCAGAATCTGTGGACAAAGAGGAAAGCATGGTCTGGTGATTCCAAAGCGCTCCCTAGGGCAGAGGCACCAGAGCATGACCAGCTGTTGTCTGGGTGGCCATGAGGGGCCAGGCGGAGGTACCGGCCATCAGGCCTGAAAGGTGGGGATAACAAGTGCATGTCTTGACCATGAGATGTCAGGGAGACCCAGCCTGAGAGTCTAGAAGAGGAGCCGGCTGCCGCTCATGGGGCAGGGGAAGCTGGGATTGCTGAGCAGACGCCTTAGGGTGCCGCCGCCTCAATTAGAGCAAGTGGCTGCGGGTCTGGAGGAAGCAAGAAATCTGATCAGGAGGTGTCCTCTGGAGCGTGTGGACATTTAGATGAGCAGGCAGGGATAGGGAAGACTGACACAGAAAGGTCTTAATTCTGAGTGTCTTAACTTCCAAGTATCTTTTAAAAACTAGTCCTGAGGCCAGGGACAAAACTACCAAGATACTGAAGAGATGTGGAGCATGTAAAGCTCACACCTAAAATAGATAGCATGCAAGTAGAAATGCTACCCACTCATCTGCACCCTAAAAGTTTGGAAATTAAGTCCAATCATTGAATCTGAATGCAGTAGTTAAGGGACAGAGTTGAGGAGGCTGCTGGAATCTTCTAAACACATCCTTTTAGCAATTCATTAAAGAGATGAGGAACTGGTTACCAGCAATATTTAGTGCATTGCCCAATGTCACACAGCAATCCAGTTGATTACTAAGACAAGAGTGTAAATCCAGAGATCTCTGCCAGCTCTACGTGCTCATGCTGCAGGTGGAGGTGCCGGGCTCTTCCCACAAACATGCAGTGAACAGAGCAGAGTCCCCACGGCAGGGGGACTAAGAGAGCAGATCATAGAAGTTCTCATCACAAGGAAAAATCATGCAGCTATGTATGGCGATGGCTGTTAACTAGACTTACTGTGGTAATCACTTTGCCACATACACAAATATCAGGTCATTATGTGGAATCATGTGAAGCTAATCTAATTTTATATCCTATCTAATAAAGAGAGAATATGCAAATTGACCATCATGCCATCACAAAGATGGCGGTGCCCACAGTGGAGGTGGGGTTTCTGTAACACAAGATGGCCGCACCCACAGTGGAGGCTGAATTTCCATAAGAAGCCTTAAGGAGCAATCAGCAGGGATCTGAAGCTGCATGGCGCTGGGCCATGGCAGGGGACCTCAGGCCGTGCCCCCACCCTTAGCGCCAGGCCAGGGGACCTCTGGCCATGCCCCCTCCCCGCAGCAGGCCAGGGGACCTGAGGCTGCACCACTGGCCTGGCAGGGCTTGATAAGAGTGCAGCAGGCCTGGTCCGGATCTTGCCCAATGGGGTGGGGCCAGCTGGGTCTGGGTCTGGGTCTCACGTGATTTTGAGGTGCCGCAGGTGGGTGGGGATTTGACTCCAGATTCTGATTGGAGGAAGATTTTCATATACATCTTACTAGTTTTCTTTTATCTCTGATACTTCTATTATAGAGAAAAGGCAAATAGCAATATTAAAATATTTCCTCTAATTAATCCCCTTTTAATGTGCACGGATTTCATGTACCAGGCCACTATTGTCAATATAACAACATAATTCATATTCCAATAACAAAATAATCTTAAAAATAAATACAATATTTAAGGACCCCAAACTAAAATACAGATAAACACAGGATTGAATAATCAAGTTTGGCCTCTGAATTTCTCTTGAATTCAGCCCAGACTCCACTCCAAAAATTATAAATGGTTATCATAAATCCCAAGATGTAATGTCAGGAAAGGCTGCCTGAGTGTGAGACACACTATTGAACAAGACCTCAGAATGGCAAGAAGACACCCGTGGATGCAGGAGGACCTGGTGCCAGCCTGGGGCACAGACAAGGGCTGCCTTCTGAGGCCCTGTGCTGAGTAGAGAGCAGGCAAGTCACATGATTAAGAGAGTGGATAAGGGAACCTCTGGGGAAGGGCTCAAAGGGCTATGATGATTTAGCCTGAAAATGAGCAGGCCAGGGGTGGATTACTAACAGCCTTCAAGTCTACAACAGGTTGTTACAATGGAGCCACCATCATCAGGAGTCTTCTCAGGCCCAGGGAGCATCACACATCCAGCAGAAGAAAGGCCAGCAGACTGAGGAAGCAGGAGGGCTGGCTGGGCCTGGGCGGAGCCACAGCAGGTGGCTCCTGGTCATAAACAACCTTACAAGGAACAGGAGGGTGGACTGGAGACCAAGCGACATTAAGTAATCACTTCTGTGATCTTTCAACTTCCGGTTTACAACGTGGAAAGGCTTTAACTAAAACTCTACTTCCTACCAGGTGGGGTGAGAAAGTCAGGTCCAAGGTGGGTTGCGAAGACCCTGCTCTAGACAGAATACAGCAGGTGAGGCTTTCCAGCCCAGCTCTTAAAATGACAGTAAACATAAGCAAGAGAAAAGAACCCCTAATTCACATAATCATGCATAGAAGGGCAATTAGCCCAAATGGAAGAACCCTCAGCCCCAATTCTGCTATATTATTGACCAAGTGTAGAATTGCCAGGAGCACCTCAAATTCAAGTTAAACCCCAGGCCACTATTTACTTCCTTCAGAAAGAGGCATTTTTGGCAGAAGGCTCAAGAACCAAAAAAGCACATAATTTCACACTATGTTCTCAGTTACCCAAAGGCCGAAGGTGACCCCTTTCCCACTGCATGGCATATGGGTGCTATGTTTCCAGTTGGCATTGCCGTGTGTGTGTGTGTGTGTGCGTATCCCCAAGTTGGGCAACTCCACACCAGGCGGTGGGCCTCGCTCAGGCCCCATGGAGGGTGACCTGGACCTGGAGGGCACTCTGCCTATGCTGCCTCTGGCAGAGGGAGGCTCTGGCAGCCAAGCACGGTTTTAGATAAGGATGAGAGGTCAAAGACTTGGCAAACATCCAGCCACTGGCTCATCTATATCTGTGGCTCTAAAAAGTAAAGAGTAAATTCTGACAATCTTGTAAAAATCAAGCAAAAAGCTTTTGTTGGCATAAAGTGAAAATAAATACTTCCACTTCTAATTCATAAAATTCAAGAACTGTAGTGCTCCAAATGGTGGCCACTAGCCACACGTGGATACTTAAATTTATATTAATTACAATTAACAACATTTTAAAATTCAGTTCCTCAGGAGCACTAACCACAGTTTAAGTGCTTGGGAGCTACACTGCATAGTGGTACTGAAGGTGGCGGCACAGATACATGGACACTGTCACCCACGCGGGCATGCCACTGACACTGCTGCTGCGGAACTCAGGGCTGAAAGACCTGGGAAGTGAGCACACAGATGTTCAGATGTGGGAACGGAGGCCCACAGAGAAAACACTCCTGTCTAAATGGTTAGCTGTCATCTCAACCCAAGCAGTGGCACTTGACCAGCAGAGACGACACAGGCTGTATGCATTGAGCCCGGTGGCCTTGGGAAGGACTGAGAGGGAGTGGCCACCTAATGGGCTTTGAAAGGAAAAACAAGCAGGATGAAAAGATGGAGCAGGTGGGTGATGTGCCATAACCAAAGAGAAACAAGCATTCTGTGGGTTTAGGGAGTAAACGTGGCTGATACTTTAGAGCAGGGATGGGGAATGCCTGACTCACGGGCTGTATCGGGCCCACCAAATCATTTGGGCTGGCCTTGCCAAAGCATTAGGGGTGAGATCCTTAAATGTTTGACCAAATATGGCAGGTTAGCTTTTAAATTATTGTGTGTGGCCCTCAAATGATGCGATAAATGTCCAATGGCCCTCAGCAGAAAAAAGGGTCCCGCCCCTGCTTTAGAAGGTCTAAAAAATCTACACTATAAAAGAATAACATGCAAATCGACCATACCTTCATGATGCCCACCAGCCAATCAGGAGTATGCAAATTAACCCAACAAAGATGGGGGCTAATTTGAACACGCAGGTGCTGAGCGGCTGGGGCAAGGATGCAGCGCTCCGCACTGCCCGGCCGCCACGCCGGCCTCTGGGCGGCACGGAAAAGCAGAGGCTGTGCCCGCAGGGGCAAAGGTGGTGCTGGCAGCCGGGGAAGGAAGGCCCATTCTTTTTTTTTCCATTTCTTATTAAGGTGTTACATGTACACATACATACCTTCCCCTTGTTCCCCCACCCCCCCCGCTCCCATACAGGCCTTCACCCCCCAGTGTCTTACGTCCACTGGTTGTGCTTATATGCATGCATACAAGTCCTTCGGTTGATCTCTTATCTCCCCCAACTCCCCCTAACCTTCCCGCTGTAATTTGACAGTCTGTTTGATGCTGTACTGCCTCTGTATCTATCTTTTTGTTCATCAGTTTATAATGTTCTTTACTTTCCACAAATGAGTGAGATCATGTGGTATTTTTCTTTCAATGACTGGCTTATTTCATTTAGCATAATGCTCTCCAGTTCCATCCAGGTTGCTGCAAATGATAAGAATCCCTTCCTTTTTATGACAGCATAGTATTCCATTGTGCAGATGTACCAGTATTTTCTGATCCAGTCATCTGCTGACAGGCTATTTCCAAATCTTAGCTATTGTAAATCGTGCTGCTATGAACATAGGGGTGTATATATCCTTTCTGATTGGTGTTTCTAGTTTCTTAGGATATATTCCTAAGGGTGGGATTACTGGGTCGAATGAGAGTTCCATTTTTAGTTTTGTGAGGAAACTCCATACTGTGCTCCACAGTGGCTGCACCAGTCTACAATCCCACCAGCAGTGCACGAGAGTTCCTTTTTCTCCGCATCCTCGCCAGCACTTGTCGTTTGTTGATTTGTTGATGAAAGCCATTCTGACCGGTGTGAGATGGTACCGCGTTGTCCTTTTGATTTTCATCTCTCGGGTAATTAGTGACTTTGGGCAGGTTTTCATGTGTCTCTGGGCCTTCCTTCTGTCTTCTTTTGAAACAATTCTATTTAGGTCTGTTGCCCATTTTTTTTATTGGATCATTTATCTTCCTTTTATTAAGTTGTATATGTTGCATGTAGATGTTGGAGATTAAACCTTTATCAGTGATAACATTTGCAAATATGTTTTCCCATACAGTGGGATTTCTGGTTGTTTTATTGGTGGTTTCTTTTGCTGTGAAAAAGCTTTTTATTTTGATGTAGTCCCATTTGTTTATTTTCTATTTAGCTTCCATTGCCCTAGGAGCAGTATCAGTGAAGAAGTTTTAGCATATGTCTGAGATTTTGCTGCCTGTGGATTCCTCTAGTATTTTTTATGTTTAAGTCCGGTATCCATTTTGAGTTTATTTTTGTGTGTGGTGTAAGTTGGTGGTACATTTCTTTTTTTTTTTTTTTGCATGTATCTGTCCAATTTTCCCAGCACCATTTATTGAAGAGACTAGGAAGGCCCATTCTTGCATGAATCTTCCTGCGCCAGGCCTCCAGTGTAGAATAAGAATGGAAGGGGGAACTGAAGCTTCATTTTAAAGGTTCCTGTTTCAGTATCTATTGCTGTGTAACAAACCACCTGAAAACTCAGGAGGCTTACAATAACTTCCTCCCAAAGAATTCCGGATATTAGCTGTACTCTACTAGGTGATTCTTCTCTGCCTGGGCATCATTTACACAAGTGCATGAAGCTGGGACTGTCTGTCCCTCCAAGATGATAGTGTCTCAGCTCTTTTCTATCTGTCTCTTCAACAAATGTGGCCTCTTATCCCCAGTAGTCTTGCTTTTCTGCGATATGACAAGTGTGTCCCCAGAGCAGAAAGCAGTTAGGGCTGGAACCAGTGCCACGTCGCCTCTGCTGCAATGAACTGTCTAAAGAAAGTGAAAGGGCTGCCCAGAAATGTGGGGCCCCAGGGCCACCTCCTGAGGACAGGGAGGGCTGAGAATGTGTGGCCAACTTTCAGCCATAGCATTGCCCACAGACTGAGGTACGGAATTTAAACTCCATTTAGTAGGAAACAAAGCATGAGAATAAAGTCATGAGTGTGTGCTTTAGGGAGAAAAACCAAGTTTTGATGAGTGGGGTCAACAAGAGAGGCTACAGAAGTCTGAGAGGTTATATCATTTTACTATGACTTTATAATCAAGTCTGGTCTCATGGGAGGAAATGGGAAGCATGCAAGAACTACTACATACATAACTGGAGGCAGAGTAACTAAAAAAATGATGCATTATCTACCAGGTGAGAAACACTTGCTAAGTAAAGATAAGTTTGAGTTTGGGATGAATTCAGGAAAATCTCTGTCTGTAGTTTGTATTCAGATTCAAGAAGAATAAGGAGAGCCTTGGCTGGTGTGGCTCAGTGAGCAGAGCATTGGCCTGTGGCCTGAAGGGTCCCAGGTTCGATTCCTGTCAAGGGTACATGCCTCGGTTGTGGGCTTGATCCCCAGTAGGGGGCATGCAGGAGGCAGCCAATTGATGATTCTTCTCACATCATTGATGTTTCTATCTCTCTCTCCCTCTCTGAAATAAATAAAAATATATTGACAAAGAGAGAGAATAAGGACAGTGACAGGCCCATCCAAGGAGATCCCAAACCCAGAGACATGTTCCTCAAATGCTTACTGGCCTGGTCTGAACCATCACTGACACCTGTGAGCATTCTGCTGAATGGGGAGTTTCCTGAAGCAGAAAGTTAAACACTGACTATGGGTAAGCTGTTCTCTGGAAAGCTGAAACTGCATGCTAAATTAGAGGGTATAGGAGATTTAACTGAAACAGGGCCAAAATATTAGGACAAATGCAAATAAATACTAGCTTAGAATCCTGATTAATCTTTGTCTTACACAGGTCTTTGTTTTTACTAGTATCTCTTTAGAAATGAGCATTAACAGCATAGTCTCTTGGAAGTTCTAGCCTAACGGAGGAGCTAGTCCTGGAAAACAGCCAACTTCAGGTAGTTGAGATTTGCGGGGTCCCTGCCCATTCGAGCTAGGTATTTACTGAGTTCCTGTTATAACCTAGTGCCGCCGAAGATGTACGCAGCAGAGAAGATGACAGTCCCCATAGTCTTGTTGTTTTGTGGCAAAAGACACATTATAAGCAACTCCATCTGGAATATTTTCAACAAATAATTTGTGTTGTGATGAAACTGAATGGGGAGTGGAGAAGGAGATGAGTGTATGCAGGAGACACTTTAGATAAATAGTCTTCCCTAAATTTTCATTCTGTTGGATGGAAATTAAAGGGCCACACACTTTGGACACCTGCAAGCTATATTGGATACATCAGTTTCTTATTCCCTTCTTCTTTGAGGTTTCTTTGAGCACTTGAAGAAAGGAGATCATTACCCAGTTTTGAAACAATAGGAACCAAGAGGAGGTTGGATAAAGCCATTGCTAAGCCATCCATTGCTACGCAGCTTCCTGTGAAACAGTGTCCCTTCAATCACCTGTGCTGACCCATCAGAGCACACGAGAATGAGGTCTGAGACCTAGGCTCTCTCCGTTTTTTACTTTTCACATTTCATGAGATCCTCCTAGGAGCATTTCTTATTCCAATGCTGCCAGCGCTCTCCCAAGCACTGCAGTCTGTCCTTCCCACTGGAAGATGTACTGATGCAGTGAAAAACAACAACAAAAGGCAAGCTCGTATTCCATCTAAATTGTGTTTTCTATAGACACACACATAGACGATTATAAACGGAAAGGAAACGGTTCCAGAAGCAGAGAACTGTGGATGGATGCAATATGGCTTCCATAAGAACGACGTGTGTGATGACAGTCACACAAGCAGATCTGCTGCCAGAACCCTTTGTCAGGTACACGCAGTGCAGGCCACGGCAGGCCCTGACACTTCAATAAAAATGGAGGTGCCAATGAGCTATAGGCTGAATTAATGCTAAACACTTCAAAGGGCTGGACAAGTGAGTCGACACAAATATTTTGTGAATTCACCTTCTTTGGGGAAACTGGAAGCAGGATTTTATTGCTGTGAATTCAGGTTGTCTGCCTAAAGGACAGGAGACAACTGCGTCTGGCTGTGACTCAGGCGCTCGAAACACAGAGCAGGCGGCTGAGGGCGCGCACTCCTCCAGCAGGGCATTTCATCAACGGGCACCTCGCAGCGCGGCAGCACCGGTGCCCCGTCTCCACAGCACTGCCAAAAGTGTGCCCATTCTCTAACACCGCTGATGGCCAACCCGGGCAGCCGCAGCAAAACTGTCTCCTCCACCTCCCTTCACACACTGGAGGAGAAGGAAAAACAATCTCCTCTGGACAGTTCCTCACTCATATGTGTAAAACTTCAACCTAAATAACTCAACATGGGCTTCCTACATAAATGTGCCCATCCTGCCACGGAGGCCAGCCAAAGCCCACAGCTCCACAGTTTGAAGCTGCAGAATTTTCTCAGAAGCCATGCACTTGCCCATTTTAAACCACTTTTTCAATTTTCTTCCAAGATATCAGAAACTTGAGAAAGCGGCCCACTAGTGAGAAGGCCCATCTGCTCTCCATGGCGGCCATGGGAGGACCAAGTGCTGGAGTCTGCTAGCCAAACAGGAGTTCAACACCACACGTGAGAGCTCAATCCGATCCATCAGCCGCCCCCAAATGTACAGTAGACATACCCAGGCCTGGCTCACATGGAGGGGGTGGTGGGCTCACAGGGAGGGGGTGGTGGGCTCACAGGGAAGGGGTGTTGGGCTCACAGGGAGGGGGTGGTGGGCTCACAGGGAAGGGGTGTTGGGCTCACAGGGAGAGGGTGTTGGGCTCACAGGGAGGGGGTGGTGGGCTCACAGGGAGAGGGTGTTGGGCTCACAGGGAGGGGGTGTTGGGCTCACAGGGAGGGAGTGGTGGGCTCACAGGGAAGGGGTGTTGGGCTCACAGGGAGAGGGTGTTGGGCTCACAGGGAAGGGGGTGTTGGGCTCACAGGGAGAGGGTGTTGGGCTCACAGGGAAGGGGGTGGTGGGCTCACAGGGAGAGGGTGTTGGGCTCACAGGGAGAAGGTGGTGGGCTCACAGGGAGGGGGTGGTGGGCTCACAGGGAGGGGGTGGTGGGTTCACAGGGAGGGGGTGTTGGGCTCACAGGGAGGGGGTGGTGGGCTCACAGGGAGAAGGTGGTGGGCTCACAGGGAGAAGGTGGTGGGCTCACAGGGAGGGGGTGTTGAGCTCACAGGGAGGGGGTGGTGGGTTCACAGGGAGGGGGTGGTGGGCTCTCAGGGAGGGGGTGTTGGGCTCACAGGGAGAAGGTGGTGGGCTCACAGGGAGGGGGTGTTGAGCTCACAGGGAGGGGGTGGTGGGCTCACAGGGAGGGAGTGGTGGGCTCACAGGGAGGGGGTGGTGGGCTCACAGGGAGAAGGTGGTGGGCTCACAGGGAGGGGGTGGTGGGCTCACAGGGAGGGGGTGTTGGGCTCACAGGGAAGGAGTGGTGGGCTCACAGGGAGGGGGTGTTGGGCTCACAGGGAGAAGGTGGTGGGCTCACAGGGAGGGGGTGGTGGGCTCACAGGGAGGGGGTGGTGGGCTCACAGGGAGAAGGTGGTGGGCTCACAGGGAGGGGGTGGTGGGCTCACAGGGAGGGGGTGGTGGGCTCACAGGGAGAAGGTGGTGGGCTCACAGGGAGGGGGTGTTGGGCTCACAGGGAGGGGGTGTTGGGCTCACAGGGAGGGGGTGGTGGGCTCACAGGGAGGGGGTGTTGGGCTCACAGGGAGGGGGTGTTGGGCTCACAGGGAGAAGGTGGTGGGCTCACAGGGAGAGGGTGTTGGGCTCACAGGGAGAAGGTGGTGGGCTCACAGGGAGAAGGTGTTGGGCTCACAGGGAAGGGGTGTTGGGCTTACAGGGAAGGGGTGGTGGGCTCACAGGGAAGGGGTGTTGGGCTCACAGGGAGGGGGTGTTGGGCTCACAGGGAGAAGGTGGTGGGCTCACAGGGAAGGGGTGTTGGGCTTACAGGGAGGGGGTGTTGGGCTCACAGGGAGGGGTGTTGGGCTTACAGGGAGGGGGTGGTGGGCTCACAGGGAGAAGGTGGTGGGCTCACAGGGAAGGGGTGTTGGGCTCACAGGGAGGGGGTGTTGGGCTCACAGGGAGGGGGTGTTGGGCTCACAGGGAGGGGGTGTTGGGCTCACAGGGAAGGGGTGTTGGGCTCACAGGGAAGGGGTGTTGGGCTTACAGGGAGGGGGTGTTGGGCTCACAGGGAGGGGGTGTTGGGCTCACAGGGAGGGGGTGGTGGGCTCACAGGGAAGGGGTGTTGGGCTCACAGGGAAGGGGTGTTGGGCTCACAGGGAAGGGGTGTTGGGCTTACAGGGAAGGGGTGGTGGGCTCACAGGGATGTGCTCATGGCTCACAGGGAGGGGGTGTTGGGCTCACAGGGAAGGGGTGGTGGGCTCACAGGGAGGGGGGTGTTGGGCTCACAGGGAGAGGGTGGTGGGCTCACAGGGATGTGCTCATGGCTCACAGGGAGGGGTGTTGGGCTCACAGGGAAGGGGTGGTGGGCTCACAGGGAGGGGGGTGTTGGGCTCACAGGGAGAGGGTGGTGGGCTCACAGGGATGTGCTCATGGCTCATAGGGAGGGAGTCCTGGCTCACATGGAAGGGGTTGTGAGCTCACAGACTTTGCTCTCTGTGAGGACTGGAGACACATTGGCCCTGCCTGGGGCTGAGAATGCTGGATTTAAAGGAATAAAAGGACAAATGACTGCAGAGCACAAAAAATAACATTTCACTAGAAGCATTGAAAGCCATTAGAACAAAAACTGCCTGACATTAGTTCCCAATGACTAACAAATTCGTATAGAAAAATGGGGAAGACTTTTTACCAAAATCTGTGGCAAAGACTAGTTCACAGACATTTCTGAGGGACCTGTCTTGTGTTTTCTTAAGACCGTTGCTATCTTTAAGTGAACAGAGTTGATTTTCTCCCTTCACTCAAACACTAAGATATGCTTTATCCTACAACAAACACCAAATTCCTTTGACTTCAAATCCATGGTCCCACCCACTCCTGGACCATCACACTTGCAATTATTTCCCTCCAAAATGATAAAGGAAAAAGTGACTGGTTAATATGACTAGGGTAACAACGTTTTTCTTCTTTAAACCAATTTGCATAGCATTTCCCCAAGTTGTCCCAAAATGCATATTCTTCAAGGAATATTTCAGGCATTTAAACGGAAAGTGAACTCCCATGGATTTTGGCAAAAATAATGGAAACAAGGACTGAAACCAAAATATCCAATAAAACACTTTCTCTTTCCTGAAAAAGATGGAAATAAAACACACCCTGAAAAGAAAATTATTTTATAAAACGTTACTAGGAATAGCTTTCACAAAATTTAAAGGAAACACTATTCTCTGTTTTCCATAAAAAATCAGAACCTGTTTCCCAGAATGACTTCTCTAAAATCATCAGCACCTCACAAATTTTTTGTTTAAAGAACATTAAACTCAATTAAGTTTTCTTTATATTAAAAAGAAATAAGAATGGAGGCCAATTCTGCCAAAAGGCTTTATAATTATTTCAAATAAAAATAAGTCAGTCACAGAGGGCTAACCAGACATTTCAAAAGTGGTAATATCTTTTCCGAAGTGTGAGAGCTGTTTTTTCCTATATATAAATTTATTGAAATATTTGTTGTAACTGATATACTCCCTCCATGCAAGCAATTTCTGCAGAGACAGAAATTTCAGATTTAATGACCAGTTCTAACCCCACCACCATTTGGCCTTTAATTTGTCACGTGGCCCATGTGGGCAAACTGGGGGGCAGGAAGAGGGTGATGTACTGAGGCAGTCAAACAAAACAGAAAAAAACCCACAAAAACACTTGGCTACAACTGGCTAGACCTCACCCACCCACGCAGCTAACGCGTCAGAAGGGACGACTGGGCCAGGGAGGACTCCCACAGGTGAACTGGGCAACGAGGCTCCGTCAGTCACAGGCTGGGGCATTGTCTCATAACAACCTGCATCTTTCTCAGAGCAACTTGCATTTCTTATGCATAAAATGAAAAGCAACGCTATCCTCAGGGACTGAGTGTAGCAGGTGGTAACAGAAACACCACATCCCCCAACTGGTGGCCTGAGAGCAGGGCTAAGACAAAAAGACAGGTGTGACTGCGGGACTTGAAGAAAAAGCAATTTTCACAAAAGAAAGACTGAGTGGTGACACTCCCCACAGGCTGGAAACAAAGGCTCCTAAGCGTGCCTTTGAGAAGAGCCTCACTCCCTGCCCAGGGAGAGCACTAGGCCGGCCTCAGGCCCGGGCCAGGCGGAGAGAAGCAGCCCGCCTGGCAGAGCCGAGCCTTGGAGGAAAAGCCAGTCCAGGAGAGGCGCCTAAAGGGAGCGGCCGCGGCCTGCGGGGCAGGGCCCAGGTGCCAGGAACCCTGCGTGCCACCTGGTGACCTGCCATCACCTCAGCTCCGGAAGACTCCGGTTCCGTTCTCTAAACTTCTTCTGAACCCTGTAATTAAACACTGAATCTGGCAGCCCACGCTAATTTTGAAAGGCACTCCCTGGGAATTCAGTAAAAGTTTAAACAACTTGTTTATATGTATTTGGCCCATCTGTTTAAACAAAAAGTTTATTTTAATAGGAGCAAATCTTGGGTGCAAGCTCCTTTTGTTCCTGCGACCACTATGGCCCCTTCCCCAGCTGCTCCCCTAATCTGCATTCTAAATCTGCTCTGTAAACAAAACCCGAATAACAACTTTTTATGATAAATGCTGAACACCTCCAAGATGACAGGGGCAAAATAAACTCTACTTTTCTAACCAGGAAGCATTCTAAACAAACAGAAAATACTTTTCTTTATACTGTTCTCTTCTAGGAAGCCACACACAAAGACATTTCTCTCTGTGCGTGTGTGTGTGTGTGTGTGTGTGTGTGTGTGTGTGTGTGTGTTCCTGGCGGCCGTTCTGAAATATGTGCATTCCCATCGTGCACAGTGTGCTGCAGCCCACGATGCCCTCACTGCTGATTGTGGAGCGATGGTGAAGTGCTCAGAGTATTTACTGATCCGGTTATCTTGTTCTGTGACGGGCAGAATCAATCAATCAGGAGGGCAGCTTTGCACTTACATATTCCAGGCACATCTCTGCACTTCAGGATACGACAGCACAGTGTTATCCAGCCAAATTTGATCAACAAATGCAGGCCCTGCGCCGCAGCAATCTCCGATGAAGATGTTATTATGTGGGCTGAGCACAGTGATAAAGACAGCCCGGTGGAGCCGAGGGGCACCAGGCCCCGCGGGCGGCCTGAGTCCCCGGGCAGCCAGGCCCTTCCTCCGGGGCTCCAGATGGTCCTGTGACGGGGAGGAAACACGCTGCACACCCTGGTGCCCCCACACAGTGCCTGTTTCCACGGAACACCAACACCTTCCCGGGGGAAGCAACATCTATTTGGTGTAACATCACTGGCACATCCTTTAATAAGGATGGTCATATGTACAGCAAAAGAGCATTCTTAGGAACTTCCATAGAGCTCTTCAGACACTCTTGCTCTTGTTGTTATCATTAAATAGCATAAGCTAATGGCTGAGAGAAAAAAGCATATTTTCCTGGTGTTTCATAATTTAATCAGCACTATGATTGTATTGTCACATCTATGACATTGCATGTAAGATGGTGTTAGTATTGCAAATGGATCTCCAGAAAAGTATGAGAGAACCTCTTATTTGGCCAATAGCTGCACCTCAGTATTGCCCTGCAGTTATTTTACATTATTTAATCCCAAATCTTTTGGATTCTACCTTCTTCTTGCATTTTAAATACTTAATGGGAGCCGTTGGTGGTCCATGTACAATGACTAGATAGCTGCAGAGAGAAATTGGAAAATTAATCATCATTTCCATTTTCTGCTTTTGTACCCAAAATTACTTACTTGTGGAGCTAAGTCCCATACTTGCACAATATGTCCCTAACGTTGCATGTGGAGAGCGATTTCAGGCACAGCGAGCCCAAGCGGAGCCAGAACACAGCCTTAAGTTATTCCTTGAGATTTGTATTCTGGGTTTTCATCCAAATTTCATTTTGATTCATTTTAATTAAAATACATTTATTGGTAGAGGTTACATTACATGCAGCCTAAACCAGGGCAAGACTCTCCCAAACTAATTGTAGGAATGATGTTAAAATTGTTTATTATTCTTTTATGATTTTTCCTACTTAAATTACAGCATTTCACAACTCTATGAAGAATGGGGTGCCACGCCGAGCAGTTTATTATAGAAACGGACAGAAGCATTCAGCTGACCTTCGCCTAAGCAGCTCTGCGAGGAAGGAGAAAACCCACCTCGAGGGGGTCATCACCCTGTGGGTCCCGCCGCACAGCTGAGTCTGTTCACTTTGTTTTCCCTTCTCACTATTATTAAACTGGAAAGAAAAACCCAACTGGAAAATTGTGCCTTTTCAGTTCCCTTGTCATCATGTAATAAGCATGAAAAATATATGTGCCATGGCCAAATGGCCGGTAGACAAAACACCCACTCTAAGTGACGTACTGTTTTCCATACCACTCAGACAAAATCAAAACAGCAGA
This sequence comes from Antrozous pallidus, assembly GCA_027563665.1. NCBI lineage: Eukaryota > Metazoa > Chordata > Mammalia > Chiroptera > Vespertilionidae > Antrozous > Antrozous pallidus. The sequence goes on along the minus strand of CM050524.1, from coordinate 2,469,670 downwards.
GCCGCGCAAACAAAAACAAAATAACACTTCCCATCAGCATTCCAGACAGAATTTACAGGAAGAGAAGCTGGGAAAGGAACCAGAGTGAACTGACTGCTTGTCCTCCACCCGTAGGGCCGTTTCTCTAGACAAACAGCACCGGCTTTGACACTGAAATGTTTAACCATCGATAAAAGGTTGCCAGTGTTGGAAAACTCTCATTTCTTTTTCGGGCCAACATTTGCACTGTGTGACGCGATGAAGCGCTTCCACAGAACCGAGGGCACGTTATTATTTTTACAGGGAAGCCTGACGACAGGAGAGGAGCCTCGGGTTGCAGAGTATTCGGAGGCAGGTGTGTGATGTCATTAACTCTCCAGGGAGAAAGAGCCAAGCTCCTGGTGCTGCTAAGCCGCCTGCAGAAGGCAACCTCCCGGGAAAGGGAGGCCATCCCTTCCGAAGCTGTGAGTGCGGGAAGGAGCTGGCTCTGGGACGTCACTGCTCATGTCCCCCCGGTGCCTGCGGTCACGTCCACAGCCGCATCAGGGATCCACGAGCCCTCGGCACCTCCTCACAGGGGTCTGTCGGGCTCTCCTGCGGACACAACTCCCGGGTCTGCTGGCAGGAAAGGGCCAACTGAACAACTCCCTTACCACTTGCCCCGAGCATCTCTCTCTTTATCCAGTTCCTGTCTTCTAACAGATGTCATCCAAGCCTAATCAAGCATAAAATGGTCCTATGTATTTCTTTCTGGTAGACTTCACATTCGAATTTCATGCAGGGACATGGTATTTCCCTGCTACCTCCAGGGAGAGCCTAATGCAAAAACCAGCTCCTCACATACCAGCCTCGCTTTCATTGGAAAATGCAGACCATGCTCTCAGGCCACAGACACCAAATGCCTAAGGCTTTCTCTCTGGTCTTTTGTTTACTATTAGCTGCACCTCCTTTCCTTTCTTCCCCCCAAAGCGCCTTCTCATTTTACAGTTTACACGTGTGCGTGGGAGATATAAAGCCAGGCAGAAAAGGAGGCCCGCCTAGCAGAGCTCCATAACTTTAGGGTTCCAGTTTTCAACATCCCACTCCACAATTCTGGCCAGAAGATTTGTCCAGGAACCTAATTCAAACACCCAGCTCCACGGGGAGCAGCCAGGGCTTTCCTATTGGGGTTTCCCTATGCACCATTTTGCAGCCTTCATCGTATTTTGTTAAAACAATGGGAGTCATGTTCCTGGTTCACGCCCACTGCCCAGTGGAAAGAGGACAGTCCGTCCTGAGATGGGCCCTGGGGAGCCTGCAGAGGGGAGCTGCCTCCTTATGCACAACCACACTGGAGCTCAGCAAACTTCTTAAGTAATGAGTCTTAATTTAAAATAAAACTACCCTAATAATGCTGTGGAGGCCATATGTCTATGTTTCTCTTTCCTATTCCTTTTGTCAAAACAAAGTCTTACACTGCTATTTAAAGTGAACTGCAAACACGGTGCAGCACATCCCCCAACAACGGCACCCCATCCCTCAGACGGGCCTGATATCTGATTTCCGCTAGTCCAATCAAGCCTTCAGGCCAATAAGCTCCACTTTTACCGTTAATGAGAGATGCTCACGTGGACAACAGCTTGCAGAAACTTTTAATGTTGTTTCCTGCAGGCTGTGCTGGCCTCTTCCACGGTGACTACTGTATGAATGAATCAAACTTGCCAACATGGCTACGTAGACAAGAGCACACTAATTAAAATGCTCACTGGTGCCATCGTTTAGGTGCCACGGGGAGAAACTGTGAGGGTGCTCAGGTCTCGTCTCGGGCTGCCCGAGAGGGCGGCCTCCTTGTGCCACAGGGCGTTCCGTTACGGTGTGTTTTTAGCTGAAAAATGTTGGCAAATGTAAGAAACTCCTGACTCTGATGTACTGATACAATTTGTGTTAGTATTAGTTTCACGTGAGCTGATCAGCAGCCTCCGAGTCGACCCCCGACTGAGACTGTGTTGCGGGGCAAGCGCAGCCACACGCGGACTGGGCCCGCGGCGCGGCCCCCCATCCCGGGCCTCCGCTCTCCCTGAGCGCAGCCAGGAGGAGATGAAGAAAAGCAGTTGCTTTGTCATTCCTCCTTTCCTTTCATTGCTTTTAGTGTTCATTCTTCTTAAGATTTGTATATTACCACTTTTGTTCCCAACAAAGAAGGTGGGACTAGCTTTTTTTTACCTAAATGTAATCATTAAATGCTGCCATGTCTTCTTTTCACCTGTTCATCCATCTACCCGTCCGTCCTTCCATCCGTCTGTCCATTCATTATCCATCTATCCATCCTCCGCCCCCTCCCCCTCACCACCTCACCACACACACACACACACACACACACACACATTTTTTTTTAATTCAAATAATTTTTGGCAAGAAAATGCCAAAGTCTGTCTTTACTGGAATAAAAACACATTTCATACAAGGTAAAAACTTGAGGGTTCAAGTTATTGGAGGGGTTAAATGTGCGGCTACCTCTGACTCAATCCGGAGAGATACAGAGATGAATAGAAGAGATTCAGTCCCAGGCCCCCTTCATAAGCTCTGGTCATGTTACTGTCACAGAGACTCTCTGAGCCCACCTTTCGGATGTTAAGGCATTGCCTCAGCCGCACATCCCGCTGCTCCTGGGAAAAGTGTCTGAAGAGAAAGAAGGAATGCGATGCCATAACAGGCATTTTCCTGGAGTTGGCACCTTGCTGCCGCTCCTGGCTCCCGCACTCAGGCATTTTCTCGGCTGGAAGTGGAAGTCCTGAGCGCATGGCATCGAGTGTGCATGTGGGCTGTAAGCAAGCAGGGACGCCTGTCCTGCTTTTGCATAGCGCGCCTTCTCTCACTTCTTCTGCCCTTCACACCTTACTACCATCTATTAGAAACCAGAATCTCAGGGCTACTCAGGGGAGACAGAGGAGCCCCGAGGAGCTGCAGGCACAGGGCTCTGCCCTCACCTCCTCTGTGGACGCCCTTCAGAGTGCCTGTAGGTCTGGGCTTCATTTACATTTTTTTTCTGTTGACAAACAGAGCACATGAATATTAATTACTCTGAAGTTTATTTGCTGAAAAGGCACTTTCTAATCCTTATCAATTATTTATGAAAATTTCCACCACCTAATAATCTCATTAACATGATTATACTAAGACCAACAGCAAATACTCCTCTGAGAAGTAACACAACGCTCTAACCTTCTTGCCAGGTCTCAGGGAACCTCCTTGCTCAGCCATGGACGGCCCAGCCTGGTGTATAGAACGTTCTAGATGGGTACTCCATTTAACCAAAGAAAATTCAGATGCAGTGTCTTTTGTTCTAAAACAATAAGTTTCTGATACACCAAAAAATTAAAATAAAGCCTCAGGAAATGTATGTGTGCCTCCCTCCGAGGCCCACTGTAGCATAATGGCCACATGGCCGTCTCCAGCAACCAGGGTCCTGACCGCGGAGCCGCCCATGCACACGCACTGGGTTTGGAGGGCAGGAGGCCAGAAAGTCTGGAAAGCAAGTGAGGGCCGCGTCTCCATTATAACAGCCCCTCACCCCTCCAGGTGACCCATCCCCTACCTGAACCCTACCTGGGACCCATCGCCGGAGGTCCAATCCATCCCCTACCTCTGACCCCTCTCTTACCTCTGGTCCCCCTCTCTTACCTGTGATCCCTCTCTTACCACCGATCCCTCTCTTACCACCGATCCCTCTCTTCCCTCCGGTCCCTCTCCTCCCTCCGGTCCCTCTCCTCCCTCCGGTCCCTCTCCTCCCTCCGGTCCCTCTCCTCCCTCAGATCCCTCTCTTACCACCGATCCCTCTCTTCCCTCCGGTCCCTCTCCTCCCTCCGGTCCCTCTCTTACCACCGATCCCTCTCTTACCACAGATCCCTCTCTTACCACCGATCCCTCTCTTCCCTCAGATCCCTCTCTTCCCTCCGATCCCTCCAATCCCTCCGATCCCTCCAATCCCTCCGATCCCTCTCTTCCCTCCGGTCCCTCTCTTCCCTCCGGTCCCTCTCCTCCCTCCGGTCCCTCTCTTACCACCGATCCCTCTCTTACCACCGATCCCTTTCTTACCACCGATCCCTCTCTTACCACCGATCCCTCTCTTCCCTCAGATCCCTCTCCTCCCTCCGATCCCTCTCCTCCCTCCGATCCCTCTCCTCCCTCCGGTCCCTCTCCTCCCTCCGGTCCCTCTCCTCCCTCCGGTCCCTCTCTTACCACCGATCCCTCTCTTACCACCGATCCCTCTCTTCCCTCCGATCCCTCTCCTCCCTCCGATCCCTCTCCTCCCTCCGGTCCCTCTCCTCCCTCCGGTCCCTCTCCTCCCTCCGGTCCCTCTCTTACCACCGATCCCTCTCTTACCACCGATCCCTCTCTTACCACCGATCCCTCTCTTCCCTCAGATCCCTCTCCTCCCTCCGATCCCTCTCCTCCCTCCGGTCCCTCTCCTCCCTCCGGTCCCTCTCCTCCCTCCGGTCCCCTCTCCTCCCTCCGGTCCCTCTCCTCCCTCCGGTCCCTCTCCTCCCTCCGGTCCCTCTCCTCCCTCAGATCCCTCTCTTACCACCGATCCCTCTCTTCCCTCTGATCCCTCTCTTCCCTCCGATCCCTCTCTTCCCTCTGATCCCTCTGTTACCTGACCTGTGATCCATTGCCTACCTGTGACCCGTTGCTTAGGAGGCATGTGACCTATAGAACCTCATTTGCTTTCCAGGTGCCCCACCTAAGTGTGTGGAACAGTTACTATTAACTTTATGCTGTAGATGAAGAAACTGAGAAGAAGCAACTGCTTCATGTTGCCAAGCTCCAAGGGAAGCACAGGAGCAAATCCAAGAACTCTGCACACGAATTTATTTACTGGTTCTATCTTTTTTTATTTTTATCTATTTTTATTGACTTCAGAGAGGAATGGAGAGGGGGAAATAGAAACATCAATGATGAGAGAGAATCGTTGATTGGCTGCCTTCTGCACGTCCCCCAGTGGGAATCGAGTCCACAACTTGGTCATGTACCCTTGACCAGAATCAAACCTGGGACCCTTCAGTCCACAAGTCGACGCTCTATCCACTGAGCCAAACCAGGTAGGACGAATGGTCCTATCTTAAAAATGAGAATTTCCTCTCATTCCTTCCTTTTTGATTCACTGTTGCCATTTTAAAGGACATCCTTGCTTGGAACTTCACATTTTAAAGGTCTGGAGTGTTGCTCGGTGATTTTTTAGGTACTGTCCTTTCCAAAAATCAACAAAGCACCAAACACTTAAAACAGAGCTTGACTTTGAAATTAATCAGAAAGCAATGAGAAAAGAAATAGCACGCCCTTTTAGAAGCAAAGGCATCGCTGAAACAATGCAGAGCAGACCACCACAGCGGCCGGTTCTCCCCGTGTTCACAGACGCAGCCGTGTCTGGCGGCTCCCAGACCCGAGCGCTCGCCCCTTCCCCTGTGGGTTCAGGCCCCTTCTTTTTCTACAGTGGATGGTACTTCTCACCTGTTGCCCAAGAACGTGAGCCAGTATTCCAAAGGATTTCCAGAAAATGGACATGGTTTGACAGAAACAGTCAACCAGGAAGGCATTACAGTTCCCTCTCAGCCCCAAACCCCCATCCTCTTTCCTCTCCGCCCACCAACCAACCTGACTGCATTTACAAAGTTTCAAGAGTGGAAAGCACCTCCTCCTGGAATGTCTCTGTGTGGTTTTTCACTTGGGGGGCACACAGGAGGGGAAGGGGGTACCCCTTGCCCTGCATAAAAGCATTGGAAACATAAAAGAGAGAATTATCTCTGGATGCAGTAACTTCTATCCCCTCAGTGAAACTGTGCATTCCACACAGCAGGCCCAAACCTGAGTCAGTCTGGATGCGCCCAGTCCAGGTGTAAATCCAATGACAGGGGGTGGACACAGGCCAGGCCACAAAGACGAGGCCTGTCCAGGAGGGACCTGCAGGCGTGACAAGTCCCCTAAGCATGTGCTATGGCTGAGGACTGGCGTCCTGGCCAGGAGACTGGTGGCCTGCTCTTCCCAGCCGTGCACGCAGGGCAGCCACTGGAACCAAAGGCTTTCAGGACTGGGCACGGGAACCAGCCCCTGGTAGGAAGGATGGAGCTGGGAAGAGGTTTTAAGGTTTCGTAAAGAAGAAAGTGAAAAAATAAGTCATCCATCCTGAGGCATGTGGAGACTGGCAGAGAAACTGTACAACCTGCTGCATGGAAAGGTTCCCTCTGCACCGGCTAGCACAGGGAGGTAACGCTGCCCAAGAGCCCAGCCAACTCTGCTGTTTCTGCAGATAAAGTTTTATTGGAACACAGCCATGTCCGGTGTGAACTGTCTGTTCACAAAGAGCATCGGTGAAAGAGAGAAAAGCCTGCAGAGCTGAACGAGCTTCCTGTGTGAAGCACATTTAAGTGGGCAGCTTCCTGCTCCGGCCCGGGACTGCAGCACGCTCTCGGCCTGCAGGACCTGCGCGGGCCTTCGGGCACAGGTGCTCCGCCCGCCGCGGAGCTCTTCCCGCTGCAGCCACGTGACAGCGGCTGGGCCCCGCCACAGGCCCCCCCCCGCACACAGGCCTGCTGCCAACACAGCAGGGACATCCATGCAAGTCATCAGAGGACAATGCCTGAATTTTGTCCGAGCTTCACTTCTTTGTCCATAAAATGTGAGGCTGAATCATGTAAGGAATTTTAAGAATTCTATGACCCACAGAGAAAGAAACAGGAGAGGAACACACACTTCCAAGCTTCTGCACAGGGCGGGGAGGATAATGGAGGCCTCTCAACAGGAGAGGTGAATGCCCATCCCCCCAGTCGGACCCCCAGCCCCCCGCGAGGGCCTGGCCCGATGCTGGCCCAGGGGCGGCGGTAGTAACTGTGCCACCAGCGCCAGGGAGGCTCCCAAGATGCACCCAGAGCCAGTTACACTCACAAACGGGAGGGCCCCTAAAATTATAGCTTAAAAAAAGCAATGTGTTTTTTCCTAATTCTTCAGAGATGTCTCAGCCTCCTAAGAATCACACATTACCACAGCCTGGACGGGAGAGGGAGGCCTCGGTGACCTGTCGCAGGTCGTTACTGCTGACCTGGATCTGGGTGCCAGGCCCACGTAAACTCCAGAGGGAGGGCTGCAGGAGCATCGGGACACAAACACCTCACCACGTGTGAGAACTGAGATGTTAAAAAAGAAAATGCAGGAACAAGAAGTTTGCCAAAAAAAAAAAAAAAAAATAGACATGCCAATAAAAAAACTGCTTCTTAGAATCTGGCTCAGCCATGTCCCCACCCCCACCCTCAATGGATTCTCTGAGTAAAGGAAACACAGATTTTTTTCTCCCTAGCCTGTATTTGATTTTCAATTAAAATTAAATATAAACTGAAATGCCACCTAGATTTTAGCAAAATCCAATCTCCATCTTCCACCCCTCCTTTTTCTTAAAAGAAGAACCTGGGCTTACATATACAAACATTTTGCTAAATGACCCATGGCAAATTGCGTAATGCCAGTAAAAGTTGTGTTTTTTAAGTTATGAGCCCCAAAGATTTTATCTGAAATAAAACCCTGATTCAATTCAGATTTTGAAGGCAAACTGGGTCCTTAACTCTGCCTCTAAATCTAAAACATTTGTGTGTGGGGCTTTCAGTAATGTTGCTAGTAGGTCAGTAGGAGAAATTCTGTATTTATTAAGATGCGTTTTCTGTCCTAAAATGGTAAATTAGGCAGTAATTGCCTACCAGAATGGGCTCTGCAACCTTCACTTTCTCCAGGAAGAGCTGGATTGTTGAGAGGGACTGAGTGCTTATCTCAATAAATTATCTTAGGGCAGAGACAAGAATTCCCCATTCCAGGGCCCCCAGTGAGGGCTCCCCCTGAAAGCCACCAGCTCTCAGATGCCTGGGTCTGAAAGTAGTGGGGGTGGAGCAGCACCGAGACACAACTGGTCTCCTCCAGCCCTTGGGTCTCTAAGACTCCAGCCACACCCTTCTCCTCTCCTCAGACATGAGTGCCCTGATCAACCTTCACAAGCTAAGGCCTTTCTGCACCTTATTTAATGTGTTCTTCACAGACTCTCACTGGACGTTCTCGCTAGTAGCCTATTGACAGATGAGAACAGTAAGGCTCAGAGAGATTGGCATTACTGGCGCCACCTTCTTCCTGCAGTAAGTGCGGGTGGTGGGGATTTTCAGCCTTGTCAGGAGGGCTCCACAATGTTCCAAATGCCATGCTCCCCTGCATTCCCTAGCTCCCAGGCAGTGAAGTAAGTCTCACGGGGAAATAGCAGGACTGGGCAGCAGCTAAGTGGTCCACTCTGTGACTGGCCACACCAGGTGCGGGGAAGGGCACATGGGGAGGAAGTGATGGGAGTGGGCGCAGTGGACAACCACTAATGGAGAATAGTGTGTTTTCCCACCTACACTCTCTTTTCCTTGACAAAAGATTGATGGATCTTGTAACAAATCGATGCTATCAGATAATGATGACTAGTGTCTGGCAAACTTGATGGTGGAAGCATCTAGAAGTTGGCACTGTCTGCCAGCTATATACATCTCATAAAAGTTTCCCAACAACGTGACCGTGAATTACATTAATAATAGTTTTCATTTTAATTATAGAGGCAATAAAGGTTAGTGTGAAAAGCTTAGAATGTGTAGAAAAATGTAAAGTGTACAAAATAAACCACAATCCCATTAACAACCCAAAAGATTTCCTCTAATGTCAGAGATTTAGGGTACTTTTTATTTTTCATCTTATAAATACTACTGTAATGAACATCTTCAGGTTTAAATCTTCCTGTATGTCTCATCTTATTTCTATAAGTTAAATTTGTAATAATTATGATCATAAAGATAAGAACAACAGCTAATATGTAGAGACTATTTACTATGTGTTGTGTAATTTTGCAAGCACTTTACCTTCTACTCAGAATATGAACTGCTAGCTTTATTCCAATTTGATGGATGTAAAAACTGAGACAGATTAATAACTGATTTGCACAATTACCCCACTAGTGAGGGCACAGCCATGGTTTCGGCCAACCAGGCTAGCTCCGTAGTCTATGCTTTTAGATACTCTACCTTTGTGAAGGGTCTATCGAAGTGTGACCTCCCAACAGCAGCAGAGAATGAATTTAAAATATCAGAAATACAATTACTGGCTCCCACTCCAGGCACTACAGAATAAAGTACTCCGAGGACAGGTCCAGCAAGCTGTGTTTTAAGTCACCCTCCAGATGATTCCAATACACACAAAATTTGGAGACCCTACTGAATGCTGCACAACCTCTCAGCAAAAGTGTACCCCTGAATCAAAGGGCAGGGCTGTGCTAAGCCTCTTCATACCCAAGGCTAAGTAAATGACCCAGATGGTGACAAACCCGCACTCTCATCAGCCACAGGGGCAGCCCCAGTGCTACGGAGAAGAAGGCGCTGTTTCTTATCTCTGCTGATTCAGTGAAAGAGCTTCTCACTAGTTTGTGGGGCTGAATTAGAAGAGTTCAAGAGTTTGTAAACACAGCGATCACGTTTGAATGGACATAAAATACCTTAGAAGTTTTATATGATCTTACTTCCCACAGTTTTCTTCAGAACTGGCCTTTAATGCTACATTTACGATAACCACAGACTAATCACAGGGACACATTGGTACGCAATTAGGGCCAAAAGAGGAAAATCTTTTCCATATTAAAGATAGGCTACTAATATACTTAATATTTACAAAACACAGAAAAAGCTATGAAGATTTGTCAAAATGATGGGCCAGCTGGTGTATCTAGTTAACCTGTAGCATGACACGTATAGTGTTTTAATTGGGGTAGGGGCTAGGAATGATGCACATGAAATTATAATAGAAAATTACACAGACACACACTTTTCAGAGCAAAACAATGCTGGGTTCTCATCAGACTGGTAAAGAAGGGACCATAACCTGCAAAATGTAAGAATGATGGAATTAAAGATAAGGATTAACCAGAGAAACCCACTTACTTGGAAGACTAGAGATTTTCATATATCTGACAACAAACTGAGAACAGAAACCAATACAAGGCCCATGCGTTTCCTGGGAAAGATGTCAGTTCATAAATAGCTGGACTGAGCAAACGTCTGCAAAATTTGACAACTGTTTAAAATTGGTATTACGGTTTCAGTTGTCCTAGCCACATGGCAGTGGTGAGTTAGCTGAACTTAATATAAAGTATGTGCAACACAGACAGCACCCCAAGGCCTTGTCAGCCCGCATCGACTTCTCAAATCATACACGCAACTCAGCAATGGTCTGTGCAGCCGACAGGCCTGGCCCTTCCCTGGAGACCCACACACTCAGACACTCGTGTCCAGCACAGAAAGACCTCTACTCCACACACATTTCAGTTGTTCCACAATAGAAACCCACCCTTTCTTACCCCCAATTCAATGGTAAAATGGCAGACACGTCTCTTAGGCATTAATGCCTGAGTCATAGCTATAGAGCTCAGTATATTCCTCTGTCCAGTATCTCCTCTTTGAAAGGATTAGACTAAAGCAACAGGTATATATGTGCTGAATTACTTTTCCGAAATTTTTCCATAGTCTTTAAAAAATCCTACCAACATAGACTCAAAGAAACCCTCTTCTCTGGGTCACTGAAGATTTATTGCTTAAATCACTCATTTGTTGATTAGCCATTTTCATCTCTTCTACAGCTTATCTTTATTTGCTTGAAATTTTTATTGATATTTAATGCATATGTTAATATCTTGTTCCACTCTGATTAGATTATGAATTTTATAAATGCAGGGAGACCACATTCAGGATATTGCTTTCTATCTTTTAGCCAAACAAGGGGCCATGACCGTAAGATACACTCCCTGCTTCTGTTAATTCTCTCTGTAAGAGAGCCTCAGCCAAGGCCATCTGGTGTTTGAGCGACTCACTCCCTGTCCCACCTCCACTTACAAGAGGTGCCTGATGAGCCTTGGGACTGCCCATGACAGAAGACCCTTCACTTTGTAAGATCCACTCAATTAAATGGTTCGGACGAAAGCCTACAAGCATGGTATTTATCACTCCAGAAAATGCAAAACAATGTCTTAAACTCTGGTAATTTTTTTGACAGATAATTTAGAAGAGGTAAGTGATGACCTCTTAGTTTTGTTACTATAAATAAGAGTAGAAGGTTCTGAAAGGCTAATCTTGCCACATCTGCCATTCTTTTGGTGTAAAGAACCAGAAAAGAAGTATTTTAGGCTTTGTGAGCCATCTATTTTCTGTTGCAACAACTCACCCACACTGCTGTAGGGAGAAAGCAGCACAGGCAATAATAAACAGAGGGTGTGGCTGTCTCAATAAACCCTTCCTTAAGAAACAGGTGGCAGTCCTGTCTGTGGCTCAGGTGACTGGAGCCTAGCCTCACACACCAAAAGGTTGTGGGACTGATCCCCAATTGGGTCATGTATGGGAGGTAACTGGTAGATGTTGCTCTTTCATAAAGATGTTCCTCTCTTTCTCTCTCCTCCTTCCTTCCTCCTCCTTCTCTCTTTAAAAATCAAAAGGAACATATTCTCGGGTGAGGATTAAAAAAAAAAAAAGGTGTCAGCTGTGGCCTTTTCCTGGCTTAGTTCACCAATCCCTGGTATATATGCAGCTTTGCACGTGCTTCGTACCTAACTTCCTGGTGAAGACACTGAAGAAGTGGCAGAGACAAGTGTAAAATTACTTTCAGAATGCACTGCTGCCTGCTGTCACTGTGAGCTCTGTCACAGAGCATCCTCTGGACCACCGAATTGTGCACAGCACATACTCAGCTTATGTGTGATGCTTTCCCTCCAAAAAGATGTTAATGACACAGGAAGTCTCTAGATAAACGCACATGCACACACATACAATACACAGCACAGACTTTGCATTTCTAAGACAAGCGCAAAACTAAGGAGATAATCAGAAGATCTTAAGAAAATGCACGTGGCGAAGCCACTTCCACTGCACCCTCTGGAGGTTGAATTTGTTGAGTTCCAATGGAGTTGAAATGGAACTATAACAAGTTGGAGGGACAAAGAGGAAGGTACGCAGTATTCTCAAGGTGTTCTTTACCATGCACATTAGCACCCACACAGTCCGGATAAGCGAGCGCCGTGCCATGCTGCCCTCTCTAACCTTGCAGAGGCTGCTGGTTCGCAGGATGACAGGAGTCAACACAGGTGGCAATAAAAATGGAACTATTTCCTACCATACAACTTGCAACATGAATACTTAATAACTGTAATAATAAAAGGCCACTTTTGCCTTACTTTAGGATGTTATGTATTATTTTATCAAATTTTCCAAAACTCTTCCTTTGGCTCTGAGAGGCATGGCTCTGCTGTTGAAAACCAAAAGACATTTTATGCACAATTTTCCCTCTACTAGAAAGAGGTCTATTGTGCCCTTCAGTGAACAGGGAATTGATATTATCATCTTTTAGTTTATACCTCACCACTTAACCTTCAGATGAAAAGTTATTGGGTTTGAATGACTGAGAAGACGCCATGTCAGCTCCCCTTCAGTGTGTGTGGGGGATGTGAGAGGGAGAAAAGGCACAAAGATAAAACAGATTTCTGGTCAGTTGATTCTTCCAACAAGAGACTGTGATACTGACAATTACTTACAGTTGTATGGATGATGAATTGTGTAATAAATGGTCTACTTTCAGGAATTTTGCTAAAGATGGATCTGTGTCAGGAAGTTAGGTTATTTTGGGTCCAGTGTAAGAGCAGCCTTTGTAGGTGTAACAGAGGAAGTCAAGGGGACCCAGGAACTGGGAGGTGCCTTAGCAGAAGGTGGAGGAACGAGAGCTCCTCCCTCAGGGCCTCCGAAGGGCTCAGCTCACACCCAGGCCAGATCTGAGGGGCAGCTGGCCTGCACCTGGCAGGGGAGCCTTCCGGTGCTCCAACCATTTAGTAAGTGTGCACTGGGCTTTCCAACAAAAGAAACCTAACTGCACCCCCTTCACTTTTAAAAAGCAAACTCATTCTAAGAAGCAGAGTCAATGTGGAACAGAGCCTTTATCACAGACCTAGCGTCTTGGTTTTAGTCTCTGCAACAGACAAGTCCATTCCACGATCACCAGGATCACAGGCAGCTGTCAGCACCGCCCATGTGACTCCGGAAGACACACTCATTGGTAACTGGCAAAGGCTAAAGGGAAAATACTTCATAATTTTAATCTGAATAAACATGTACAAATAGTAAGGTTTAGTGAATATAAGAGGCCCTTTTTTAAAACACTTTTTTTTTTTTAAAAGGGGACTTTGGGAAATTAGTTTGTCCTTTATTTACAAATTATATCTGTGCTTTCTTTCTCATGTTACCACAGTCACAACAGTGACAGGTAAGGGGGGAGCTTGGGTTCTTCTCCCCAAAATGCTCCCCATTCTCGGTGCCCCATGTGAGGTCTTCAGATGGGAACCCTGAAATCAGCCTTCATGACTCCCCCTTCCTGATGCTTCCACATCTCATTCAAAAGACCCTACTGCTTCCCAACACTCCCATTTGATCCAGGTTTCCTTTCTCTTTCTATTCCAGACACTCACAACTCATCTGCCCCATAAGTGCGCTGGGCCAGGGGCCGTACTACGCCCAGAAATGCCATGGGATGGACTCAACCGCTGTTGAGAAATGCAGGGAGAAAATGGTCAACAACAGGGTATCCTCAACTAGAGGAGTGAGGGTCAGGGCCCCAGCACTAGATTCTGGACCAGCTGCAATATCTTGTCACTGCTATTACTCTCTGGATCTCCTTCCTTCCAGCCAAGCCAGGCTCTGCCTTCTAATTCACCTTGAGAACACTGCCTCCTCTCTGGCCTTTCTGCTCCTTGGCTTAGATACTCAAGCCTCCTACATACTGAGCCACTGACCTCCTACTCTGCCCACCTCCTCCACCGCCACTCTGCACACTTTCCCAACACCAACATGCTACACATCAGTTTGGCGCCCCATTGCCTTACACATAGGCAAGCACAATAAATTTTAGCTAAAACAAAGAACATGCAAACAAAGAAATAAATGAATTTCAAGAAAGCCAAAGCTAGGAAACCAAGTTGCACATGCTTTCCAGGGCCGCTCACTTGACCAGAGACCTGGTCACAGTGTGAAGCTCCCTTGCTAGCATTTCCTTGTGAGAGAGGATAAGAACAAAATCTGGTTGTATTTCTCTGAACCAAATCAAACAGTACTGAGCGAAGGGTCTCTGGAATGTTACAAGTCACACTTCACAATTACAATAGGTTTGAGTTCAAAAACCAAGTGATGAAAAGAACCTTTCTAATATAGGGTTCAGTTCTCTACATAAACTTCCCTTCTGTGGCTCCATCTGCCACTTGCATTTATAATGCTATTCTACTTTGTCATAAAAGCAGTCACCTTGTAACCCTTTTTATCAAGTACTCTGTGCACCACCTAAAAGTGCATTGGACCTCATCAGGGAGCTATGAGTTTGCATTATACAAACAGATCAATTCGGCCTGCTCAGCACCACCAGGCAATAAAAGCAAGCACTTGCAAAGCAGCCAGTGGGTCCCTTGCCTTCAGAGGGCAGACAGAAGCTGGCAAGTTTTGCAAAGCAAACTCTTTGCAATCATCAAAGCTAACCTGTCAACAAATTACCATTAAAGTCAGACCTCCTGAAAGTGCCATAAGAGATTTCTGATTAGACAAGAGAGAGCAAGTATATTATTATCATTATTATTAGACTAGTGGCCCGGTGCACGAAATTCATGCACATTAAAAGGGTATTAATTAGAGGAAATATTTTAATAGTGCTATTTGCCCTTTCTCTACAATAAAAGTGTGAGAGGTAAAAAGTAATGAGTACAATGTATATGAAAATAATACATAATTTCATTAATAAATAAATAATAACAAAATGATATAACAATACGAATCCACAATAAACTGTTGAGTTAATTTTCCTGCATTTAAAATAGGATTGAACGTGTCCCGCACAGAGAGATGAAATCCATAATACTGCACTTGGGTGACTCATGTTCTTACATTTTGTCTAGTATTATTGTTGAGTACACTGCGAGTCTTAATGCAATATCTGTTCCCCAACCCTTTTCACCATGTGGAAAAAGAATAGGATATGTCATTGCATCTAATGTAGGAAACAGGATACTGATTCACTTCACTTTAGTGGCATTTGGATTATTGGGATCTGGTTTACAATAATGAGCAAGTCCCTTTCAAAAGGAGGTTTTCCATCTTCATTTCTGAATATGATAGCAACCTCGGTTACACGGGGAGAATTATATCTACCTGGGTCACTATTACGATCATATTTAATTGCCTTAGTTACTTCCGTGGGAGCTTACCCTTTGCTGCTGCTTCAGATTGGGCTTCTTTTTATACCTCATGTAGCATCTTGTACAATTTTGTTAATTCATTTATTTCATGCATGAGGTTGTTGATGTTGATTATGAGTCTTTCTGAGCAGGCCTGGTTTACTGGGATTGCTAATCTTTTACATGTAGCTTCGGCTGTATCCAAAGTATAGAGTTGAGCAAACTTCCAAGAAACACCATCAGAAGGATGTAAAGTTCCAGTATGATGATAAACTGGTCCATGTATTCTAAAACAGTATGGCCCATACCCTGATGGCGATGGAACATTTGCACCCATAGAAGAAAAAGCAAAAGAACTATTTATAGATTGTATGTTTCCCATGAAATTTTTACTGTCAGAATCTTTGTTTGTCATTAATCTTTTTAAATATGGTGGGTAATCTGGAAAATGTATATCATTTGGACAGACTTTCCCTTTGCTACAACATTGAGTAAATTTCCCATCAGATGGTTTTTCATCAGAGAAATTTAGTGATAGACAACATTCACATCTAATAGTCATTTCACCACAACTATGTTCGAGAATTGCATCCTCACGTACTCCATTTTCGCTGAGAAGGCAGTTCCTACCACTATTGCTAGTAAGTACTTGCTGATGACTGTTCTTTAGACATATTCTCTCTTCGCCACCACCTTCTTTCAACTTCAAAGGCACATTGTTCTTTAGACATTTCCTGTCGAAGATGCCAGTGTTTTTCGGCTTCAGAGCGACATTTTTCCAATAGCTGCTCTTCAGATACATTCTGTCGCAGGCTTCACCTTCTTTCAAGATCAGACGCACGTCGCTCTTCAGACATTTTCTGTCCATAACATTGGCACCTTTCTGCCCGGGGGCCCTCAGTTAGCTGCAGATGTGGTGATTTCTCGCCACCACTGCCGCCACCGCCGCTGCCTCCTTCTCTGAGCCTGGTGGTCTCAGTTAGATGCAGCTGTGGTTCGCTGGTTTGGTCTCCTCACCCTTGGCCGGGCACTTGATGCCTTCACCACTTCGTCTCCGCTCCTAGGGCCTGGCACCCATGCCTCTCGACCCCACCCCTTGCTCCGATTGGCTGGTAGCATAGCCAATAAGGAGCCAAGGTTACAGACACATTTGCATGTTACTCTTTTATTAGATAGGATTAGGGGTCAGAGTTGAAATTTCTTTGTCAAGGTAGCGATGCACACTTCCCTCCTAGTGTTTCTACTGTCCTGCTCTCTTACCTGAGGCGCAAGGCTCTTTTTCTTCATTTCCCATGCCATCTTAGTTTCCAATGGAGAGATTAACAACACAAAACTGTTTGGAAAGCAAAACTTGAAAGAAATCATGCAAGGCTCACATCACATGTTCCATAAACCTTGGAAACAATGTTTGGATGAAAGGCCAGTTTAAGCTTACAGAGTAGAGAATGAAGTCTAACATTCAGGGTGCAGTGTGCCTTTTCTAGAAAGAGCCATAAAAAGGATGCTCTTTTTTGAGTGGAAATTCATTGTGTGGCTGCTTTTTCATTATTTGTCAGAATTACCTGAATTCCTGTCACAGTTTTATTTAAATTTGTTAGTGTTGTTTTCTATAACATTATGTGGCATCGATTCCTACAGGATAGTTTTGACCATCAATATTTTCTATGAGACGCCTGTTTTTAGAAGCTTCTAATCTCTGCCGTAAAGAGCATGCTATTCAGGCGGGAATCACTCCTGCAGCCAGGGCCACCAAATGAGAGTGATCCAGCGGAGCTGCTCCAGCCCACTACCAATCCACACCCGAGGGACAGGCGCTTTGTCTAAATGCCGGATTCACAGTTTGTCTGGTTATGCTGGATTGTGATGACAACTACTACTGTACCGTATACAGATTCCTGTTTATTAAATGAGATCCTTGTAATTACTACTATCAACACTATTTCTATTAAGGGCCCAGGACTCGGGAGGAGCCTGCAGTCAAGCTTAAAACAAAATAATGATCAGGAGTCTAAAATGATTTACAGAGGGAACACCAAGATGGCGGCATAGGTAAACACCTATTGTTCTGCCCCGTGCAACGTAACAGCAGAACAGACAGCACCCAGAATGGCCAGAAAGCTGGCTGAATGAAAACTCCACTAATAAGAGTAAAGGTGGGACGCTGAGACTCAGGAGCGGCGGGAGCGCAGCCTTTCAGACGGAAACAGGTTAGGAGCCGTCCTGGTCGCGCCCGGGCTCGGGCTGGAGCAGCACCCCCAGCTGGATTTCTCCTACAGGGAGGGTGGAGACGTCCCACTACATGGGACTCCCCAGCGCCAGGCGAGGTCTGAGATCTGGGGTACGTGGAGACATCCCACTGCACAGATACCCCAGTGCCAGGCGAGGTCCGAGGTCCGGGGGACGCACCCTGGAAGTGGGGCGCGGCAGAGGCTCCTAGTCGCAAGGGTTGCGCAAACCCGCGAATTGCCTCCTGGAAACTTGGCTCCTGGTTCCGGAAACCATCTATTTTACAACCCGGGGCTAGACTTTTGGTGTGCAGTCACATTTGGGGAAAGGCTGAGTTGACTGGCAAGGGGAAGAGACTAGCAGCTTTCTCTTGGAGGTGTCTGCAGCCATCCCCATCCAACAGAGACCCACGCGCAAGCACAGCATAGGACACAGCTGACACTGAGGCTGCCTCACAGCTCAGAGACTCTGC
This sequence comes from Antrozous pallidus, assembly GCA_027563665.1. Lineage (NCBI taxonomy): Eukaryota > Metazoa > Chordata > Mammalia > Chiroptera > Vespertilionidae > Antrozous > Antrozous pallidus. The sequence continues at coordinate 2,451,713 of CM050524.1, read as the reverse complement.
CCATCCAACCTGAACACAGTCTCCCTTCACAGCCAATTGGCCTGGAGGTCAAACCCTCCTAGGGCTAACAACAACAAGCTGGGTTTAAATTAAAAAATACTGAATACAACCCATAAAGGATTGCAGTAAGAGTACCCACCTCAGGTAACTGGGGAAGCTGAGCCACTGTCCCTTTGAGGATATCTACCACATAAAGCAGCCACCACACAGAGATATGGAAAGAAATCAGGTGTGAAAGAAATGGAGGAGAAAAGACGACAAGACATAGAGTTCAAAACCATGGTTATAAGGCTTTTCAAGAGGCTCCTACAAAAGGCCAATCAACTTAATGAGAATTACCAGGAAATAAACAAGACCGACCAGGAAATGAATGAGAATTACAAGGAAATGAATGAGAACCTCAAGGAAATGAATGAGAACCTCAAGGAAATGAACAAGACCTCTGAGGATACGAACCAGACCCTCACGGATAAAAAAAAGGACCAACTAGAAATCAAGCATACACAGACTGAAATAAAAAATATTACACAAAGTCCTAAAAGCAGTCCAGAGGGCCACAAGAACCAAGTCAAAGATTTGAAATACAAAGAAGCAAAATCCACTCAGCTGGAAAAGCAAGAAACACAAAGAATTCAGATAATTGAAGATAGCGTAAGGGGCCTCTGGGACAACCTCAAGCATGCCAACGTCCGAATTATTGGGGTCCCAGAAAAAGAGAGAGAGCAAGTTAATGAAAACCTACTTGAAGAAACAGTGACTGAAAACTTCCCCCACCTGGTGAAAGAAACTGACTTAAAAGCCCAAGAAGTACACAGAACCCCAAAATATAGGAATCTAAAGAGGACCACACCAAGACATATCATAATTAAAATGCCAAGAGCAAAAGATAAAGAGAGAATATTAAAAGCAGCAAGAGAAAAACAATTGGTTACATACAGGGGAGCACCCATACGATTGTCAGCGGATTTCTCAATGGAAACAATGCAGGCCAGACGCGAGTGGCAAGAAATATTCAAAATAATGAATAGCAAGAATCTACAACCAAGATTACTCTATCCAGCAAAGCTATCATTCAGAATTGAGGATCAGATAAAGTGCTTCGCAGATAAGAAAAAGCTAAAGGAGTTCATCACCACCAAACCAGTATTATATGAAATGCTGAAAGATATTCTTTAAGAAGAGGAAGAAGAAAAAGGTAAAAATATAAATTATGAACAACAAATACACATTTATCAACAAATGAGCATAAAAATCAAGTGAATTGATAGGCTGATGAACAAGATAAACTGGTGAATATAACAGAAACATGGACATAGAGAGGGAATGGACTGACAATTCTTGGGGAGAAAAGTGTTGTTGGAAGTACAGCAAGAGATTGGACAAAAATCTTGCAACAATGGGAGAGGACATTGGGGAGGGGGAGGTGAGGGTGAAGGGTGGGATAGGTACAGGGTGGAGGGGAGATATAGGGGGATAAAAAAGGGGAAACAATGTAATTAATAAACTGAACAATAAAAAAATAAAATAAATAAATAAAAAATAAAATGATTTTTACAAAAATTGCCAAACAAAAATTTATAATTTTAAAAATATTGGCAATAGCAAGACAATGTATACTGAAGCAAAAAAAAAAAAAAACCTACTTCTGATTCATAATATCACCAAAATTATTTTTAATATTTTAATAATTCATTACACCTAATTACTTTCTTGATTTTTGGTAAAAACATGTATACTTTAAATGTATACAACTCTAAAAAATATTTGTAATATTAAAAATGAAAAAAAAATATTTTCTATGATATTTGAACTCTGTATCCAAAAAGAGTATAGCTTAGCAGAGAGCTCCCTTTAAAACGACAGCCTGGGTTTTCTCCCACCTGTGAGGGGAGGTGCACGCCCCATGCACAGTGTTTGTCCCAGAAGGGCACTCTATAAATGTTACGGTCTTCTGTGCTCCCTTCCAGAAGTTTCCCATTTTGGACACAGCTATGCTGGCCATGTTTCCCTTCCAATGGCATTAAAAGACCCTCCTTCCAGAAACTGTGGCGAGCAGCTGAATGTAAAGGGCCACCTGAGGGTATTCCTAAAGAAAGACATAAGTGACCTTTATCAAAGGAGAAAAAAAACAATAAGGCAGAACTAGCCTCTGCTGCCATCTTCCCCTATACACCCACCTCATCATGAGGGACTCCGTACAGTGTGAGGAACAGGTAAAGAATGGCCAGTGAAATTTTGGGACAAGCTCATGGGAGTATGGGTGAGAGTGAGAAGTAAGGGTGGCTCCCTTCACAGGGGTGCCTGCCCATCCACACTCTGACAGCCACTATCTTCTACAGAGGCCATTACGTTGAACAAGTAGGCAGAACAACTTTCTCTTCTGCCCAGTATCCACTCATATTTTTAGGCAACAACTACAAGGACTCTATTCTGTCATTTTGAAAATGAAGAGAAGAATCCTTTCTAATAAAAGAGTAATATTCAAATTGACTGTACCCTTGCTATACCCAATAAGCCACGCCCACAAGCCAATCACAGGGCGATGGCCCTGGGGTTAGGCCGGGCTGGGCTGTGGGGGGCCAGCCAGCCATGGGGGCCCTGATGGATCACAGGGCTCTGTGATGGCCCGGTGCCCAGGTCTGGAATGGGCCTCTCCCCTAGAGGCCTGTTCCAGCCCTGGGTGTAGGCCGGGCCGGCCCGGCCATGGCGGGGCCCCGATGGTTCGCAGGACCCTGTGATTTCCTGGTGCCGGGCCAGGCTGTAGTCTGAAGAGACACACTATACACAGGAATAAATGTAAAGATTACAAAAGGTTTCTCATCAGAAACAGTGTAAGGGAGAAGATAGTAGAGCAACATCATTACAGTACTCACAAGGGGGAAAATCCTCTCAATTTGTAATTCTAGACTGAGTGAAAATATTTTTAAAATAGTCAAAATATATTTTACCTATTTTAAACTATTTTAGAAATAGTTAAAATATTTTTATATATAAAAGATTAAATTTTTTTAATCACCAGCAGATTTGTAGTGTAAGAAATGTTAAAAGAAGTCCTGCAAGCAGAAACAAAATTTTGCCAGATACAAATAATGATCTATACCAAAAAATTGGAAAACACCAAAGACAGTGTATGCATAGGAAAATGATAGAAGTTTCTTATTATTTATTTATTTATTTTTTTTTTTTTAAAGTATATTTTATTGATTTTTTACAGAGTGGAAGGGAGAGGGATAGAAAGTCAGAAACATCGATGAGAGAGAGGACATCGATCAGCTGCCTCTTGCACACCCCCTGCTGGGGATGTGCCCGCAGCCAAGGTACATGCCCTTGACCGGAATCGAACCCGGGACCCTTCAGTCCACAGTCCGATGCTCTATCCACTGAGCCAAACCGGTCTCGGCGAAGTTTCTTATTATTTAAATATATTTAAGGGTAATTACTGTAACTATTTAAACAAATAATAATGTAATGTCAGTTTTATAACATCTGTGTAAGTAAAATACATGACAACAATAGCACAAAGATTGCTGGGAAAAATGAAATTTTGTTATAGTGAAGTTTCTATACAAGATGTGAAGTGGTAAAATATCCACTTGAAGATAGACTGTGACAAGTTAAAATCCTATATAATGAGGAGCTAATATGCAAATAGTCATCACACCTTCATGCCATCATGCCATAACGGCTCAGACACTCAATACTGGGGAGAGAGGGATGGGGACCAGACAGGCTACAGACTAGGAGGGGAACAACCACCCACTCCACGGTCCCAGATGCCAACACAGCTGTGCTTGCCTCTCTGGCCCAGGAGAGTGATGAGCCGCCTGCCTCACAGTCCTGGGCGCCAGCAGGTGCACCTGCGCCTGTGGCCAAGGAGAGGGACAAGACACGTGCCCTCTGATCCTGGATGCCTGCGGCTGCCTTTGGCTGCAGCCGGCCTGAGTGAAGTTGGCCCAGGTTCTGGGTCCCTATAGTTGACCAGAGGGAGGGAAGCCTGGGTCCCAGGTGTGGGGCAAGGCAGAGACAGTTAGGGGCAATCAGGCCAGCAGGGGAGCACTTAGGGGCGATCAGGCTGCTAGGGGAGCAGTTAGCTGTTATTAGGCAGGCAGGCAGGCAGAGGCAGTTAGGGGTGATTAGGCAGGCAGGCCAGTGATCAGTTAGGAGCCAGTGATCCTAGATTGCTAGAGGGATGTCCGACTGCCAACAGTCAGACATCTCTGACTACCAACAGTCAGACATCCCTGAAGGGGTCCCTGATTGGAGAGGGTGCAGGCTGGGCTGAGGGAACACCCCACTCTGTACATGAATTTCGTGCACCGGGCCACTAGTCTACACTAATAAAAGAGAAACATGCAAATTGACTTCAACTACACCACATCCAGCCAATCAGGGGCAAGTATGCAAATTAACCCAGCAAAGATGGCTGCAGCCAAGGAGTGAGCAGGAGGCTTGGGTTTCCCTGGCAATGAAGGAAGCCAAGGTACCGCCCACTCTGGCCAGCTGTAGCCTCTGCTCAAGGCTGCAAAGTTTCAATTGCAGAAGATAAATAAATCCCAATAAAAATGGCGGCAGCCATGGAGCTTGAGGGAGCAGGAGGCTTGGGTTGCTCCTGGTAATGGAGCCAAGCTTCCTGGTTGGCCCTGGCCTCCACTCAAGGCTACAAAGTTTCAATTATAGAAGATAAATAAATCCCAGATACCAGGACCACTGCTTGGGTCACCAGGGTGTGGCTGGCCTGAAAACCACCACAGACCCCTTTTCCAGGCTACCCAATGTCCCAAGGGAACCCCCACACTGATCCAGGACACCCTTAAGGGCAAACCAGCTGGCCCCCACCCAGGCACCAGGCATCTATCCTATCTAATAAAAGGGTAATATGCAAATTGACTGTCACTCCAAACACACAAGATGACTGCCCCCACGAGGTCAAAGATGGTTGCCCCCATGTGGGCACAAGATGGCTACCACAAGATGGCCAGCAGGAGAGGGCTGTTGGGAGAAACCAGGCCTGAAAGGGAGGGTAGTTGGTAGTGATCAAGCCTGCAGGGAAGGGCAGGTAGGGGTGACAGGTCTGGCAAAGGAGGGAAGTTGGGAGCAACCAGGCCTGCAGGGAAGGGCAGTTGGGGGGGACCTAGGCCTTCAGGGGAGGGCAGTTAGGGGTGACCAGGCCTGCGGGGAAGGGCAGTTAGGGGCAGTCGTGAAGGCAGGCAGGTGAGCAGTTGGGACCCAGGAGTCCTGGATTGTGAGAGGGATGTCCGGCTGCCCATTTAAGGCCGATCCCCCCCACACCCCCACCAGCAATTTCATTCACCAGTCCTCTGGTTTTTAATGTTTGCGTATTAATTTATGCTGAAACACTGACACTTTGGTCATTACAATTACATTTCTCACATCCAGGGGACCCTCGGAATTCAGCAGGCTGCTCTAAAGGTGTGTTCTCTACATGCCCTTTGAAGGAATCCAAAATGGCTCTTGAGTCCTGTCACATGTATCTCATTTCTCCGGGCTTCTCTCATCCTGTGTAATAAATAAGCCTTTACCTCCTCCGCAACTCAAGGGAAAAATTTAACCCCTGAATCCCCCTTCCCCCTGAATCCCCCTTTCAACTGAATCCCTCTTCCCAGTGAATTCCCTTCCTTCCCACAAAATTACCCTCCTTCCCACTGATCCCCCTTCCCACTGAATCCCCCTCCTTCCCACTGAATCCCTCTCTTTCCCACTGAATCCCCCTTCCCTCTGAATCCCCCCTTTCAACTGAATCCCCCTTTCCCACTGATCCCCCTTCCCACTAAATTCCCCTCCTTCCCACTGAATCTCCCTTCCCACTGAATCCCCCCTCACACTGATCCCCATTCTTCCAACTGAATCCCCCTCCTACCCACTGAATTCCCATCCTTCCCACTGAATCCCCCTCCTTCCCACTGAATCCACCTCCTTCCCACTGAATCCCCCTCCGTCCCACTGAATCCCCCTTCCCACTGAATTCCCATCCTTCCCACTGAATCCCCCTCCTTCCCACTGAATCCACCTCCTTCCCACTGAATCCCCCTCCGTCCCACTGAATCCCCCTTCCCACTGAATCCCCCTCCTTCCCACTGATACCCCTTCCCACTGAATCCCCCTCCTTCCCACTGAATCCCCCTTCCCACTGAATTCCCCTCCTTCCCACTGAATCCCCCTCCTCCCCACTGAATCCTCCTCCTTCCCACTGAATCCTCCTCCTTCTCTTGAATGATTTTTTTAAAAAGCTCCCTATCCTTCCTACCTCTCTTACCTCCTTAATAGTCATCCAACATTCTGTCTCTTTGTTTTGCATTAACCACTACCTTTTGGGCTAAAACATCCAACACCTTAAGCCAAATATCAAAGAAACTATATGAATAAACATACACCTTATCCATACTCTCTAAACAATACATGTGTAAATTCCACATAGAACTTCCCTTTTTATGTCTTTCTTATAGACTATCTCTAAATGTAAAGTGACAGCCAGACCTCAAAACCGGTGACTGAAGCTCTCCCCATACCGAACTGCAGACAATAAAACTGCCAGCTGGAATCCTCAAAAAATCTGAAAAACCCGTCATTAAATAGGATCTTGTTAAGAAATCCCTGTTTTATGTGCTAGCTACTCACTTTCACTGAATAAACATTTTCCAGGATGCATCCTGTTGACTGACCTGAGGGCATATTCTGTCCACGCAAAACTTCTGCACATGATGCTCTATGTGATATGCTTCTCTGAAAAGCTCTCATCTGAGCAACATGGAAATAAAACTCTGCTTCCTAAACTTGAGACTTTTAAATGCATTAATCCACACAGTTTATGAAATTGCTTTGGACATTTTAAAATCCTTTCTTTAAAAAGAAAACTTTAGCAATCGGTAATAGTATTTGTTCCTGAGTTTCATAATGGAGGAGTCCATACCCAACACAGAACTTCCACAGACCAGAAATGGGCAGCATAAAAGGAAGTAAAAAGCAGTGATGGTATTGGTAGAGAGTTACTCAGCGGCTAAAAGAAAACGTTCAGAAACTCTATCAAATTACACTATCAGAGAACTATTATTGTAATGCTTTTATAGCACAGATAGAAGTGGGGCTGAAACATGATGGAGACAATACATTTAGCGGGAGGGAGGCAGCAGGTGGGTGTGCTGCAGGGCTCCGGCTGAGGAGCGCCTCGCCTGGGCTTCTGAGCGACGATGACAGCTCCCAGACCAGATTTGCCAACTCCAGGGCCTGGAGGGCACCCAGGGGCGAGGCTGCTGGGCGGAACCGATGCCGAGGCCGACCAGAGGGCAGTGGCTCCCTGGCCCAGTAGCGATTCTTCTCCCGACAATTGCTGCCCTTGTAAAAGCATCAGCTCAGGGGGAACAGATCTGATTTTTTTAAGATGGAAAAGCCAGATTTCCCCCATTATCTAGGTTGTCAGCTATGTGATCAGAAAAACACACAAACAATTGTATTTGGACAATTTAGTCACCGATTAGATCAAACCCAGCCGAGAAGCCACTGGGCCCACGGTGATGTCTGCGGCGCACTGCTCTGATTCTGCTGGGCCCTCATCACCTGCAACTGCCTGTGATAATTCGATCAAACACGAAAAGGCTCGACTGTCTTTATTTCAAATCCTGGCACTAGGAGATGCGCCCTGGATCATGAATGGTCCTAGTGGTGCATGGAAACGCTGCCTCATTCAGTCACAGACATCATAATTAACTCGCTTCTGTACCCAGGGTTTTCAGCCCCATCTTTTTGTTCTGTGGATTTCTAACATATTTTCCAGCTCTAATTCTCTCCCACTGTCCTACATTAATCAAAGCTGTAACCCCTGTTGTCTTTGTACTACAGAATCCGAATGTGCCCCTGGCGAGGAACGGGGAAAAAGTCAACAGGAATTAAATTTCAGTGCAACTGTTTACTCAACTGTGGCCTGCAGTTATTGAAATCTTATCCGCGGTTTTGTGTGGCTGCCACATAATGAATTCAGCATGGCCGTGCCTTCCCACTGCCGCCGTTCTCACTTCAAGTGAAAACCTGCAGAGTCAAGAGGATGCAAACAACCCAGCCCATCGTGCTAACATGCGATCTCTCCAAAATGTTTAATTATCGCCAGTTCAGTTGGGAAGGAAACTGATAACTCTAGCCCATTGCACTTTATGAATCCTGCAGTTTTTTTCTTATTTCACCTACAGATTTTCTTTTCGCCCAACAACCCGTTAAAGCCTCCTCATGCACTCGGGGGAATCGAGCGGCTGCCAGTGCTTTGTTTCAGAAGACCCAACGGCCTGCCCATCACGATTCGCGAGGTGAGAGCTGCAATGAGACCCACCTGCTTTCTTTCACCCAAAAACATATCCTTGACAAACAGAAACAAACGTTATAAAAATATTTAAAATAATTTTGAAGTAGAATCAAAAGATATTGGCCTTTATTTGATATCTTTTCCAAAGTGGTTACAAACAAAATAAAAAGGAGTGATTCTGCTATTGATGTGTTTTAAGGAAGATGTTGTTAAAATGCACTTTTATAACTTTTTTCTGTGAGGTTAATTTGTCATTGCTGTTATGATGGGAGTGTGAGTGTGAGTGTGTGTGTGTGTATGTATGTGTGTCTGTGTGGTATATATGTAAAGTTTTTGGCTGACTTACTACTTTGAGATATTGAATGATTTTGAGTGCTTCAAATAAATTTCAGAAGTTAATTTTCCACTTATTTAATTAACATAGGTTAAACACTGATTACCTGGACTTCATACTACACACTGGTCAACAGCCCCACTCCCACTCCTCCAGGGAAAAGCGCTAAGCCTGCCTCTGCATGGGAGGGCCAAATACCAGTCCTTCATTCTCTACAGAAACCGTGACCACCTGGGAGCACCACCTAAGCAAGCACAGGCACAACACATGGGTCCTGCCCCGCACTGACCTAGAGCTCTGCATCAGGCCACGTGGACTAACACACGCACAGCCTCTCCGCAGCAAGCCCTGCACCGCTGATGTGATGCCGAGGCAGGTGCCCTGGGGCTGGGCTGCTGACAGAGACCCAGTCGGGGAGCTGAGCCTTGGTGTAAGACGTGGCCTGGCCTCTTAGTTTCCCTTTTCTTCTCTCTGAAGGTTCCGTGTGCCTGGTGGGTCCCACCAATTAGAACAGACCAGCAATCGAATGACGCCTCCTATTTCCAAAAGTCCTTAGCATCATTCTTTTTCTCACCTTTTCGCCACGTGGCGCCATAACTATGTATTGCACCCCTGAATCAAAAGGACTAAGATGGAATAACGGCCATCGTTATCATTAACAACAACTAGTAACATATCCTGACTCCTAGAGAGGCTGGGAACAAGGTGCCAGGGGGCAAATGCAGCCACTCGTCTGCATTTGCATCAGCACTTCAGCCACAGCCCCATTCCTGGGCCCCCTTTGGGAATATTTCACCTGTCACTCACAACTGTCCATTCACAGGCCCACAAAAGAATACAGCGGGGATGAGTGGGTCCAATGTGTGTGCATGTTGGGGAGCCACTAGAGGCGAGGACATAAACACAGGGTTTAGCCCCATCCCAGCAGCCCCGTGTGCACAAGCAGCGCCACAGCAGCTGCAGCCGCTTCTCGCACCCATGCCTGTGTGCTGCTGTTTTGCCTGTTAATTTACCCGATTCTGCCTGTATTTATATGTTTCTACTTTTATTCACTTAATTTTTTCCTCTCATATAAAGCCCTCATTTTCCTCTTCTCGTTCCTTATGTGTGTTTCTTCTTCATAAGGCTTCCTCAGCCAGTTGGCCATTTGTTTTTCATTGAGGCACTGTGCAGCCCTTTTTCAAAGGCACGTTTCATTCCAGGTTTGCTGACGCACCTGGGCCTCGGAGGAAGTGGCCGGGACCCTCCCAGGCTCATCTCCACCCCCACCCCCAAGGAAGTTGCCAAGACTTCCAGCTCCCACGGGCTTGGGAATTCATCTCTTAAGCCAAGCACTGGGCCCTGGCATGCCGGTGGCTTAAAAGATAGTCAGTCAAGTGAAAACGAAACCTTCAGTGGCCAAGTGTCAAACGAAGCGGTGGTGTGGGCACCCACCACCCAGCACCCACCAAGCCAATTCCCTGGCACAGTACCTGCTGCTGCTGTGCGTGGGCCAGGTCAGCCGGTGCCACGTCCACGGCCGGTGCCTCCCCGTTGGCCCGGGCTTCCCGAAGGCTCCCACACTCTAGTAAGTGGCTGCCACTGCCGGACCCATTCTGGATGGCCGAACCATTGCTTTTGGTCTCAGGCCCGGATTCTTGCATCATGACTCAGAAACCTGACAGGAGTGTTTACAGGGGCGGGGAGGGGGAGAAAAAGGGGAAAGCAGCTGTTAAAACAGTTGTTGTGCACAAGGAGCAGGGTCCTGCTGCAAATGTTGCCAGAAATCTGTAAACAGTTGTCATTTTCGTTCACTGCATTTATCCCTCAAGAGTGCTCAGTCTTCTGGTGTTTGAGGATGGAACTATCAGTCCAAGTTCAAGTTCTAGTAGTACTGATTCAAATATGTTACCTTTTTCCCTTTAGAAAAAAAAATTTCAGATGAACCTGGAATCCACGGTTGAGTTTCTGTGATCAAACCCAAGTATTTTGTGCAGAGAGCCTTCGTCATTCTATAGAGCAGAGGAGTGTGCACCTGGCTGTGGTGTGTGCCCACTCTGCCTGCTGCTCCTGTCAGGTGCCCTCCACCTGGGGTCCACCAGCAGGCTCATGGGCCATTTGTTAGGAAAACCTTACAGTCAAAAACCAAGGTGTATTTTAAGCTGCACACTCCTGGGAGTCACTCAGACACTAAAACTCAACGCTGACCACTCCAGTAAGACAGGTTACTTTCAGAAAGAAAAAATGTCCCCACTCTTCAAATGCTAAATACATTCAGACTCTGATCTTTGTCTTCTAGTTAAACTGTCCTGAGAATTCTCGGACCCAGCACGTGTTTCTCCCGCTGGGTCCCGCCTCTGGCCTGGGTGAGCGTCTGGAAGCCTTGTCTCATATTTCTTTTGGAGAAAACCTAGCCTACGCAGATGCAGATGGAAGACGGTTCTGAATGTGAAAGTACTTACCATCTAAGGGGAGAGGGGAGAGGGGAGAAAGGGAAGGGGAGAGGGGAGAGAGGGGAGAGAGGGGAGAGAGGGGAGAGGGGAGAAGGGGGAGGGGAGAAGGGAGAGAGGGGAGAGGGGAGAGTGGAGAGGGGAGAGAGGGGAGAGGGCAGAGGGGAGAGAGAGAGAGGTAGCTTCCCCATGTTACTCTCAAGGTACAAAACCATTGGCCCGGAGCCAGCGCAGCTCGCAGTGAAGGTATCCAGCTATGACAGAAGACACAATGTGTGCTAATGTCCACTGCTACCACCCACTGACCACCTGACCATCCCTCTGCGCCAGCCCCACTGCCAGGCCCGAGACATCCCCCTGTCTGTCCTGATGACGAGGCCGCTTCAGGGCGAACACTGGCCCCAGGAGAGCTGTTCTCAAGTGCACGAGGCACGGCAGGCAGCGGGTGGGACTGGAGCAAGTCCCGTCTCCTGTCAGTTCTTAGCCACTGGTGTTCTTAAAGTTGAGGCGCAGTGGGGAGTACACAATGAAATGGCAGAGCCTTAGCCAAGTTCATGGAGTAGAACTTCAATAAGGAAAAACAACAGTCACAAAAGTAAGTTGACAATTCAAGCAGGAAAGCTGAGGAATGCCTGGGTAACTAACAGGGATGTGAAATGGCAGCCACAAGAAGATCTGGTGGCCTGGGGAGACACGTGGGCAGCCAAGGCGGCAGGTTCCTGCACACAGAACTCGCACCAGCGTGAACATTAAACATGCGGATACAATGGAGGAGGCTGCCTTCGCTCATAACCGCATAAAAACCAAGTGGAAGAACTAAAACCATTACATCTTTCTTCATATCCTTTCCGTGAGTGCACAATATGGCCCCCCTTGAGCAGAGACTTACGCCCAGAAGGCATGTGTTTAGAGTGAAATGCTGTCCTGAAGGATCTGGGAAGGGCACTTTTGTTAACAGGTGGGAAACAAACTCAGGAGCAACAGCTGACTAACTCTCTCCCCTTAGATCCAACTTTCCAGGAATCATAATAGGCCTTTAAACATGGCTCCAAAACTTCACTGTTGCAGAGTAAAGAAATCTATGAAAAAACAGCACACCTTTCTCTGAGATATAAGAACCAGGCCATGCAACTGCCTTGCTCATTACCAAAAAAGGGGATCAACTTGTGAAATCTAGGGATCCCCTTCCCCGTGTTTCCATTTCGATCCTCTGACCTGCCAGTCTGCACAGGAGGGGAAGCAGAGCAGTTGGCACAGAGCCCACTGAACAGGTGGAGATGCACTGAGCATGCCTGAAGAAAACACATGTAGACACACACGCTGAAGGTCTGGCAAGCCCGTCTCGGTCAGGGCGGGCCCAGGGACACAGACACTGCCTGCACACGACTCGAGCCCCGCTCAGATGGGTGCCCGCAGGCGAACACCGGCTCAGCACACCCTGGCTGTCAGGACAACCAGGGATGCAAACGGGTCTGTGCTGCCCTTGGTCTGACCCGAGGGGGCGGTGTGGGAAGGACCCCTCCACGCAGAAGAGAAGGCTCCGCTCCACGCAGCGCCAGAGCAGGCTGCCAGGGCTGCTGGTGCAAGCGGGCAGGCCTGAGGCCAAGCAGCCGCCTGCAATTCGGGTTCCCGAGAGCGCAGGCTTTGGGGCTAACACTGCATGAAGCATTATTTTGGTCTGAGGATGATCTGAATTATTAATTAGTCCAGGCTCCCAGCAGTGTGTAGGCTGGAGATTTAGTTTCCTGCCATCTCCCATACCATCGCAAGGGCACGTCCGTTGGGAAGCACTGAGCAAGCAGGAAGGGGTGTCCCGGCACTGCCACAACACGGGGCGCCGCTTCTTGCCGGGGGGCCGGTGTTCAGCACGAAACACCTTTGCGCCTGGCTCAGGCCTTGCATGCAGACTGCCAAGCGCTCTGGTGAACTTTCCATGCTCACAGCAAGCCGATGAGAGAGCAAAGGCAAGTGATGTGACCCCAACGTACAGGTTAGACACCTGGTCCAGGGCACGGCAGACGCAGTCCTCGTGTCCCCCACTTCAGAGTGACCGTTCAATAAAGGACAGACCTTCCAACTTGCAACAGAGCTGGGCAAAGTCCAAGTAGCACGCTGGCCACGCAGAGAACTGCCACTCGGGCAGACCGTGGAGGTGGCCGCAGGCGAGGAGCGCTGCCACGCAAAGGCGAGTGCCTGCGTTCTTCAGCCAACGGCCATGTTTGTCCTTTTCTCCCAGGCTCCCAGTTCCGATCATCAGGGAGCACGTCCATGTGTCTGAAAGGATGTGGCTTCGGCCAGAGCACTGCACCCACTCTGTCCCGGGAGCAGCCGCCAGCCGCACCACGCCGCCCCGGCGGCCGCCGACCTCGGGTTCCAGGCAGGCTGAGGACCAGAAGGGGGACAGCCGTCCAAGGGCCTGGCTGTGAAGACGTGGCACCCGGTGGGCACAGCTGCCACTGACCCACGAGCAAGTCCTTTCTCTAGAAGCAAAGCCCGCCCTCCCCGCAGCCCGCCCAGCCTCTGCAGGAGGCGGCCTGTGGCCACCGGACACCCCCCAGGACAGGCCGTGTGATGTGCCAAATGGAGAATATGAATCACTGACAAGGGCTGAGGCGGGGGTCGCCTGGCATCAGGGAGCTCGGGGGACCAACGGCAGCTTCTCTCTGCTGGGACGGGTCCCCGAGCTTCTGATTTCACAAGATGGGTGTTTGGCTGAGACCTCAGAGTGGGCTATGGCGGAGCACCGGCCTACTTATTTCTGTCCTTGCCAACAGAGCTGCTCTCTGGAAGTCTTCTGGAATATTCATAATGTCCAGACCATGTATTTATAGTAAATTAAAGGACGGCTTTATTATGATGACTGTTCCTTGGTTACAGTGTTGATGCTGAAGATTTAGGGAAAACAGAGCCCTTGCTCTCCTGCCTGTGAAGGGTTCCGCTCACAGAAAGTTCAGTCTTGATTCCAGGGCAGTTAATTAAGGGTGACCGAGTCAGGCAGAAGTAAATTAACTTGGCTGATCAATTATTTATATGAAGCAGAATAAATGCCCTTAAAGAACTTGGCCTGTCAGTGAGAGGATGTGCAAATTAAACTAAATACATTTTTATAAAATGTATTCCCACTTGCAGGGGGAGAGGGGGAATTGACTGCAGTCACTTTCAGGGAAGGGTTCAAGTGGTTACTCGGTCCAGTGCTGCCCCATCGGAGAACCCCCTAGAGAAAAAAGGAAGGAAGGAAGGAAGGAAGGAAGGAAGGAAGGAAGGAAGGAAGGAAGGAAGGGAGGAAGGAAAGAAGGGAAGAAGGAGGTAAGGAAGGAAGGAAAGGAGGAACGGAAGAGGGAAGGGAAGGAAGGAAGGGAGGGAAGGAAGGGAAGGAAGTGAGGAAGAAGGGAAGGAAGGGAGAAAGGAAAGGAGAGAAGAAGGAGGGAAGGAAGGAAAGAGGGAAAAAGAAAGGAAGAAGGAAAGGAGGGAGGGAGGGAAGGAAGGGAGGGAAGGAAGGGAAAGAAGTGAGGAAGAAGGGAAGGAAAGAAGAAAGGAAAGGAGAGAAGAAGGAGGGAAGGCAGGAAGGAAAGAGGGAAAAAGAAAGGAAGAAGGAAAGGAGGGAGGGAGGGAAGGAAGGGAGGGAAGGAAGGGAAAGAAGTGAGGAAGAAGGGAAGGAAAGAAGAAAGGAAAGGAAAGAAGAAGGAGGGAAGGCAGGAAGGAAAGAGGGAAAAAGAAAGGAAGAAGGAAAGGAGGGAGGGAGGGAAGGAAGGGAGAGAAGGAAGGGAAGGAAGTGAGGAAGAAGGGAAGGAAGGGAGAAAGGAAAGGAGAGAAGAAGGAAGGAAGGAAGGAAGGAAGGAAGGAAGGAAAGAGGGAAAAAGAAAGGAAGAAGGAAAGGAGGGAGGGAGGGAAGGAAGGGAGAGAAGAAAGGAAAGGAAGTGAGGAAGAAGGGAAGGAAGAAAGAACGGAAAGGAGAGAAGAAGGAGGGAAGGAAGGAAGGAAAGAGGGAAAAAGAAAGGAAGAAGGAAAGGAGGGAGGGAGGGAGGGAAGAGGGAAGGGAGGGAAAGAAGAGAGGGAAGGAAGTGAGGAAGAAGGGAAAGAAGGGAGAAAGGAAAGGAGAGAAGAAGGAAGGAAGGAAGGAAGGAAGGAAGGAAAAAGAAAGGAAGAAGGAAAAGAGGGAGGTAGGGAAGAGGGAAGGAAAGGAGGAAGGAAAGAGGGAATGAAAGAAGGGAAGAAGAGGAAAGAAAGGGAGGAAGGAAGGAAGGGAGGAAGGAAGGGCAGAAGGAAGAGAGCACTCCAAGAAGAGAGGGACTGTGGGCATTTCTGTCGTTTAGAAACATTGAGCGTGTGGTGGCCTCCAGCACCCACCTGGCCTGCAGAGTTAAGGCAGGTACGAGTGAGGGTGGAGTGGGGCTCGCTCTAGCTCTAAAAGCAGTGCTCTGTGAGTTACATGTGTCCATCACGAAGAGCCAAAGTCCTATGCCCCTGTTCACGGGGGCCAGGCAAAGGGAAGAAAAGCTAGTCTGTGTTGAGATATAGCATCAGGAAGATGAACTGGTTCCCTTTACATGTGCAAGACTAGGCCTGGCTACACCAGCTCTCAGAGAGCTCTGAGGACCAGTGCAGCTAAGGATCTCCCCTCACCTATCTCAGGCACTCAGAAGGGCAGCCTGGACATGCAGCCAGCTCCTGGGGCCAGTCCCCTCGGAGCAGACAGGGCCTGGAGCATCCCGAGGCAGGGCAGAGCCCCGAATGCGTGCAAGGAGAGTCCAGCTCCGTGGGGCCAGCGGGTGGAAAAGGGCTTGGTGGGGCCACACTGGCCCCCAAGTGCTGAGTCACTGGCTACAGATAGGTTGGGAGTACCCTCTTTCAGGAGGAAAAGTGTGTGTCGGGGGGTGCAAAACAAGAGAAACAGAGCAACTGCAATGGCTCTTTTTCTCAGGTGAGATCTGCCCACAAACTGTAAATAAGACACCACCGTCCACTGTCTGCCATCCCCCCTCCAGCGAAACTGTCCCAGAGCCAAGTTCAGGGAGAGAAGTCAGGGCGCTTGCTGTCAGGAAGGCACTATCTTCCAAAACCACTGTTCATAGTTCAACAGAACAGCACAAAGCACCCAGTGCCTGCCAGTTCAAACGCAGGCCCCAGTGAGCGGGCTGCGTGATGCGTGCAGAGCCGCGACCCACGGAGCCAGGCAGCCACAATGAATGCAAAGCACTGCACACACACGCAAGCCCTGGTCTGATGAGGGACGGCTAAAATTAACACCCAATTAATTTCCGAATTGACAAACAAATGAAACCCATAAATCTACTTTCTCATTAATTTTCTTGTGGTATAATTTAAAGCAGTAATATGAGGGCAAAAACTGAGCATTATCCATCATAAATATCAAAAAGATAGCACCGTAACCCCATAAATTATGCATATTACCTGTTGTTAAAAATGATTTATGTATTATCAACTTTATCGTGCACTGTAGAGGTCTAGATCTATCTTTAAAAATCTGGAATTTCATTTAGCATTAAGGAAGAAAAGTTAAGGGGCAATGAGATTGTCAAAGCATGTTTGAAAAAACAGTGGTCACCTTTTTAGCCACACAGGACATCAGGGCAAAATTGGAATCACCCCAGAAGGGGAGAGTAGAAGTTGAGAAGGCATGCAGGCAGTGGGGACAGCAGGTGGATAAGTGAATAAGCAGCAGGAGCCCCTCTGAGCAAGGGCAGACCTCGCCCCCCCCCCCCCCCCCCCCGCAGCTGCTCCCCTCTCTTACCCTCAGGACAGCGCAGGGGCAGGGCTGGGCCTGGGAAGAACTACGGAGAGCCCAGGGGCTCTAGCTCCTCGGTGAAGCCAGGAGGCCTCAGAGGGTGAGACGCTGGGAGGAAAGCCATCTTCCTTGTTAAGGATGGGATATGGCTCCCTCACCTTCACAGGTCACAGAGAGGAAGGAAAGAGGAACTAGTCTATGTCTCTCAAGTAAACCACTCGAAGTTTATCAATTACACGGAAGAGACATGCAGATGAAAATGGTTTCTTCTCCATCTCCAATCTTATATAATAAAAGCCTAATATGCTAAGTGTCCAGTCATCTAGTAATCGGTCATCTGTTCAACCAATCAAAGCATAATATGCTAATGATATGCTAAGGCCACTCATCTGCTTGCTATGATGTGCACTGACCACCAGGGGGCAGGCACTCCAACTGGTAGGTTAGCTTGCTGCTGGGGTCCAGCCAATTGGGACTGAGCAGGACAGGCCAGACATGCCCTGGAGCCCTCCCATGACCCCTCCCCAGCTGCCCAACCTCCAGTGTCCCTCTCCGACCCCAACTGTGCACCAGTGGGGTCTCCTGGCCTGGCCTGCACCCTCTTAAAATCTGTGACCACTCAGGGGATGTTGGAGAGCTGGTTTCGACCTGAACCCGCAGGCCTGCCTGAGGGACCCCCACTGGGGCATGAATCTGTGCACTGGGCCTCTAGTTGTTTAATAAGAATTGTTTTGAAACTTGCTTTATCTAAAACTCTACTATCAGGTACATCATGTGCATAGAAGAATTTAATACGAGTTGCTGAATCTTTAAAATCCAAACCTAACCTCTTAATCAAGTGAGAAGAAGGGCTTGTATAGCCACTGCTTTTTAAACTTTTGAACACTGCTTCCTGTACTGCTTAGGAATGACTGCCTTTGGCATCCTGGAACTAGAAAATACCTCAAGCCATTAAGTCATTTTAAATCTCAACAGAAGCAGGATTATCCCAGTTGTTGAAAATTTAAAGATAACCAACCAACAAAAACCTCCATCAAAACCATGGTGAACAATTAATATACAGAGGACCATTTGGATGGGCTGCAAATGGGCTGAACAGCATGTGTAGTTTCCCTATAATTAACTCAGATCAGCTAGGAGAACAGGGAGGTGTACGGGGAGGTCCCTAACAGGAGGAGGGTCTCCTCTCCACCAGGAGCCTGGGCTCAGAGCAGGGACTCAACTCCCCTGGCCCCAGCACTGCCTGCCCCCCACAGGCCTCACCCTCTCAGCCCTTCATCCACACCATCTTGGGCAGGTAATCTCTCCCCAGCATCAGTGAGCTAGATAACAAGCACCCTCATATAGGTTACAGATGTCTAAGTTGTATTTTTAGAATTTTGGCTACTGTTGGCCTTGTTTTCCTTCTCTCCCAATAGACAAGGGTTTAAGTGCTGTAATCATACCAACTATGGGTCAATGATGAAAGCTACAAAGAAACCACGGTAGAAAACAGAAGCATAAAGGAGAATGCATACCATCCCCTGGACTATTAATCCAGAGCAATAATCAGACACCCAACAGGGCCTTCTGCTTTGCCCCAGGAAGCCTCTGCGCTCAGAGTGGGCGGGGCCAGGTGCTCTGGGTGCTGAGCTAAATGCATCTTCACAGAACAAAAACAAAGCCTGCTGAACTTGAGTTATCTGAACATTCGAACTGCTGAACTCTCAGGAATGGCCGGTGGAATGAATTGGCAACAACCAGTTCAAAATACATAGTCTTTCCTTTCCATATTTTACATAATCCATACACACAGGGCCAGGTTCCCATCCCAGTGAATACCTGGCATGCCCCATGACACACCTCCTGGCTTGCCCACTCCATCGCCAGCCCCCCTACCCACGCCAGCGGCAAGAGCAAGCTCCGTGTCCACAGCACCGCAGCGGCTCAGTGCACGCAGGCTGCCACAGGCGGGAAAAGAACTATTCACTCGCATCCTTCAAAAACTCCAACGTGCACACAGGTATCCAGCTTAAGTTGCTCTTACAGGTTGATTAGCAGGCTTTTTCTGAAATAAAAGGTCACGCTTTGTTGAAGGTCACGACCCTCAACCTCCACCTTCACTCCAGTCTGCTGATCCTTGTAATTAACAGCAAATGCTAGCAGATGTTGCCTAATACTGAAACACAATGCAAATCAGAAACAGCAACAAGACTTACACCACAGAAAGCACAGCTGATGGAAGCTGCGCCCCTGCTGCTGGTAGGAGGTGGCAGAGGACACCTCCTGGGCACAACGTGCCTGGGCACAACGTGCCTGGGCACAACGTGCCTGGGCACAACGTGCCTGGGCACAACGTGCCTGGGCACAACGTGCCTGGGCACAACGTGCCTGGGCACAACGTGCCTGGGCACAGCCACGGGGGCTGCATAAGGAGACACGCCTTCGGCTTTGCTTAGCTAGAAACAATACAATGCACAAACTCATTGAAAAAATGAGACAAAGAAAAGTAACAGGTAAGAATCAAAACAGTAGCTTTTAAAACCTATAATGTGTATGAATTATTGGTTTCCTCCCAGTTAACATGCCTCTGTTGATACAGAATTTATTCAGAACACATCAAACTAAAAGTGACTCTTCCCCTTTCAATCTTGACAAAGTATTCACATCACAGAGGGTCACATGCAGCCCACACAACACACTGCACACACAACACGAACCCGAGGACTGTACCTGTCAGAGGGGCTGCCTGCTCATAGCACTAGCCTTTTCTCCTAGCACTTCTAAGTCCCGCAGGTTCCACAAGAAGTTTTCTAGCATCTGATGTGCACTCACTGAGCTGGTGGCCTTTCAGGAGAGCTCTCTCCCTTCTGAAAAAAGCAAACAACTGCATAGATATCATTACACTAAGGAAATCTCTTAGAAAAACCAAACAGTTTGCTAATCTCTCAACCCCTTCATCCAAGCAAAAGATAAGAAAAGCAAACCTACGTCCATTTCAACCACATTCCAGGGACAAGTTCCCCTTTTTCTTTCTTTATCAAAATTCTAGCATAAGTTTTTTATTTTTTTTTTCTTCCGTGTGTGTCTTTTTAAAACAGACCTTGCAGGATAAACTGCTGCTCACACCCGCAAACAAAGCAGTGTTTGTGTAATAAGGATCGCTGCCATGGGTACAGTAAACAAGGGGCCAGGCATTGATGTTTATGAACAAACACATCATCTTACAAGAGTAATTTAACATTAACCAGGTGGAATAATCAACAGATTTCGTAGGTGACACCAGGGGCAGGACTAATGTAAACAGCGCTGGGAGGAGAAAGGGGCCACTCTCTGGGAACCAAGGTCGAGGTAAATGCATTACAGAGTAAACAGCTGCAAAGAAAGCAAGATAAACAAACAGTCAGTCTTCTGACATTTAGAGGCAGAAAGGTTGTGTGTTACACAGATCAGCTGCTGGCCCCCATGAGATCAGGCCAGTAGGAGATCAGGCCTGCTTGTTTGCACAATGCCATGTTTGCTTATAAACAACAATTTGCTGTTGCCAACCTCGCATTACTCATCATCATATAAGCCAAAGCAAACCCAGGGAGATCCGGTTAACTCTTTCCTGGGGACATGACTTAGAAATAAAAGTTTGGTCCCTGGAAGAAACAAGAGGTCACCCCAAATGAGCTCAGCCTACACCTGGCTGGCAGACAATAAAACATGCACATTGTTTAAACTGTAAGGCTGGGTTTGGTCAGAGCTTTAAAAGACTGTAATGTTTTCATGCTTGAGTAACTGCATTCATTTCCCAGGCTCATCTTTTATCAATGAAATATATGGGTCACACAGGACTCAAACCTTGAATGCTTTATCTAGAAGAAAAGCAATTCTCCTTTCTCCCCAAGATGCCTCTAAGTGCCCTGGGGTCCACAAACACACAGATTTATAGCGTTCTCAACCACCTGCAAAAATTAAACTGTATCAGGTTCTAATTTTTCCCTTAAGAAGATTATATAAAATAATAATCAGCTGATTTTAAGGAGTTCATTCTGTCAGCCTAACAAAGAAATTCGGTTTTCAAAGCCAAGAGTGAAGAATGAGTTCAATGAATCCACTAATGAAAGTGTTATGAAAAAATGTTTTATTTTCAAAATGCTTGCTTGCTGTGTACTAACATGTAAAACAACTATTGTATAAGAAAGTTATCATGCCTTAGCAGACACTATATTTAGGTATGTAACTAGCAATTAAAGTATTAATTTGAATCTTTTTATAGATACTTTAACATTATTAGCTACTTAATTTTGTTAAGTATGAATAACGTTCCTCCATTACTTAGAATTTAATAAGCAAAACAATTTCGGCAAACAGTTTGGTAATTGATATTTGGGCTCTGCATTTTACACTCACACCAGCTAATTGCTCTGTCCAGTTCCACACTGTGAGGGCAACCTGCAGAGCGTGCTGGAGGCCAGAGGAGGGCAGGCGGGGAGGCGGGATAGAGGAGGCACCCCCCCCCCCCCCCAGGGGCCTGGCGATGACAGCCTCCACAACCAGACTGCGGCCTTCCACCCCGGCTGCACACAACACCTCTAGCCCCACTGCCACTGCCCTCCCCCACCGGCTCCACTGAACCCCCTAACCTTCGCTGGCTGTTCCTGCTCCAAGATCTACCTAATCTTTGTTTTGTAAACCTAAAGTCACAAAGGAAAAAGAGTGCTTTTTCTTTTGTTTTTGTCTTCCTGTGGCTTGTTCCTGAGTGGCTCTCTGCAGAGGCCCCTTTCCCAAAACAGCAGGCCCAGGCCGCGGCCACAGGACGGCCCGCTGCAGCCACAGGGCCCTGAAAGGGCTCTGGATGGTGGACTGTCAGCACCACGTGGAGACAGGGAACAGACACAGAGCCCTCACCCCCGTAGCCCTAGAAAGGCCTGTGAGGCTTGGGCTGTCTCACTCCTGGAGCCCAGGCCCTGCCTTGCTGGCTCCCCGAGCTGAGGTAAGGCTGGAGCTGGAGCCACTGCAGAGGCCCTTCCTCAGGTGCTCTGGGATGGAAGTTCAAGTTCCTACTCACTCTCCACGCACAAGGTGAGATGACTAGGGGATAGAGAGGAGGGAAGGGCCTGATCCAATGTCGGCGTGAAACACAAGAGACAATCAGTGAGAGCGGGAGCAGGATGCTGGGCCCTGCACCGCGTGATGCCTCACCCTGCACTGCGTCTGTTCCCCGGGCCCCCTCGGCACCACATTTACTTCCTAAAGCCTGACAACATCACTACCAGGAAAAGATCATAAGCAGAGTTTACAAACTTAAATGTAATCCACAGCATTGTGACGGTTTCCCTAACCACAGCCAGTCATTGGGTCCAGGAGCTTTTAGGAAGCTCGCCCAAAGGGGATGCCTTTGTGCCCAGAGAGCCAGAGTCCTCCCCAGGACAGCAGGCACACAGACTCACGCTGCCCTCGGCGGCGGAGGCACCTGTCCCAGCACACCTGCAGTTTGTACTTTCCCTTGAGGGTCCGGTTCACTACTTTGTTCCCCACAGACCCCAAATTTTTAAGCATTTTCTACTAAATACATAAAATAAAACACATGGAAGAGAAGTCTTTTCTATCCTATTTGATAACTGATTTTAAAACTGAAAGTCTCAAAGAGGCTTGATCTTCCCACAGCCTGCAGTCCGACCTCTGGGGTGGCATGCTCATCGTCCCAGGGGCACCACACCCAACGCCAAGCCTCCAGCATCCCCAGCTCCGCCTCCGCCAACCCTATTTTTAAAGTTTATTCACTTTTAACAAACATACATCCATTTCAGAAGAAACTTTCTGTCACTAGGTCACAGGGAAGCCAGTATGCATCCCTTTACAGGAAAGAAAAACTTTTTAATAAATGTAACGTCCCTGACCAATGCTATTAAACTCTGGCTGATCCTGCTCCACAAAGGCCCAAGTGGAGCCATGTCCTTTCTTTGTTAAATAATGAGCTTACAACTGGGAGAGAGAGATGAAAGACACACTAGTACCAAATGAAGACTTTCTCCTCTGCTTTATCAGAAGGGTTAAAACAACCTGAAAATGGAAGTGCTTCAATATCAAGTCACAATAATGAGAACTGGGAGTGAATGATGAAGCATCTAAAACATTCTTCCAGCCACCAGTGAGGGCAAAGCTCAGAGGGGAGGACCTCAGAGGCCCGTGTGGCCTCTCCAGAATGCTGAGCCCGCCGCCCCAGCAAGGCCCACACGCAACACTGATGACGGGCCTGCTGTGCGAACGGATGCTGCCCGAGACGTCAATCACTAACGCCCCAGACCGTACTCCTGCTCCGATGGAGTGGGCTCTGCAGTCATGGCGCCACGTCCCAGAAGACCACTCAGCACCAGCCCCTCCTGCCCCTGATGCACCCCTTCTGCAACACACGTCCAGAGTCCACTCAGGATCAAGTTAGACGGCAAAAACGAGGCGCATATCATTCAAACGTTTTATTGGGGAAAAAAGATAGATGCTTTATTAGTCCAACCGTTTCTGTAATGGAGTGCTACTGATGACCCAGCATTAGCCTCATTCCTGCTATTAATCACACTTCTAAGAGCCCATTTTGCCTTAAAACCTTAAGCAATTGCTATAATTTAAAGGCATGGTGTCTACATAATGGGAAATGCCTCAAAGATTGTATCATTTCACAAAATACAGTATTTTTTAAATGGGAAAAATGACCATGATGCTAAGATATTACAAAATGAGAATATGTATATACTGTACATATACATATACGTATGCATATGCAGATATGATGCAAGCTATCTTTTGTACTTGTGGCTTCAACATTTATACACAGTAATAACTTCCTTTGGGAAACTTATCAATCCGAAAGCTTAGGCTTATAGTTTTACATTGACTAAAGTCCATATAACGGCACCAAACAAACAAAATATAGCATGAAAGGGGAAAACCTAATGAAAAGACCAAAGATGTCAGAGCACATTTCTCCTTGAAGATCCCACCCGTGGCGCGTGGGGCCCGTGGTGCGGTCGGGCCCGTGGCGCGTGGGGCCCGTGGTGCGTGGGGCCCGTGGTGCGGTCGGGCCCGTGGCGCGTGGGGCCCGTGGTGTGTGGGGCCCGTGGTGTGTGGGGCCCGTGGTGCGGTCGGGCCCGTGGCGCGTGGGGCCCGTGGCGCGTGGGGCCCGTGGTGCGGTCGGGCCCGTGGTGCGTGGGGCCCGTGGTGCGGTCGGGCCCGTGGTGCGGTCGGGCCCGTGGTACGGTCGGGCCCGTGGTGCGTGGGGCCCGTGGTGCGGTCGGGCCCGTGGTGCGTGGGGCCCGTGGTGCGGTTGGGCCCGTGGTGCGTGGGGCCCGTGGTGCGGTCGGGCCCGTGGTGCGTGGGGCCCGTGGTGTCTGGGGCCCGTGGTGTCTGGGGCCCGTGGTGTGTGGGGCCCGTGGTGCGGTCGGGCCCGTGGTGCGTGGGGCCCGTGGTGCGGTCGGGTCCGTGGTGTGTGGGGCCCGTGGTGCGGTCGGGCCCGTGGTGTGTGGGGCCCGTGGTGCGGTCGGGCCCGTGGCGCGTGGGGCCCGTGGTGCGGTCGGGCCCGTGGTGCGGTCGGGCCCGTGGTGCGGTCGGGTCCGTGGTGTCTGGGGCCCGTGGTGCGGTCGGGCCCGTGGTGTGTGGGGCCCGTGGTGCGGTCGGGCCCGTGGTGCGGTCGGGGCCGTGGTGCGTGGGGCCCGTGGTGCGGTCGGGTCCGTGGTGTCTGGGGCCCGTGGTGCGGTCGGGCCCGTGGTGTGTGGGGCCCGTGGTGCGGTCGGGCCCGTGGTGCGGTCGGGGCCGTGGTGCGTGGGGCCCGTGGTGCGGTCGGGTCCGTGGTGTGTGGGGCCCGTGGTGCGGTCGGGCCCGTGGTGTGTGGGGCCCGTGGTGCGGTCGGGCCCGTGGCGCGTGGGACCCGTGGTGCGGTCGGGCCCGTGGTGCGGTCGGGGCCGTGGTGCGTGGGGCCCGTGGTGCGGTCGGGCCCGTGGTGCGTGGGGCCCGTGGTGCGTGGGACCCGTGGTGCGGTCGGGCCCGTGGCGCGTGGGGCCCGTGGTGCGTGGGGCCCGTGGTGCGGTCGGGCCCGTGGTGCGGTCGGGCCCGTGGTGCGTGGGGCCCGTGGTGCGGTCGGGCCCGTGGCGCGTGGGGCCCGTGGTGCGTGGGGCCCGTGGTGCGGTCGGGCCCGTGGTGCGTGGGGCCCGTGGTGCGTGGGGCCCGTGGTGCGGTCGGGCCTGTGGTGTGGTCGGGCCCGTGGTGCGTGGGGCCCGTGGTGCGGTTGGGCCCGTGGTGCGGTCGGGCCCGTGGTGCGTGGGGCCCGTGGTGCGGTGGGGCCCGTGGTGCGGTGGGGCCCGTGGTGCGGTCGGGCCCGTGGTGCGTGGGGCCCGTGGTGCGGTCGGGCCCGTGGTGCGTGGGGCCCGTGGTGCGTGGGGCCCGGGGTGCGGTGGGGCCCGTGGTGCGGTCGGGCCCGTGGTGCGGTGGGGCCCGTGGTGCGGTCGGGCCCGTGGTGCGTGGGGCCCGTGGTGCGGTGGGGCCCGTGGTGCGGTGGGGCCCGTGGTGCGTGGGGCCCGTGGTGCGTGGGGCCTGTGGTGTGGTCGGGCCCGTGGCGCGTGGGGCCCGTGGTGCGGTCGGGCCCGTGGCGCGTGGGGCCCGTGGTGCGTGGGGCCCGTGGTGCGGTCGGGCCCGTGGTGCGGTCGGGGCCCGTGGTGCGGTCGGGCCCGTGGCGCGTGGGGCCCGTGGTGCGGTCGGGGCCCGTGGTGCGGTCGGGGCCCGTGGTGCGGTCGGGCCCGTGGTGCAGTCGGGGCCCGTGGTGCGGTCGGGCCCGTGGTACGGTCGGGCCCGTGGTGCGTGGGGCCCGTGGTGCGGTCGGGCCCGTGGTGCGTGGGGCCCGTGGTGCGGTCGGGCCCGTGGTGCGTGGGGCCCGTGGTGCAGGTCGGGCCCGTGGTGCGGTCGGGCCCGTGGTGCGGTCGGGCCCGTGGTGCGTGGGGCCCGTGGTGCGGTCGGGCCCGTGGCGCGTGGGGCCCGTGGTGCGGTCGGGGCCCGTGGGGCGTGGGGCCCGTGGTGCGGTGGGGCCCGTGGTGCGGTCGGGCCCGTGGTGCAGGTCGGGCCCGTGGTGCGTGGGGCCCGTGGTACGGTCGGGCCCGTGGTGCGTGGGGCCCGTGGTGCGGTCGGGCCCGTGGTGCGTGGGGCCCGTGGTGCAGTCGGGCCCGTGGTGCGGTCGGGCCCGTGGTACGGTCGGGCCCGTGGTGCGTGGGGCCCGTGGTGCGGTCGGGCCCGTGGTGCGTGGGGCCCGTGGTGTCTGGGGCCCGTGGTGTCTGGGGCCCGTGGTGTGGGGGGCCCGTGGTGTGTGGGGCCCGTGGTGCGGTCGGGGCCCGTGGTGTGTGGGGCCCGTGGTGTCTGGGGCCCGTGGTGTCTGGGGCCCGTGGTGTGTGGGGCCCGTGGTGTGTGGGGCCCGTGGTGCGGTCGGGCCCGTGGTGCGTGGGGCCCGTGGTGCGGTCCCAGGGCATCGGCTCTCTCTGAGCCGTGTCTGCCCGGCGGAGGGAACTGAAGCCTCCGTTCGGTAAGCGAACGGAGACAAATGACAGGTCTCTGAAACTTCCAGTCCAATTTCAATAATCCTATCTAATAAAGAGGGAATATGCAAATTGACTGTCACACCATAACAAGATAGCTGCACCCACAGCAGAGGCAGGGATCCCATAACACAAGATGGCTGTGCCCACATCGGAGGCTGAGTTCTCATAATGAGCCTTAACAAGCAGTCAGCAGGGACTTGAGGATGCATGGCACTGGACTGGAGCAGGGGACCTGAGGCTACACCCCCTGCCTGGTAGGACTTGATAAGGGACCTCAGGCTGCACCCCTTGCCCCAACACTGTGCCAGAGTACCTCAGGCCATGCCCCCCACCTGAGCACCAGGCCAGGGGACCTGAGGCTGCACCTTCCCGCCTGGCGGGGCTTGACATGGTACCTTAGGCCATGCTCCCCTCCCCTGGGTCTTGACGGGGGACTTTAAGGCATGCTCCCTGCCTCAGCCCAGGTCCGGGGACCTGAAGCTGTGCTCCCTGCCTGGTGGGGCTTGACAGGGGACCTCAGGTCATGCCACCCACCTGGGAGGGCTTGATGGGGTGGGGCCAGCTGGATCTAGATTTAGCCCAATGGCGGGGCTGGCCAGGTCTGGGATTTGGAGGCACAGATGGTACGCCCCAGACCTGACAGGAAGAAGATTTTCATATACATTTTACTAATTTCCTTCATCTCTGACACTTCTATTATAAAGGGCAAATAGCAATATTAAAATATTTCCTCTAATTAATTCCCTTTAATGTGCACAAATTTTATGCACCGGGTCACTAGTACTGTATAAGGACGCCTTCAACTTGTAAATCCTCATCTCATTACACCACCTCATGACCACAGAGCACATCTGAGGACTATAAAGAAAGATTTCTTTCAAAATACAGACTTAAAGTAAGCCTTTTTAAAGATGCCCCTTCAATTATTTCTACCATACAATTAAAACACAGTATATCCGTATCCTCCAATATTGCATCCACATAAACACGGAGATGCCGTGTGACCTGATGCACAGCAGGCCCCAGGTAGGCACAAAGATGATGGACAGTCATGCTAAGAACAGCCAAGAAGGATGAGAATAGGAGCCTGAAGTCAAGAACCCAGACACCATCTCACTGTCAACAGGGAGACCAGGAAACAGCTAGAGGCAGGTGAGGTAAAGATGGGGCCGAGTATCTAACTGTTCCGGGAAAAACTACCCCATCTCTAATTGAGTGCCTGCTCCCACAGAAGGGCTTCCCTGCATGCTGTCACCCGGTCCCACTAGACCTAGGGCCCGGCCCTGCCAGCTCTATTAAATACTAGAGGCCCGGTGCACAAAATTCGTGCATGGGGGGGGTGGGGGTGGGGAGGTGTCCCTCAGCCCAGCCTGTACCCTCTCCAGTCTGGGACCCCTCGAGGGATGTCTGACTGCCCGGTAGGATCAGGCCTAAATGGGCACTCGGACATCCTTCTGATAATCCAGGACTGTGACCTCCAAACTGCTCTCACCTGCCTGCCTCCCTGATTGCCCCTAACCACTTCTGCCTGCTAACCTGATCACCCCCTAACCACTCCCCTGCCAGCCTAATTGATGTCTAATTGCTCCCCTGCCAGCCTGTTTGCCCCCAACTTCCCTCCTCTGCCAGCCTGGTTCCTCCCAAGTGTCCTCCCTTGCTGGCCATCTTGTGTTGGCCATCGTGTGTCCACATGGGGGCAGGATCTTTGACCACATGGGGGCAGCCCTCTTGTGTATTGGAGTGATGGTCAATCTGCATATTACTCTTTTATTAGATAGCATAGAGGCCTGGTGCATGAGTGGGAACCAGCTGGTTTGTCCTGAAGGGTGTCCCGGATCAGGGTGGTGGTTCCCTTGGGGTGTGGGACAGCCTGGTGAGGGGACTATGGCGGTTTTCAGGCTGGCCACACACCCCAGTGACCCAAGCAGAGGCTCTGGGATCTGGGAAAAATTTATGCCCTACAATTAAAACTTTGTAGCCTGGAGCAAAGCCAAGCCTTCTGCTCGCTCCGTGGAGACAGCCATTTCTGTTTGAAACTTTGTAGCCTAGAGTGGAGGCCTAGGTGCTAGGGCTGCAGAAGTTTGGCTTCCTCCATTGCCCAGGCAACCCTAGCCTCTGCTCTTTCCAGCTCTGTGGCTGCCACCATTTCTGTTGGGATTATGTATCTTTTATAATTGAAACTTCATAGCATTGAGTGGATGCCTAGGCCAGCAATGGCAGGTGGAAAGCTTGGCTTCCTCTGTTGCTGGGGAAACCCAAGCCTCCCTCCTGCTCTCAGTGGTGACAGCCACCTTTGTTGGGGTTTATTTGCATAATTTGCTCCTGATTGGCGGGTGGGCATGGCTGTGGGAGTGGCTTGATCAGAGGTATGGTAAATTTGCATATTACTCTTTTATTAGATAGGATTCCAAATGTTTTACTTCTCTCTCAAGTGCTGAGCCAGGGAGGGTATTCAGGAAGAGAATGCCACAGCATACCAGCAAGAGGGTGGAGCTGGCAGTGGCCAGGACTCTGTGTGGGCACCCACCGCCCGGGCAGTGAGGAATCCTCCCTGGACAGCTGCACAGGATAGTGGGGCCCTCAGCGTCTGGTGACGGCTTTTCAGCAGGGCCATCCATCAGCTAAACACCAGAGGAAGCCTGGAGAGGGTGTTTGTACTCCTTGGTATTTTCATGGTAAATGGGAGAGGAGGGGTACTGGGCCTCTTTAGGGCAAAAGTAGCACCTGGTGCCAGAGGAGATACAGTGGAGGCGCCAGGGCCCCTGAGTAGTACCACCCAGCCCCTGGGTGACCCAGGGATGGAGGTGTCAGGGCATTCATCTGGAGCAGGTCTGGGCTCTTCCCTGCACAGACAGTACAGGGGCGAGGGCTCTGTCTCACACAGGCCGGGCTTTCCGAGCAGAACCACACAGACTCCCACAGACGAGGAAGCTCCCACGGTTTGCACTGCAGCTCTGGCAGACCGCAACTGCACAGAGCATGGATTACAGACAGTGGCATGGACGGCTTCTGAAAAAGTAGAAACGCACCTCCTCCGGCCCGTCTCAGGCTGCTGGGTGCCGATCTGCATTTTAACAGGGAGCCCAGGCGATGGCAGGTTCCTGCAGTCTGGGAAGGAGGGTGTGGAGGAAAGGGAGAGCCAGGACACCTGACGCTTGAACTGCACCCTCACTCTGCCAACTGACGGGTTTTCAACAAGCCGTCCCACCAGCTGCCCATTCCTCCTCCAAAACTATACTGCTCTGCATCTGGGTCCACTCATCCTCCTCAGCAGTTTTCATTTTGTAACGGATAGCTTCCAGGACTGTATGAAGTTGGGGCAACAATGAAGAACAAACAGTGACACAGACCCATCCACCTGGAGACACTGTCTAGTGGGGAAGACACACACCAATCAATTACCATATAAATAAGGAAGTTAAGATTGTGATGAGTGTTCCTATGAAAACCTCAAGGTGCTCTGAGAGCACCCAGAGCTGATGTACTAAGTGCCTGGGACGCAGCAGGTGCTCAGTGAACCTCAGTGACTACTGGCAGCCCATAAACCCAGGCCTTTGGGAAGCTAACGAAAATGTCCAAGCACGGAATCCTCTTCTCCCTGTCAGAAAACACAGACCGTGTGCTCTCAGTTACATTACTTTTTAGAAATATTTCCCTCGTTGTCCTGGCTATAGGAGGGACACTACAGCAACAAGGCCAACTTTTCCCTAATGACGGACGGCTCAGGGCTGCTTCTGGGCCATTGATGAGAATGAGCTCCTGTACACAACCTCGCCCAGGCTGAGGCCCTGCACCCCTGACTCCTGGCATCGCTCTGACTACCCTTTCACAGCTTGACACCTGAAGGAAATCTTGAGTTGGCTTTTCAGCTCATTTCTCCTTTACATGTGCTGGCGTCAAGAAAATGCATGCTAGTAACTGCAGATAGGACTAGCAACCTGACCTCATATTGTGGACACAGTGGTTAATTATTAGTGCCCTTAACAGGGAAAACTGGGCTGAACGGGAATCTGAGCGCCTGGCCCTAGTCCCCAGCCCCGAGGACGCCCATCCAGGGCGGAGGGGCTCCGGTCCACCACAGCCACTGCTCGGCCGCGTGCGGGGCCCTCATGACAGCCCTCCAGGCTCCACCAGGGCTTCCCTGTGCTCACTTCCCAGGAATGTGTGCACTTTAAATGCAAAACTTAAATATGACATTATAGCTCTCTGGGTAACACAAGGTTTTGGTTCTTTTCCAAAAAACGGGGTGCCTTCCAGCAGTGGGGACTGTGACGGGAGAAGTCTGGCCTTACTGACCCCAGCACGTCCCAGACGGAAAGACAAAAGCGAACAGCAGCTGACCTGGAGCAGGCAGAGAAGGTGGGGCAGGCAGGTTCTGGGAAACATGGTTTGTGTTAGGACATTGCTCTTAACATGTAGTAGCTGAGCGATAAACCGTCAGCTCCCCCTGGAGCACCCACTTGGATTTCTACAGATGGGACAGGACTCTCCCCAGCAGCCTGGCTAGCAGCCTGGAGGGTAGTGACCATTTATTGCTGCCTAAAATAGGTACATATCTAGGGTCATTTCCCTTGGATCTGCCTATCGAGAATGCAAGGCCGATGGACGCTCAGGCACCTGTGGCAATGTCTGGAGACATTGTTGGTTGTCACAGCTGGCACAAGGGGTGCTGGTGGGAAGCTAAGGGTGCACTAACACTCCTACAATACAGGCCCCACAACAGAAACCACCCAGTGCCTTGTGCCTGTGCATGCTGAGGGTTTTTCTATGCAAACCTGTGTAGTTTTCATCATGAGAGCAAGCAATGAACCCCAGCTCTTGTTCAGGGATAAATGTACTAGTATGTGCCTGTGAGTGTCAATGACCTACGATCTTTGCTCAAATTTCTACTTCACAAGGAACTGAGCCCCGCAATGGGCCAAGGGAGGCAGGACTCAGTTGCACCCCGACAGTGAAGGCAGGGCTGGCTTCCAGGAGGCTGGCCCAGCTGAGGGCCAAATGGTGGCAGCATGAGGACAGGTGCCTGGAGATGACAGTGCCAGGCCTGCGGGTGAGGACTGGAGCTGGACTGCGGAGCAGGCGCGGAAGGCCTGGGAAAGAAGTCAATGGCCGAGCCAAGACGGGAGGCTGAGACGCTCAGCCCAGCACTGACAGCTGCAGAAGAAAGGGGCGATGAAGAGAGCGCTGCCCCGCCCACCGCACCCTCCGGGTCCCTCAGCTGCGCTCAGGTAGTCATACCCATGCCAGTGTGAAGAGTCTTCCAGCCACTGGCTCTGTCCCTCCCCTGCGGCTGAGAGGCTTCCCTTCCCCCACTGCCCACTCCTCCGAGGGCCCTGGCCCTGCCTACCTCCACAGAGCCCGCTGCCCTGTGCAAGGTCCCGCGCCTGCTCAACCCCACGGACACTTCCCACCCCTCCGGCACGTGGCCGCTCAGACACATGCGCCGCCGTTCACCTCTTTCTCTTGCCTTTGCCTCCAGGCTTTCCCGCTTGCAGGGTCCTGTCTACATTGCCGGTGCCACCTCTCCCTTCTGAGGAGCTTCACTTCGACTCCTTAAATGTTTCCTTTTGCCCGGAGTTCCACCCTCAGGATTCCACAGCTTTTCTGGACAGGGCCAGGGAGGGTCCATTTCTGACTCTGTGGGCCCTGGATGTCTGCCCCACTTCCCAGGGCAGAGCTGGCTGCTGCTGTGGACAGAACAGCGCATGAGCACGTGACGCCTGGTGGGCAGCCGCTGACCCTGCCCTGGAACACCCAGTCCTCCCACACTTCTCCTCAAGCCCACTTGTGCCCAGTGACCCCGGAATCGCGGCAGGATTCAACCAAAATCTCTCTCCAGAACGGCAGGCCTCTACCACCTTCTACACGTTTTCTCCTTTGTCACCCTAAAGCCTGTGGCCATCTACTTTGTCTGCCCCACCCCCAAGCCCAGGTTCTCAGAGGGGGGTCACGTCCTCTGTCAGAAGCTCTGGCGGGCTTTCTGCACTCGCCTGCCCCCTGGCCAGCTCTCGTGCCCTCGGCCTCCTGCCCAAGCCCACCTGCTGCTCCACAGCTTGCTTCTGAGCTTGCAGCCGCCTCCAACCACTCCCGTGGGATGAAAAAGCCTCCTAGTCTGGGTCTAGCTTCATGGCCCCTGTGGCCTCCCATGTGGAACCCAAACCCCCAGGCCTGCCGGAGCCGGTGTGGCCACAGAGGCTGCCTCACAGGGAGCGCGGCCAACCAGCCTGCAGAGCAGAGCTCAACATACGTGCACTTGTAATGCAGATTAGTGCAAATTTAAAGTTGACATTCAGAGCAGTTACTGAAAATCTTTTAAGTATGTATTAAACAACCTATATATGTGAATCTACTAATGTTATAAAATTTAAATAAAGCTCAAGTATTTCTTTTTTTAAAATAAATCTTTATTGTTCCGATTATTACAGGTGTTCCTCTTTTTATTCCCCCATAGCTCCCCTCCACCTGATCCCCCACCCCACCCCATGCCCTTAACCCCCACCACTGTCTTCATCCATAGATGTAAGATTTTTGTCCAGTCTCTTCCTGTACCCCTCACACCTGCTTGCCCCTGAGAATTGCCAGTCCACTCCCTTTCTATGTCCCTGATTCTATTATAGTCATCAGTCCATTATATTCATCAGATTTTTCATTCACTTCATTTTTAGATTCACTTGTTGGTAGCTATGTATTTGTTGTCCAGAGTTTTTATCTTTACCTTTTTCTTCTTAAAGAATACCCTTCAGCATTCATATAATCCTGGTTTGGTGGTGGTGAACTCCTTTAGCTTTTTCTTATCTGCAAAGCACTTTATCTGCCCTTCAATTATGAATGATAGCCTTGCTGGGTAGAGTAATCTTGGTTATAGATTCTTGCTGTTCATCACTTTGAATATTTCTTGCCACTCCCATCTGGCCTGCATAGTTTCTGTAGAGAAATCAGCTGACAGTCGTAAGGATACTCCCTTGTAGGTAACCAACTGTTTTTCTCTTGCTGCTTTTAATATTCTCTGTCTTTTGCCCTTGGCATTTTAATTATGATGTGTCTTGGTGTGGTCCTCTTTGGATTCCTCTTGTTTGGGGTTCTCTGCGCTTCCTGGACTTGTAAGTCTATTTCTTTCACCAGGTAGGGAAAGTCTCATTATTTCTTCTAAAAGGTTTTCAATATTTTCTCTCTCTCTTCTTCTGGCACCCCAATAATTCTAATGTTGGCAGGCTTAAAGTGGTCCTAGAGGCTCCTTACACTATCTTCATATTTTTGGATTCTTTTTTCTTTTTGTTTTTCTGGTTGGATGTTTTTTGTCTCCTTATATTTCACATCTTTGATTTGATTCTTATAAACATCAAGTATTTCTGATGAAATTTTAATATCCAAATCAAGATGATTTTTCAGGATTAGTATGAAAGAAAAGAATGTAAAGTGTGTCTTTCATAAATTATATTGATTACACGTTGAAATGATATTTTGGATAAACTGGATGAAATAAAATGTTATAATTTATGTCAGATTCTTTTCACTTTTCAGTGTGGCTAATAGAGAAGTTTAAATTCCTCATGTGGATCTCATTTTATTTCTAAGCTGGGCCAGGCCCACAGCCCCTCGTTCCCCCTGCCCCTCCTCACCCTAGGCAGCCTCACTAGAAGCTGAGCTCCTGGCGCCTCCACACGCCTTCCCGCCGCCCTGTGCCTGGGCCTCAGACCTTTGAGGAGCCTGTTTCTACTGAACGCCAAACCTCAGGTCAAGCTAAAGAGCTTTACAGACCACCCGGCCACTGTGTCTGACTCAGGCACACTCCCACAGGACGCCTGCAAGGGTCACACTCAACTCCACAGCATCCTTGGGCTAGATCCCAACGTTCTGAGTGCTGCACTGTGAGCCAGGCATCGTGTCTCACACCTAACAGGACACCTGGCAGTTGATAACTATTTCTCTGTCACACAGATGCATGAGTGAGTGAGTGAGTGCGTGAGTGGGTGGGTGGGTGGGTGGGAAGGCCACGGTGCTGCGAGGACCAGGGCCGGGAGACGACTGGAAGAGTTTGGGCAGCATCAGTAAGGCTCCTCAATTTCCCGCCCAGCCCGGTGGTCAGCAGAAGATGATGTTTGTGTGAAAACAGTCAAGTGAATGAAAGAGGTATTTCTCAGGAGAGAAGCAGAAGTGAAAGGAAGAGCTAGCAGGGAGCCCAACAGTTCAAAGGGAGTACTGGAAGGTCCTCAGAACAAACTGGAGTCAATCCCTGCATTTGGGAAGGAAGAAGAGGGGCATTCACTGGGCACTGAACCCCAGGCCTCTCAGGGTGCAGAGGAACCCTCATTTCCTTAGAACAGTGGTTGGCAGACTGCGGCTCGCGAGCCACATGCAGCTCTTTGGCCCCTTGAATGTGGCTCTTCCATAAAATACCACGGCCTGGGCGAGTCTATTTTGAAGAAGTGGCATTAGAAGAAGTTTAAGTTTAAAAAACTTGGCTCTCAGAAGAAATTTCAATCATTGTACTGTTGACTCATAAGTTTGCTGACCACTACCTTAGAAGGATGCACTGAAGACCAGGAAGTAGTAACACACATATACACACAGCTGGTGGACAAACATTTGAACATCAGCGACATCCAATCCTGCTGCACTGCAGCCTGGGGTAAAGCCAGCCCCAGACAGAGGCATGAAAGCTAGGAGGGAGTTTCAAGAAAGGGTGGGCGGTGGTTTCCAGAGGCTTAAGGAACTCGAGTATGATAATACAACGGAGAGGCCAAAAGGAATTAAATCACAGCAAACATTTTCATCCTTCTGCCCTTACCCCCTTTCCTCTGAGAGTAAGAGCTTGTTCACATTTGACCTTCCCTCTTACTAGATGTACAGGTTAATAATACAGATTATTTTTCAATATATGGAATTACACATATGTTGATATACATGCGATTTGATATGTAAGCTATTTGTTATCTTGACAACAAGCTTCAAAACTTCATATGTCAAATTTTCTGAAGGTGTTAACAGCATAGATATTTTTACACTTAAACTTGTTGAATTTCATGCCAAAGGGGAAAAAAAGCATTTGTGGGAAGTTTGAATTCATTACTTTATTTTGAAGAAAAAGTTATCATATATTTCAGGAAGCTTATGGTGAACATGCTCCATCTCAAGATACTTGTGAACACTGGTCTAAATGCTTTAAAAGTGATGATTTCAATGTGAAAGACAAATATCGTCCAGGTCACCCAAAAAAGTTGGAAAACTGACAATTACAAGCATTATTGGATGAAGATGTGTGTCAAACTCAAAAACAACCTGCAAAAAGATTAAACATTGCTCATTTCCAATCGTTTACAAGCAATAGGAAAGATTTTAAAGGAAGGAAAATGAGTGCCACATCAACTGAATGAAAGACAAATGGAAAACCAAAAAGTCATTGGGAAAATATTGCTTCAATAGTACAAAAAAGGTCTTTTTTGCATTGAATTGTCACTGGCGATGCAAAGTGGATTTATCTTGAGAATCCCAAAAGCACAAAATCATGGGTTGATCCAGGTCAACCTTCAACATCGACTGCAAGGCCAAAATCACTTCAGAAAGAAGACAATGCTCTGCATTTGGTGGATCAAGGAAGGTGTGGTGTATTATGAGCTTCTAAAACCAAATGAAACCATTCATACTGATTACTACTGACAACAAATAATCAATTTGAACCATGCTTTGATTGTGAAACTACCAGAATGTTCCAGAAGCAAAGTAATTTTGCTTCATGATGATGCACCATCACACACTTCAAAACCAGTTAAAAACACGTTAAAAGATCTTGCCTGGTAAGTATTAACCCTCCCATTGTATTCAACAGACCTTGCTCCTTCAGATTACGACTTGTTCTGATCCACTTTCTGAGCAGCACTTCAAAACATATGAAGAAATGGAACACTGGGTCTCTGAATGGTTTTCCTCAAAACAAGAAAAGTTCTATTGGGATAGTATCCACAAATTATCTGAAAGATGGGGAAATATGCAACTAGCAATAGACATTACTTTGAATAAAGTGCTTTTGATGTTTCTCTTGAATTTATCATGTTTTCTTTGATTACAAAATCTGAATTATTATCCGGTACACATGCCCCATCAGGTACCCAACACCATCCCCTCTACACTGGCTCTCTCATCGCAGCCCACAAACACAGCCTCCCACTGTGACCCTACAGTCACTTCCTGGTTGCTCTTCTGGTGTGTCCAACCTCGTTACCTGGTCAGGTACACCTTGCAAAGGGGTGCCGTCTCCATGTTTTACCTCCTACTTGCAACTGTCTGTACTGTGGATTCTAAATTCTCCCAGCTAGGATAGCAGTTCCTAAACTCTGAAGCCAATTATAATCAGGTGCTTCCCCTAGACCAGTGGCTCTCAACCTTTCTAATGCCGTGACCCTCTAATATAGTTCTTTATGTTGTGGTGACCCCCAACTCTAAAATTATTTCCATTGCTACTTCATAACTGTAATTCTGCTACTGTTATGAATTGTAATGTAAATTTCTGTGTTTAGAGAAATAACTAGTTTCCCAATTCTCTGCCCACTGGCTTCCCCTGGCCAGCATTTTGGGATTTCCCGTGCAAACACCGACAGCAGAAGAAACCTTAACCGTGGGGTAGAGAACAGAAACTTAGTTCCGTGGATGGGGAGCAGGGGGCGCAAGGGGCTTCAAGGTGGAGTCAGCAGGGCCCAGGCCAGGGGCTCGGAGCAAGAACAGCCCTGGGTTCAGACTTGTTTGCCCTTTTTACGTTAAGACAGTGGTTCACAAAGCTCTCCACGGCCAGGAGCAGGTCTTTATACCAGAACGGTTTCCAAGTTTTAAAGCGCCAGGCGGAGAGGAGGGGAAGAAAGCTTTGGGCACAGCTTCCCCTCCCTGTGTCCTCACTGACAGGCCAAGGCTGGCCCGTCCTGCGGCATGGACCCCTCTGGGAGCGGGTGTCCACATTACATCGATGCCCGTCTCCCATGGCCCAGTGCCAACCGAAGCTCTCTGGGGCCTTGGGCGCCGCCTCTGCCTCGCCAGCTAGGACTGGTAGCCTCAGGTCTTTCTTGTCAGGGAAGCTGGCTTCTTCCAAGTGCAGACGCCTGACCTGAGTCAGATGGTCCCAGTAGCAACAGTGCACTGCCCACCCACTGCCCACTCACTGCACGCGCACTGCCTGCCCACCACAGTCCACTGCCCACCCACTGCTCACTCACTGCACGCGCACTGCCTGCCCACTGCCTGCCCACCACAGTCCACTGCCCACCCACTGCCTGCCCACCACAGTCCACTGCCCACCGCCCACCCTGCCTGGGTGCCCTCCCCTCCTTCCAGGCTTGTTTCCTTCCCCCGGTCAGACCCTCTGTACCTTCCTGTACCGTCTCTCCCGTCAGTCAGTTGATTTGTCTCAGAACCCCCTCTCCCTCTCTGGCCGTCTCTTCCCACGTGTCTCTCGGAAACTCTCCTTCCCTCCAGCCCCGGGGCGCCTGTCCCTGTCTCCCTCCAAGGGGCCACCTTGTCCTCAGTCTGTGGGGCAGGGGCTGGCCACGGGCTTCTCACCCTGCAGCCTTGCGGACAGGCAGCCAAGGCCCGGTCCAGGCGTCTCCCGGCCAGGCCAGCGCTGTGGCCACAGCCGGCGCCCGCCATGCAGCCCACGCACCGGGACAGAGCGCCGCCCGTCCCGGGAGACAGCGGCCCCTGGAGAGAGGAGAAGGCGCTGCGCTCAGAGACTGTGCGCCCCAACCCCAAAGCCTGGTCACCAGCCTGCATCCGTCTGGGGTCCTCGGAGCCGGAGCGGGCTTATCTGCCGCCGCCGAGCGCGGCCAGTGCTGGGAGCGGAAGCCGATAACACGTCCAGGCCGGCACTCGATTAAGCAGTTACCCATCTCCCGGCGCAGCTGTCAGCGCGGCCAGATCACGGCGCTGTCAAGATTAAGGAAACGAGTCGTGTTCTCCTCCGGGTCTTCCTCAGCCTCATTCCACAGATTAAAGATGTTCTTAGATAAGAAAGTGGTTACCCTCATGCTCAATGGTAGAAAAAACAACCGAAGAGGATAAAGTGACAATCCTCCATCCCCACACCCTGACAGGCGTTTCTGCTGCTGGGCCAGCCTGGGGGGGGCTCGGGCCGGGCCGCCCACTCGAGTCACCGGGTCACCTGCATTAAACCAGGGAGCCCATGAGACACGCAGCCCGGGCCTCCAGGGCTGGGCCCTGCAGGTGACGGAATGAAAGCAATACCTCTGGGGTGGGGAGGGTCCAGAAACCTCTTCACAGAAGCCCTGTCCAAGTCTACTTCGAATTTGGAGCTGACGCTCTTTTAGGAAGAACAGCTGTTCCCAGGGACAGGTAAGCCCCAGAGATGGTTACCCCCAGGGCGGGAGGGAGGGGCGGGCATTTAGGGAGTTCTAGGCCAGTGGGGCGCTTCTTCCTCTGCTTCGTGACAAGAGATCTGGTCCCCATGAGGAGAACGCCTGTTCCCATTCCCCATATGTGCCGGGAATAGCGGGTGAAATACAGACACGCCGTGCTATAAATCAGCTTGCTTTTTCGGGGAGTGCCACTCAGGTGTGCTCCCAGGGTGCATTAAGCCGCGGCCCATTAAGCAGTTACAGGGAAGGTAAAGGGCACGGGGCTAAATACCACAGGACCCGGGATGGATCTCGCAGCTTTAATGGAATCGGAGTTTTAACAACTCTTTTTTCGTTAAATACAGTCCCGTCAGGAAGATGCGTCCCACTCATAAAGCAGCGTCATGACAATGTACAGTGGCACTAACACAAGGACATAGTTCATCATGACATTTCCAGCAATTCCCCGCTGATTAGGGTCATTATGTTGGAGGCCTGATTTATGTTGTCATTTCCTCTCACCGATCCTGCATCAATGAATCTTAATGAATTGGTAAATAAGGGTGAAGATTACACTCTATGACACGGAGACATTCCTCATTCTCAGCACCCGAGATTTATGTAGCCAATTAGTGACTAACAGAGAAAATTGGCTGGCAGAAAAATAATATTCTTTATGGTGCAAAATGAAAAAAGCTTTCTTGTTGAAGGGCAACGCCACAGCAAAAGTCCATAAAGTCGCTTGATATGTGGAGACAAAAGATGCTGAAACGCCGGGGAGGGTGCCTGTGTGCGGCGCTGCAGGCTCGGCCGCGTTTTTAGCGGTTATGGGTGTAGTCAGCGACCTGTATTTTATAAGCAGGAAGAGCTGCTGGCCTTTGGGGGCAACAAGTCAAGTACACCCTGCATCAGACCAGGGCCAATCCTTTATGGTTACTGGAATAATGGAGACACGTAAGTGAGGATGACCCCGGCTTCCCCCCAATTTTCACCATTATGCTCATCTCTCCAGCTCCGTGCAGAAGTTAGCCATAAGCATTTGTACATAATCAGGGAGCACTAAAATCTTTCACTCCGACTAATTACAGGTAAGTGTGCTTAAAGTACAGAGCATGTTTCAAATATCAGAACTTTTTAATTTAAAAAAATAGCCTACTCATTAACGTAGAAATCACTCCGCTTACTGGTATTATTTTACATTCACCTGCTCCTGACCTCATTATAAAACCAGATGAAACGACTGTCATAAACAAAAAAAAGGTGAAAATCTCCCGAAACAGAATTCAGCAAATCCCGGTTTCACCAGAGACGGAGCGCTGCGCTCACACACGCAGAGCACGCCCGAGCCCTCAGTGCTCAAGTGCACTCAGTGTGGCCTTCTGCCAGAGGAAGGAGATTCCAGAACCCACGCCTCCCCTCTGCTGTCCTGGTAGAATATGCAAACCAGACACGTCTCTTGCTCTCTGCTGCCTTCCAGTCAGTGTCACCAGCGGGCTCTGAGGTGTGAAATGCGTATTTGAAAGCCAGAGGCGGCGCAGCTTTGGCGGGCTCTCCAGGCCGTCTCGCCAGGGTGTCCAGCACCAGCGATAATGACCAGGTGGCCTTGCATGGACAGCGCACCTGCTCCTCTCAGTTCTGGGTTCTGGATGCTCAGGGCCACCTGGGACCCTGAGGAGGGCTCTTGTCAGGCTCCACTCTGCCCTGAGGCTGCATCCTCGTGGGAGCTGCCTTCTCACAACCGAGGCTCCCACACCCGGGTGGCTCCCACCGGCTCCGACAGCAAGGCAGACCCACGGGGCGGGGCAGAAAGGAAAAGGCATAACAACCGGGCCGAGGCTCCGTGAGTGTTCAGAAAGGCCACGCCCTGTGCGGCCTTTTAAATGGATCGCTGTGCTGTTCCCCGAACCATCTCCTCAGAGAGCCAGCAGAGACCTGCCAGGTAAAGCACAGAGCAGACGGTGCTTCTGGCTTGTCCCGGGAGCCTGCACCGCCCAGCAGAGGCCGTGGCACCGGGGCTGCCCCGGGCGGCCCTCTGCGTCTAGGACACATGAATGGCTACAGTCCCTCCCTCTCCGAAGAAAACAAGCCAAGAGGACACAATGCATCTCCTTTACCTATGAAGTGAACAGACAATAGTTTTAAAGTGCCAAGTGCAACCACCATCCCAAAAGTTTAAATACAAATATACTGATCCAACCCTTCCCTGAAAACCAACCTCTAAAACCTGCTAAGCCAAACCTGGATGTGGAGCCCTAACGGTGAGAGGCTGGGGAGGAGGAAAGGTGGCAGCAACCGCCTGCTCTGGCAGCCGGAAGAGCCGGAAGAAACACTGCACATGCTCTGTTTTAATATCGCTATTTGGTATGGATTCCAGATGAGAGTGTTTGGTAAAGTATTTTCACAGTAGGTGGCATCACTTATCAACTGTGGGAGGGTGTGGTGGTGTGAAGCATTTTCCTTTATTAAACTAGCAAATAATTATTTAAATGGCTTTCACACATTCTGCTCCATTCAAGATACACCTACCAGGATGGCAGGCTCCCAGGGCCCGGGAATCCCCCAGCTCCCGGTTACCCACAGGCTGGCTTGCACTCTCCTCTTTCATCACATGAGGTAAAACACAAGGCTGCAAACCCACTGCTCTTCAGGAATAGACCACTGTGGTGAAAAACCACGTTTCTGCAGCTGACAGCACAAGTGTCCCCTTTCTCAATGGCAACAATTTGGCTTAAAATAGGTTCTTTACTTAAACGAACCGTGGATCAAGTTTACGCATCCTGACATGGAAATATGAAGGTGCAGGATTTAAAATTAAGAAAAAACACAACTAAACATCAGCACAGCGACTTTCAGGCTCCGCAGCACCTGCAGCACACTTCCTACTCTTCACATTCAGAGGAAACAAAGGGAGGGATCCCCCCACAACACAGGTTCCGGTCGGACAGCAGACCTCCACTGGGGAGCTGAAGGAGGGGCCTCCACCTGTGGCTCCGTGCCAGGAAGAGGCGGGGGGCTTCTCCCCGATCCGGAGAGAACCATTTATTTCCGGCGCCCAAGAAAGACTCCGCCTCGCCAGCTCACTGACCCTGCGACCGCCTGGGAGAACGCATGACTTCTGGGCACTTTACGTTTCTCCTCAGGCATCAGAACAAAAATAGGGATGATAAACATTTCTTTCAGGCAACATTTTAAAAATATGGAGCTGGGAAAAGGAAAGAGCATCCAGAAAAACACAACAACAGTGAAACAGTTAAATTATGACAAAAGATGGGGAGATAGAAAAGGCTCTTCTATTTTCGATTTTTTATTCCGGTGCATAATTCAGAGCACTCCAGTGGATTGTGGTTTTGGGTGATATCAAAGAATGTGGATGTCAGCCCAGACTCCTAGACATTTATCACAAGAGGCGCAGGCTCCTGCCGCCTCCATGGGACTACGGACGGCCATCCCTGGGATCCTTCAACTGCGCGCAGAAGGATCCTGCCCCCGGGAAGTTAGCTCCAGGGAACCGGCACGGGGCCTACTGCAGAATCAGCACTGCAAAGGAACTTCTGGGGCTGTCTAGTCTCCCCCAGGCCACTTCTAAAGAGTGTGCATCCAAAAGGGCGAGCTCTGAGGAGCTAGATGGCTAGCGCACTGAGGCGATATCAGGGGAGCCTCACAGCATTAAGCTCAATGGCATCCACAGTTTACTCAGGGCGTCCCAGCAGCCACGTGCACACACCGTCACAGCGAGCAGGGCTGGCACAGGTTTCACTCCGAGCCCTACGGCTTACAGCTGCCCCCCTTCAAGGGATGGCGCGCAGGCCGTGTCAGCGGTGCTGACAAGTGGGATGAGTCCTCAGCGTCCTATGCTGTGAACGGGGCAGGATCAGTGACCCCCCACTGCCAGCGCACTCCCCGCGCACCGGACACCACAGGCGCCTGCAGGGCTGTAAAGGAATGCTAAGAAATAAACACGCCTTCTCTAAGCAGCAAGCCTGTCCACGCCCGCCCATCTCCAACAGTGAGGACAGAGAAGAGAGTGCCAAAAGGGAACTGTTTCAAATCTGTATCCAGAAAAAGGGCCATCAGTGCAGCTCAATGGCTGAGTGTCAACCCACAAACCAAGCCATCACTGGTGAGATTCCTGGCGAGGGCACGTGGCTGGGTTTCGAGATCAATCCCCGGGAGGGGACCTACCAGAGGCAGCCAAATGATGTTTCTCTCTCATCAGTGTTTCTCCCTTCCTCCCTCTCTAAAAATCAATGAAAACGTATTTTCAAAAAGGGCATCTTCTCAGAGCGTCCACAGCCAAGCACTATTGACGTGAGCACTGGCGCACGCAGGAGGTCTTCGCTGCCGTCCCTCACAGAACGGCTGTCCTTTCCTGGTGAGGAGGGCGTTCTCGCCATTCTCTGGGGTGGCAGCTAGTATCCTGGGTGTGAGAGCTGCTCTGAGCTTCAGCCTGATTATCAACCGGGTGTACAAGCTTCCTTCCCAAACGAAACGGTCAGTGTGGGCTCCTCAGCTCCAGTAGGAGAGAAGGCGATAGAGACCACACTCTGAAAATAATTCTCACATGCAATTTTATTTTACTTTTAAGGTTTGAAGAATTAAATTTGGGGTTGGGAGACTGACGGAGAACGGCCTGGGTTCAAAGGACTGGAGTTGATGTTTAGGGGAAAACTTACAGTTATGTAACTCACCTATTTGCAGCTATTCGAAATTTATAATTAAAATCATGATTTCCCTAAACCACCTGTACAGTAAATAAGATGTGGGAGCATGCAAATCTTTAATGAATACTGACAACCAATCCTCGTGAAAAATCAAAGCATCTTTTGATAAGATAAACAATGCAACTCGGCAAACACTGAGTTTTCGTGTCTTCGGTTTACATCCTCTAGGTCCCAGGCAAGTCTTCTAGTTGGGTGGTGAACAGCTGTCTTATTAGCCCCCAGGCCTGATCAGACAGGCTCCAATCAGTACTTGCCAAATACTGTTCATTCAGATGATGCTGTTCTCTTTCTTGGAAAAACAACTATACTTCTACTTAATGTTTACTGAAGGCAGGATACTAGGTAAAGAATATATATCAGGAGAGTATCAAAAAGATAAATGCATCCATTTACCTCAGAGAAATGCCCCAACAGGAGCCGTGGCACCGGGCCCCAGGCGCCATTCCTACAGGTTACTGGAGCACAGCAGAGTCATCGGGAACCTTCAAGGAATCCATTTCTTCCCTGATCACCTATGCTAAGGGGTCATTATGGTAGATGAGCCAAGACCAAGTTTTTTGAAACAGTGGGGTATGTGCTGGGTTCCCAGTCTGATTAGGAAGGACAAAGTGTTGAAAAGGCCAAGGGGAGTCTTTCCTTAGTACCTGGGGCTTCCTCCCAAATACTCCCCAAGGGCAGGCTGCGGACCGTGTCCTCGGCGAGCACCTGCTGCAGCTTCCTACCCCTGGGGCCATCTGGGCTGGCAACGGCGTGTGTACAAAAGTAGTATGTACATTCTAGAACTGCACGGTCTCGCAGAAATATAACGAGAGTCACATGTGATTAATTTTAACATATCTTCTAGCCACATTAAATAAGTGAAAAGAAAAAAGTGAAATTACTTTTAAAGATATATTTCAGTTAACCTAATACATCTGAAACATTTTAATTTCAACATGCAATCAATATAAAGATTAATGAGGTAGATCTTCTTTTTTCTACTAAGTCTGTGAATGACAGTGTGGATTGTACACGTATGAATGACAGGTCCTGATGGGGGAGAGCACATCCCAAGGGCTCAGCAGCCACATCTGACTGGCAGCTCCCACACTGG
This sequence comes from Antrozous pallidus, assembly GCA_027563665.1. NCBI lineage: Eukaryota > Metazoa > Chordata > Mammalia > Chiroptera > Vespertilionidae > Antrozous > Antrozous pallidus. Next base: position 2,407,205 of record CM050524.1, on the reverse strand, counting down.
ACATGTGGGCCTGAGAGCATGCCCAGATGCCACTGGGCTGGAAGAGTATCTGCAGGCCAGGGAAGGGTGCCATGCCCAGTCATCACTCCATGTGCATGGATGGGAAGCTGGGACCTGGGAAAGGCTCCGAGGACAAGAAGGTACCAGTTCTCCTAAGGGTCCCTACTGCTCTCTCCACGGGTGCCTCTGAGCGGCTCACTGAGGTAGGGAAGAGTCTACAGGCCCATGGGACCACGGAAATGTCTATAGATAGACAAAGCCGAAGACTGCAGCTGACGCTCACTCTGCCATCTGTCACGATCACAGTAAACGGCCTTCAATCCACGGGCGATGGCAGCACAGCATCTTACTCCCCAAGAAAAAGGGACCGAACAACTGCCTCACTGTGGGGGGGGGGAGGTGGGGAAGACAAGGTGGCTTCTTGCCAGAGGTTTTACATCACCCCAAAGATGGAGAAATCAGGAGATGTGACACCTACTTATCACTCACAGCTGAAGCCCACATCCCCAAACAGGAAAGGTCTTCCAGACCACAGGCACTACATTAACTTCCTTAGGAACATGAAACACTCCTGCTCCCTCCAGCTCAGTGTAGCAGGGAGTTGTGATCAGCGAGCAACATGTCTGCTGGCAGAGGTCCTGGGTTCGAAGTCCCATTCAGTCACTTCCTACCTGACAAGGAAGCCACTCCATCTGAGTGACTGACAGCTTGCTCACCAGCAGACAAGGGCACACACAGTTACCAGGAAGGTACATACTAAGATGCACAGCTGCTGTGCAGTGCATGTATGTACAAAAGAGACAGAAGGTACAGCTACCAGGTATATCCTTATGGAGAAACCATGCAGTCACATGGTGTGTGTGCCTACACTGACAGCAGGAGCGAGGTGCGGCCGGGAGCTAGTCGGGGTTTCCCAGGAGTGCCAGTTGGTTCCCGCCCACAGCTGCCTGTCCTGGGGCTGCACCTGCAGCACAGCTGCCACTGCCGAGATAGGACAGGAAGAGCACCTACTCTGAAAGGCCACCGAAGGCTTCCGGGGCGGCACCTGTGACCAGCGCCCAGAGCAGTGCCTGGCCCACAGCTGCTGCTCAAGGCCTGAGGCCGCAGTGCTACCTGAGCAGGCTCTCCCAATAACCTGAGCTGAGCCGCTCCCCTCGGACAGCTCTTCTACCTGCAGGGGAAGAGGCCAAACAACAGGCTTGTGGGATTCCCACCTAAACACCACCAGGCATACGGAAAGGCTGGACCCTTTAGCCATTTCCTCCTCATTTTCTCACAGTTGCTTACAAACCTAGAGGAGTAAGCAGGCTGATTTTCATCTTGAACACCTACTACAAGCAAGGCATGCTCACAGTGTTGAAAATTCAGATAAATATTCCTTGCCATCAGGGAACTTAAGTGCCTGTGGTAGTTCACGTGTTTGCTTACTCACCTTCCTAAGAAGCTGGAAATTTCCCAAAGGGAAAATGTGTTAGGAGCTTGATCTGATCTGAGAAAGTCCAGTCCATGTAATTTAATTAAAATGACAAAGCTTTATACTATTACATAAAACTAGGGGCCCGGTGCACGAAATTTGTGCACTGGGGATGGTTGATTCCTCAGCCCAATGGGGCTGACGGCTGGCTCTGCCACGACTGCTTCTGTCCCACCCCCCGGCCCTGGCCGTAGCCCCGGCCACTGGTGACTGCCCACGACTGCCTGGCCCCTGGGGCCGCGCTTGCCAGACGCCTCCGCCCTGCTCCCCCAGCCCAGGCCTTAGCCCCGGTGGCGACCGCCCAGCCAGGGGAGCACCTCACACTCGCAGCGGCCTCACACACGCCGCTGGTCTCCTGTGACTCAGCCCCACCCCGCTGCCTCACACACTCGCCGGCCACCTTTGCCCTGGCTGCTGAACGGCCCTCCCCCCAACGCTTGCTGGCCTCCTCATGCACGCCTCGACCCTGCCCCAACTCGCGCGCTGACCGGCCGCCTCGGCTCCTCCCCCCTCCCCCGCTCCTGATTGGCTGGTGGGCATGGCTGGTGGGTATAGCAAAGGTATGGTCAAATTTGCATATTACTCTTTTATTAAATAGGACTAGAGGCCCAGTGCACGAAATTCGTCCATGGGGGTGGGGGGAGACGGGAATGTCCCTTAGCCCAGCCTGTACCTCTCCAATCTGGTACCCCTCAAGGGATATCCGACTGCCCGTTTAGGCCCGATCCCGGTAGGATCGGGCCTAAACGGGCAGTCAGACATCCTTCTCACGATCCAGGACTGCTGGCTCCAAACTGCTCACCTGCCTGCCTCCCTGATTGCCCCTAACTGCTTCTGCCTGCCAGCCTGATCACCCACTAATGACTACCCTGCCAGCCTAATTGATGTCTAAATGCTCCCCTGCCAGCTTGTTTGCCCCCAACTTCCCTCCTCTGCCGGCCTGGTCACCCCTAACTGCCCTCCCCTGCTGGCCTGATCACCTACAACTGCCCTCCCTTGCAGGGCCTGGAACCTCCAATGGCCCTCCCTGCTGGCCATCTTGTGTTCACATGGGGGAATGATCTTTGACCACATGGGGGCAGTCCTCTTGTGTGTTGGAGTGATGGTCAATCTGCAAATACTTTTATTAGATAGGATAGAGGCCTGGTGCATGGGTGGGGTCCAGCTGGTTTGCCCTGAAAAGTGTCCCAGATCAGGGTGGGGGTTTCCTTGGGGTGAGGGGCAGCCTGGGCGAGGGGCCTGTGGAGGTTTGCAGGCCAGCCACACACCCCAGCGACCCAAGTGGAGGCCCTGGGATCTGGGATTAATCTATGTCTACAATTGAAACTTTGTAGCCTGGAGTGGAGCCAAGCCTTCTGGGGCAGCAGCCATTTCCGTTTGACACTTTGTAACCTAGAGTGGAGGCCTAGGCTGGCAATGGCAGATGGAAAGCTTGGCTTCCTCTGTTGCCAGGGAAACCCAAGCCTCTGTTCTGTCCAGCTCAGTGACTGCTGCCATTTCTGTATCTTTTATAATTGAAACCTTGTAACATTGAGTGGAGGCTGGTAAGGGCAGGCGGAAAGCTTGGCTTCCTCTGTTGCCGGGGAAACCCAAGCCTCCCTCCTGCTCTCAGTGGTGGCAGCCATCTTGGTGGGAGTCTATTTGTATAATCTGCCGATTGGCTGGTTGGTGTGGCTGTGGGCGTGGCCTGTGGGTATGGCAAAGGTATGGTCAAATTTGCATATTACTCTTTTATTAGGTAAGATAATCTTTTCTTCTTTCATCCATCTACCTCAATTATATTGAAAAAAAAAATCATCCCACCTGTTTGAAAAATATAACATTGATTATGGAATTACAGACATGGACAAGTACTTTTATAATCTTCTTTACACATTTTTGCATTATGGTACTTTCAAATCATATGAAAGAGAGGAAAAGCCTTTGCTTGACATTTGACTGGCTTTCAAAAAGTCTGACATATCAACAGTGTGGCAGTACTTGCTTCCTTCAAAAAGCAACTGGGAGAGGACAGGGCCTCCACCAGGGTCCCCCACGCTAGGCAGACATGTCCTGCGCCAGCACTGTAGGCCAGGCTGAGGGGCCCGCAGAGCCAGGGCACTACCAGCGAAGCTGCCCGCACACCCGAGAAAAGGAACCTCCCCCAGAGCAGCTTGAGGATAGAAATCACGGCAAATCCCTGGGTCAGGAGGCAGAGAAACAGAGAATGCTTAGAAAGGGAGGGCAGGTTTTTCATTCCAAGAAATGAGGACGGACACAGCCAATTCCTCTTTTTAATACTCTCCTATTTACCAGGAAGCAGCCTGCAGGGGAGGCAAGCAGCTTGCACTATTTATAGGCCTGGGGCCCTTTTACAAACACACTGCTAAATTCAGTCCTTACACCCACTCAGCTCCCACTGGCTGAGCAGAGCAGGAGCCAGAGAGGAGCTTGGTCCAAGCTGAACGACAGCAGCTGGCCAGGCCTCACAGGCCACCTGTAGGTCTCCCAGCTCAAGGAGGGCAGTAGCCAGGGTCAGTTCTGAGGAAGGTGTGTGAGGGTTTGCACACAATTGGGAGAACTTGTGTTTTGACAATTGGGCAGAGGGAAAACCAGAAGCTCCTCTTGAAGTCAGCAGGCAATCTGTTTCGCAGGTGTCTCCGATGACCACCGCACCTGTCAGGCCCACATCTGAAGAACTGTAACAAATGGGCTCAGTGACTATCACCCCGCCTAGCCGGGTGACTACAGTGCCGTTCACTGTGGCCAAACCCAACACAATTTGTACCAGTAACTACAGAACGGTGGGGGGAGCATCCATAAGCAACAGGCCCCACGTCTGACTGGGGCTGGAAAGAGCACTTGGTTTCTCAAGTTACTTAACAGGGGCTGCCACAGCCCGGGAAAGGACGCCCCTCCCTCACACGCTCTAATTCTTCCTGCTTAAAGGAACACTTGGCAAGACAAGGGGTCCCTTAAATGTTACATCTTCGGCCCGCGTTACTGTGGTGAGAAACTCTTCACATCGAACAGTCATCAGGACTGTTACAAAGTGGGCTCCGAAGCGGGGCTGAGAGGAGCTGTGTGAAAAGAAGTGGAAAATTAAAGCTGAATCAGTCGAAGAAAGGGCTTAATTTACTGGCATGTACAGTATGCAAATGAGATTACTCTCAGCTTAACTGCATCATTTATGTCCATAATAACGGCATCATCATTACAGGGCTCAAATTAAATTACACCATAATTAGCATATCAAAGTGATTGGTTAAAGTTTAAAACAAATACCCAATTTTGTTAATGAACAGCTGTAATTGTCATGTACACTTCAGTGAAAACTCTCTAAACAAATATGTGTTAGAAGAGAGGAGATGTTTTGAAGCAGACAGGCCTATAACAGAGGTAAATTACTTAAAAAAGAACGACATGGACTATTCTATTAATGCTAATATATGCCGATCACTTCCTGGTAATAAAGCGTCTATCAAAACAAGGCTTCGCCGACAGCCGACATTCAGACACCTTCCCTGCTCCGGAATGCGACAGCCCAGAAGCCGGCTTCCCCTGGCAGCAGCAACAGCAATGCAGGCGACCTGTTCCAGCCAGACAAGGACATGCTCACTAACATGTTATGATGAAGCCATCGCGTTCAAATGGCTCAGCCTAAATGGACTTTCTCCCATTCCGACTGAAACAGAGGAGAGTGGCAGAGCCAGGGACTGGCCACACTTATGGGCTTGCCCAGAAAGCTCTGAGACTGATGATCTGACAACACAGCACAGCCTCCCCCGGCTTCCCTTACAGAGCGCAGCCTCACAGCAGCTTCCGATAGGAGCCGCACCAGGAAAGCTTCCGCTCTTCCAGTTACAGTGAGCCAGGAGGTATGGCTGGCATCCTGGCTGCAGTGACCTGCCACTCACTGTACATGTGCGACACCAGGCACCGATCAGCGCTTGTTTCGAATCTTTCTGTTACAATCCTTTACTGTCAGGAGAGTTTCCACACACACCAGTAATCTCCAGACTCACATGCAGAAGAGCACGTGCCGAGATCCTTCCCATTTCTTAAAATGTAACCCATATGGTCTCTGACATATCTGAGGATTACCATCCACTGTGGTGTGCAACAAGGCAAGCCAAACTATATTTTCCCCCAAAGGAAAAAAAAAAAGTACTTTCAAATATACTTAATAAGCAAATTGAATGTCTTATTAAAATCGTATTATCTAAACAGTGTTCAAAAATTTAAAGAAAGTAGCTTTTCATTTTATTCATCAAGGAATCCATTAAAGCTTGGGGCTCTGAAGTAGTATGTAAATTACGTGCCTTTCAAGGTAGAGCTGGGCAAATCCACTCCATCAACTAATGATGAACCTCATTATGGCAGGGAGGATTCATAATGAGGAGAGAGCCACGCCAGTCCATGTTCTAACATAAATCCCTGTAAAACCTGAATATCTCCCGCCTAATTAAAGGCTACTAATTCCGGTCACCCCTCCATGGCTCCAAAGTAAAAATAGCCCTCTTTATTAACAGCACGGTCTACAGTTGTATTTCGAAAGCAGCGCTGGATTCTGTTTGGACTCAGAACCGTCCACTCAGATATGTTTTACGACAAGCATAATCAGCAGCTTTCTAAGATACAAACTTTGAGGCTGTTCTAGCTCCTTTTGGTTAAAGGCACCAGATTTCTGCTTTTCAAAGGGCTTCACCTTGAAGGGGCTGCAGTGCGTGCAGAGGTGATCTTCCGCCCGCCGGGAGTCCAGGGGAGCGCACAAGCCGGCGGGCGACACAGGCAGCTCCGCAGCTTCTCAGCGCTCCGGTTCGCCCGAGCCCAGATGCTGGGAGGCAGCAGCGCGCTGTGGCATGAACCCGAGATTGCATTTCGATGGGGAGATAGTCAAATCTGCTCGGGAATGACACACTTGGTTTCTGGAACAAACTGCTCACTTTTAATACGTTTTGAACTAATGAACAACAGCCCAGCATCTCACAAGCCAAAGAACTATTCCCTTTCCTAATCACCAACTTTGATTTTTCCCTCTGAAAATTATAGAACGCAAACACAATGTGGACAAACATATTTATTATGATTAATAGCCTGTAATATCCCTCACTGAGCCCAAGTTGCCCTTGCTTTCAATTATGAATCGGCACCACTCTATCCCAGTCCCCCTCTCGGGTGGAAATAATTTCTTTCCGCCTTCATTCTGTTGTGCTGCCGTGGAGCAGGGCGCAATTAGTTAAGATGGGGCTCTATGTTGGCCCTGACAGAGAGCAGATTACACAAAATTCGAGGAGAAAATCATTGAGAAATAAGTAAAGTTGTCCATGGAATTAAAGTAATTAGACCGAAGAAAGAAGAAAAGTACACAGGCCAGTCATCCAAACACTCACACCTTTACATTACAATTCAAAGGGAAAGAAAAAACAATTCCTAGATCCTTTATTTAATTTTGATAAACTAAATGCAGAATCCCAAAGGTCTGAGCCCAGCGCTGCCATACCATCAGTGATTTCAAGAGCAGGATTTCGGGAGCTTAACGAGTCCATTCCGCCAAAGACGCTGCTGCGTCTTTAAGTTGAATAAAAATAAACTCCACTCTACAAACGCCACCACCACGCGTGCTCGCTCATCCCTGGGCTCTGAGCAGGACCCCTCCTTGGGTCAGCAGCTCAGGCAGTGGGAAGACATCCCTCCCAAAATAACTTGGCCCTCCCCGGAAGCAGAGTTGAGCAACCTACCTTTGTGCTGGAGTTGCAGATAACAGGCAAGCCTCAAGACCATGAGGATTTGGGAAAGAACAGGAAGAGTTGAAAAAAAGGAAGAAAAGAAAAAGAAATATCACAAGTGGAAAAGAAGAACTGGAAGGACAGTCTCCCCAGGACTGGCTGCCACACCACTGTGCCTTCAGTGTTTACACCAGTGAGTACACTTCTGCTCTGTCTCATTCACAACTGGTGGCATTTTTTCCCCCGAATCCATGCATGACAATTAAAAGCAACTGCACCTCTGCAATATTTCTTTACAATGTCTCCATCCTTGATGAGCATTAGTTTGAGTGACAAAGGTCCCAGGCTAAATCAACATTCTTACCTTAATGTTCCTAGTACAAGGCTCCAGGAAACATAACTCATGAGACATGTATGCAGAGATACGTCTCAGTGAATTAATCCAGAGCCCTCAGATGAAGTGAGAGGGGAAAAGGAAAAAAGGAACACGAAAATGCAGTGGCTTATTTCCAAACAAGTGCAGCCCAGCCTGGGCAGCGACAGCATCAAAACAGGTTTGCAAACACAGAGCTCAGCTGCAGAGGCAGGAGTTCGGGAGGATTCATTTGACACTTATTTTCCTGGAAGCCATTTGTGGAGTTGCCGCTTGTTTCTTATTGTCTGAGGCAGCGAGGAGCGTCTCCGAGGGGCCTCTCACCCAGCGCGGCCGCCTCGGACAGGGAGGTGACCATATTAGGATGTGTATGGTAAAGTAAACAATAACATAGTTGCAATGAAATGGAATTTTCCCCCAGCTAGTGGTGCTGGACCAGTCCTGTCTTTTTAGCCTTTCCCACTAATTTTGTTTCCTAAATAGGCCCTCCTCCTCCTTTTTAAAAAGCGTTAGCTGTTTCCAAATATCTGACTGTAAATTTGCTGAGAATGTTTGCAATGTAAAAAAAAAGCTTTTAACATCCAAATAAAGTTCCTGCCAGTTTAATCATTAAAGGGGATGTGAATTTTGAAACTCTCACAGAGATCCAAGCCTTGCCCATTCACACCCCCTCTCCTCATCTCTTCCTGAAGGTTAAAATTGCTTGGCCATTTAAAAGTACCTTCTAAATAAATCAGATTTTTAAAGAAAGACCATTACCTTCATAAAAATTCCACATTCACATATTGTGTCACTGAGTGAAGAGTCTTAACCGCTCATGCGCCTGAAAATGTATTACCTGGAATTCATTCCCAGGGTGGTGACTTTTAGTGATCAAGCTCTTTCCCACCACATCCAACTCCCCTCCCCAAAGCAGCAGCACCAACACTGCTGTGTCATCCATCAGCAATCAGCTAATCAAACGGAAATATCAAGCGAGGCCTCCCCAGATGTCACATTTTCAGAAGTTCTGAAGGCCCAAAGGCAATGAAACAGTAAGGCTGCTGCCACCACTGTCACTCTATCAGATCCCCACCCCCAGCCAGGCGGGCGGGAAACAGCCCTCCAAGGTCAGGGCAGGCTGGGGAGCAGGGGGCGGACGGCACAGCCTGAGAGGCCCTGCAGCTCTAGGAGAAGCTGCTTGCTAGGTGAGAGCCTGACTGCTTCCTGGGAGATCTGCCCACAGGGGGGCATTTCAGCGGTGGCGGCCCTCGGTGTGCGGGGGAGGGGGGGTAGATGGGGGGCAGTGGGGCTCATGCCGCTGCCCTGAGAACCCAGGAACCAAGCACCAGGCAGAACTGTGCCTGAGCTAAAGGCACAGCAGGGGAAGAGGCAACACTTGCAGCTGAGGATGAAGCTGCTGCCAGGCAAATAAGAAGCAGGTGGCCCTAGGGAAGCTCCAAGCTCAAGGAGAGCCGGTCCCCTGGGCTGGCCTTGGTTCTTACCAGGTCCCCATCACACGGAAACCTGACGCTCTGCTACTCACGTTTTATTAAACATGTTCAGCATTCTTCTCAAAGACAGGCTTTAACCCCAAATACCCATGAAATTCAATCTCCTACACCATTTATCTGTCCTGCTGGGCAAAACTAAAGTTAAGCTAAACAGAGAGATAGCAAAATCAATGAATCACATGAAACAAGTAGCAGTTCAAAAGTTCAAAGATATGATGGCCAGTTCAGTGCTTCTTAGCACTCACCCAATAATAACTCATCTCCACCACTCCTCACAGTATAGACAATTTCATGGCATCATTTTCATTAGCCTGTCTCATGGAAAATTGCTAGCTATTTATGTATACGCTAAAATAAATTAGCCATTTCATCGAGCAGCGTGATTCTTATAAAATACATTAACACAATACTCAATTTTCCAGTTGGAGTAAATAAATAAATCAATAAGTTCAATACAGGGTGGTTCTTTTATTGTGCCGCTACAGCTCTCAGCATAAGTGTTTTTATTGGGTTTATTTGTTTCAATAAAGATTGAAATGGACCAGTGATCTCAGTGCTGGCATCTTTAGAAAAATCTAGCCAGTGTTTGGGAAAGTACTGTGCGGAACACTCAAACTTATAATTTAATTCAAAAATCATTTTCATTTTGATTATTATTCTCCAACCCAATTGGGATGGGAAATTTCACAAGAGAAAAGAAAGGGAGAATTCTGCCAGGTGTGCGACTCCCGTGGGGTGTCTCTGGCCCAGACCCAGGGGTGCGGCCTGGAGGGAGAGCACTGAGCTGAGCGGCCTGGAGTGCACTCCTATCTGGGCAGGGACATGTCAGTGGACAAGTGTCAGGTGGCCTCCTCTGCCACACCTTGTGGAATGCCACTGATTGTGGCTCAGAGAAGGCCACTTACTCTCACCTCTGGGAAAGACTGGGCCGTTCTGACGGCAGGAAAGAAGAGAGGTGTGCTGGTGCTGTAAATAAATCAGCCAAGGTCTGGAAGCAGCTCTGGAGGCAAAATGGAGACACGCCATGCACGAGGTTCCCAGTCATCAGCACACCTCAAATCAAAGGGACAGAGCAATGGATGCCCACTGTGTTCGCCTGCCTGGCACCCAAGCTCCTCTTCCTCTGGTTACAGCCTGACTTTTCTTTGGGAAAACACCCCATTTCCCATTTAAGTCCCTGGGGTTCCAGGAGGTTGATGCCAAATTCCCAGCTCCCGAGGGGAATCCCTAAACCAGGTCTGACCAATCAATGTGTTCTTCTCTGCTGGCCACACTGACAGATGGATGGATGGGCCTGTCCCAAACCAGAAGCAGACTCGACTACTCGTCTTCTGCAGGCACCACAGAGGAACAGCATTCGTTTTCCTGGGCGTTGAAGCTGTGCGAAATGGACTAAGCTTGCCCAACAAAGCAAAAGCTGGATGAGGCTAGCACACATGAACTCCAAAGTGAGCACAGGAGCAGGGCAGGGCCCAACACTGACCAGAGGCCGCCTGCTCCTGGCTTTTCTGATATGCAAGCCAATACGATTCTGTAATTTGCCTCACCAGCCAGAGTGGGCTTTGAGTTATTTACAACCAAAGCTCCAAAACAGGAACTCAAAATAGATGTGTGTTCTCTATGTGTTTCTTCCTCTCTCCGATGTCAGAAGCACAGCCACGAACCCCCAAGGCTAGTACACAACTCGGTAGCCCTCATGTGGCCAGTGCAACCTGACCACCAGCCATACCCTCTTTTCTGCTAACACTGGGAAGAGTTAGAAAAAATATTAAGATACATAGTCAGAAAGAACAGAAGCGGGTCTCAAAGCAAACTGAACTAAAGATCTAAAACAAATCTGCACGAGGTCCAACACACACCTTCATGCTCTTCCCTAGGCCCTGGTGGTGGGGGTGGTGGACCGGGTGTCAGGTCAGGGATGGACAGTGCACCAGTTCAGGTGAACAGCCACTTGGCTCTCAAAACAGCTGCTGTCTCCTGGTCAGGTTCATGGACAGGAGTGGAGACTTTCTCTCACCCTCTGATGGGAGGCATGCTGCGGAAGAGGAGGCAGGAGGAAGAGGGCCTCGACTACTGATCACAAATCACCCTGAACACAGGCCCACTGCACCTGCAGCCCAAGGCCTTCTGAACCCTTTCACAGATAACTTAACATTTATATAAAATTACTACCAGTTTGGCCGAATATTCTTACTTCAGCCTACCAAAGTCTCAACCTGTTGGACAAACTATAAAATTATCTTAGGAGACATAAATTTCTAATATGGCAAGTGTTATACCTAAAGCCCAATGGCTAATATTGATAGAAGGGAAGGTTGGTTTACAAATTCATCAATTATGCTCTAGTTTTACTCCAATGTCGATTCTTGAATCATTATAAAAACCACTGTTTAGTGAATGAATGACTGAAGTGGAAAACACATGAAATTCCTATAGTCTTTTCCTCATTTCACAGATATGGCAAACTGAGACTCAGGTGAAATAATTAAGGTCACAAAGTGAGTAATGCATAGAGCAAGAATTCCATTCATGTCAGTAGCACACAAGCTCAAGTCTGCTTTACCAGTCACAACCTTCCCTTTCTTCATTCTCGTGAGTTCAGTTCTTCATTGTCACATGCCATTAATTCTTCAATTCCTGATGCCTAACACCAACTCCACGTCTAGAAACAGAGATAACCAGTAAAAACACACAAACATATAGTCACGAAATTGACCATATTCTATGGAGGAGATAGCCATGAGCTGGGACAAAGCAATGACAGAGTCAGGGGAGGGAGCCTACTCAAACAGGCTGAACAGAAAGGGTCCTCGGAGTGAGTGACACTGGCTTTGAGGGGATAAGGATCAGCCCTGGCTCCAGCCCAGCCAGACTGACAAACCAGGGCCCAGATTGCCTCCATGGGCAGGGCAGGACCCCAGATCAATAGCCAGCATTTCTTAGGCCAAATAGCCATAGTAACACAAATAACAAAACAACAATAATAAAAGCTACCTATGACCTTATTCTTAATATACTAGAGACTATACTGATCATTTTACATGCTTTTCTCATTTAGTCTTTAAACAACCCTATAAAATGCATACTTCTACTATTTCCATTTTATAAAGAAAAGGCTGGAGCTCAGAAAAGTTAAGTGCCTTGCTCTTGGTCACAAAAGAGCTCAGTGCAGAGCTCAGATCTGAAGCCGCCCTGCTGGGACACTGATGTTTAGATGTTACCGGCACCCCCTGCTGCAGGGACAGCTGTGAGGAGGCGTGCGGTGGCTGATGCTCATGTCCTGGCTGCAGATCTGGTCTGGAGAGGAAGGACAATCAGGCCACTACAGACTCCGTGTGCCTGTTGGGGCCCGAGAGGAAAGAAGGGGAAGGAGAGGGAACATGTGTGTCAGCTGGACTCCCCTGTGCAACCCCCCCTTGCCTCCAACTAGGGCTTAGGATCTTAGGGCAAGTCTTATCTACACTTAATCTCAAGTTTTAACCCTACTTTGAACCTGTATTATATCCCAAACAGGCTCCCGACAAGTTTGGTAGTGGGTGTTACTTTAAAATTCCACTTGAGGGGCAGGGGCTCACAGAGATCTGCCTACTGGAGAGTCCAGCCCCAGACCGGACACCTCAGGCTGCTGCTCTGCATGGTGAGGTCGTGTTCATTGTGGGATGTTTGCAGAATCCTTAGATGCCATCAGCACCAGGACCCAGCTGGGACCACCACCATGTCCCAGGTATTGGCACATGCTTCCTGTGAGGGAAGTCACTTCTGATCAACTCATCCAGAGAAACACTGCCCTGTGGGACTTGCTGTGATGACCAAATGTTCTGTCCAATGCAATAGCCATGAGCCGCCATCACGCACTTGAAATACGGCTGGTGCTACAAAGAGACTAAATTCTAAAATTTAGTTTAATTATTTTTTTAATCCTCACCTGAGGATATCTGAGGATATGCTGATTGATTTTAGAGAGAGGGACAGGAAGGGAGAGAGGGTAAGAGAGGGAGTGAGAGAAACTTCAACTGCTTGCCTCCCATGTGCCCTCACTGGGAATCAAGACCTTTTTCTGCATGGGGTGACACTCCAACCAACTGAACCACACGGGTCGGGGCTGTAACTTTAATTTATTCACTAGTATGTGCAACAGCCACATAGATCTAGTGGACTGTGCAGTTTAGAAGTATCACCAAATTCCCAGGTCTACCAGCCTTCAATCCTCATCAGAGGGATATCTGGTTCCCAGTAGGAGATTCTATATATTAATATTCATTTCCTTCTCACTGGCAATCAAGTCTCTGAAATGTAGTGGTTTTGGTCATGATTTTTTAAAAATTATATTCTTACACTGAATCTTTTCTCTTAATTTCTATAAAAATATAATTTAATCTATCTATACTAATAAAGACCTAATATACTAATGGTCAAGACTCCGGATAACAGGTAATGACCAGGTCATTAGCATATTAGTTGAGGCATTCCTGGAAGTTGGGGTGGAAGCAGAGAGGTGCCTGAAGGAGGTGGGACCATCCAGTGCTGGGGAGGCCGGGTGTTAGAGCCCATAGTGCTCCCCTCACCAGTTCTTCAACACCCACCACTCGCACCCTGAGTGCCACTCAGCCCACCTGGCAGGGGAAGGAGAACAGCACAGCAGGCAGGAGTCTTCCTTCCACGCACTCCTCTGGCACCATGATGGGACAGAGCCACTGTGTTATTCTGGAGACGGAGCGGAAGTGGGGAGGTGCCCAGAGAAGGCGGATATGCCTGAGGCAACTCTAGGGACTGAGGGAGGGGCTTGAAGTGGCCAGAGAAGGCCAGGCATGCTGGAGCTCTGCATGGACAGGTTCAGGTGTCAATGCAGGGCTGCAGGTGGGTGGGTGGCACCATGCAATTTTGCACACTGGGCTCCTAGTCCTATCTAATAAAAGAGTAAATGCAAATTAGCCATCACTCTGCTATACCCACCTGCCAATCAGGAGTGAGTATGCAAATTAACCCCAACCAAGATGGCTGTAGCCACGGAGTGAGCAGGAGGGAGGCTTGCATTTCCCGGGCAATGGAGGAAGTCAAGCTTTCCACACAACCTGGCAGGCCCAGGCCTCCACTCAAGGATACAAATTTTCAATTATAGAAGATAAATAAATCCCAACAAAAATGGTGGCAGCCACAGAGTTGGAGAAAGCAGGAGGCTGGGGTTGCCCCCAGCAATGGAGAAAGCCAAGTTTCTGCACCCCTGGCCTGCCCTGGCCTCCACCTAAGGCTACAAAATTTCAATTCGAGAAGATAAATAAATCCCAACAGAAATGGCTGTCTTCACAGAGCAAGCAGCAAGCTTGGCTCTGCTTCAGGCTACAAAGTTTCAATTGTAGAAGATAAATAAATCCCAGATACCAAGGCCTCTGCTTGGATTGCTAGGGGGCATGGCCAGCCTGAAAACCACCATAGGCCCCTCACCCAGGCCACTCCACACCCCAAGAGAACTCCCACCCTGATCCTGGACACCCTTTAGGGCAAACCAGCTGGCCCCCACCCATGCACCAGGACTCCATCCTATCTAATCAAAGAGTAATGTGCAGATTGAGCATCACTCCAACACACAAGATGGATTCCCCCATGTGGTCAAAGATCCTGCCTCCATGTGGACACAAGATGACCACCTGGAGATGGCCAGCAGGGGAGGGAAGATAGGAGGGACCAGGCCTCTAGTATGTGTGTGTGTGTGTGTGTGTGTGTGTGTGTGTGTGTGTGTATGGCTAATATGCAAAGTATGTGTGTGTGTGTGTGTGTGTGTGTGTGTGTGTATGGCTAATATGCAAAGTATCCCCTCGGTAATTCGACTGGGAGCCTGGGAGGTTGATCACTCACTATGATAAGCACTGACCACCAGGGGGCAGTGAGAAACATGATGGGTGACCAGCAGTGGCAGAGGGGTTCTAAGGGAATGAGGTGAGGAGGTGGGGAGGAGGGGACTCTGATCAGTCCTGATCCCTGGCCAGGCCTAGGCCCTACCCATGCATGAATTTCATGCACTGGGCCTCTAGTTCTTATATTAATTGTAACAAGAGTTTTGACTAGAATTGTAGATTTGTAGATTTATTTAACTGAATAGCTTGGTGAGATTTATGCTGAGAATTAGAACCAAGAACTTTCTTTAAGAAGCTGGCTGCACAATGACTTCCCGGAGAAGTGGACTGGCTGCCCTCTCACTGCCCACCTGGCCTGCGAGAGTGGTCCTTGCTCTGCCTTCCCAGCACCAGTGACTACAAGCACTGGGAACCAGTGCCATTCTGAAAGTTTCGTAACAGTGTCATTCCTCTATCCTGTCCCTCACTGCAAGCTCCAGACCCTGTAACTGCGAGTGGGCTGTGTTTTCAGCGCAGGGAGGGAGATTAGTATTGATATCACATTATAAACACAGCGCAGCTGTCAGGATGCGCCTTTCACAAGGAGCCAGGAGAGAAGCTAAGGTCATGCCCAGTACCATCCAGGGCCAAGCAGTTAGGGTGCGAACCATCCAGAACGATGCTCTGAGCAGGATGCTGAGCCATTGGAAAACATTTCTTAGGCAATGAGAGCTTGATGGGCTGGAGTCTGCTGCTGAGGAATGGGAAGTAAGAGTGTTTGACTTCCCCACCCGCTCCTGATACCAAAAAATGTTAGCTTCAGCTACAAACCGCGAATTCAAGCAGGCACTTTCATTCTAAATAATTCTAACAATCATAACATTCAGATTCTTTACAAGGCACAATCTAGATTTGGGTCAAGTGCTAGACAGTTCTCCAACAACCATTCCCGATTCTTTCCGCCCCTCTCCTACTCTTCAAGCTGAAAAAAAAATGAGCTATTCCCTTGGCCAGCTTCCTTTGCAGTTAGGGATAGGCATCTAACTAAGTTCTGGTCCAAAGATATGAGGCGGAACTGCTTGAAAATAGTTTTCCTCCTTGATTAGATGAAAAGGACTCAAACGGCTCCCTCCCTCCCTCTCCCCCCCCCCCCCCGCTCTCTCTCTCTGTGACTTACTCCCTTCCCCCACTTTGTGCCTTAAATGTAATTACGTAGAAAGGTGATGGCTGTAGATTTAGCAGCCACCTTGTGACCAGAGGGGAAAGCTGAAGGAATCACAGACATGCCAATCCAGCAATCAGATACTGTTCAGGTGCTCAGCCTATCTTGAGACTGCCTAACTTGTCAGACCTCTGAGCATGTGCATGATAAATATCCTTATGTTTCCAGCTCTGTGAGATTTTCTGTTACTAATCAGTGGACACATGCTAACGGATAAATCCCAAGAATGACAAGAGAAAACTCACTTTCTTGAGGGAAATAAACTAGTTATGTGTTCAGCCAAGTCTCCTGTCCTCTAAGGAGGCCCCTGTCACCTGAGAGCCTGTCAATGAAGGAAGTGACTCTCAATCTTCATAGGATCCCGAAGGAAACACCACCAACTTTAACAACTGCATGCCAACTCTGCCGGGCACCCCAGGGATCCCGCACAGTGCCCTCCCTCCTCTCCCAGCAAGTCCAATGGAGCGCAGATTATCCAGAGAGGAAACCAACGTCCAGGGGCAGCAGCTGCTCCAGAGAACTTGTCACACGGTGGGGAACGGTCACATGCATGGCCTCAAGAGTGAATGTGGACAGCCCCACTCAAGTGCTGGACGTGTCTTAGGTTCTAAGATGTAATGGCAGAAGCTTGGGCCCAGGGCACGTGGCCACATACAGTCCATGAGCCACGCTTTGGATGCAGATGCTGCAGCAGCAGCTCTAGCAGAACCCTCCTCGCTCAGCCTGTGCAGTGGGATGCTCCCTGGAGCTGGCAGCAGTGCCCACAGGCAGCCTCCAGCAAGATGGCCACCGTCTCTCCTGGGGCCCTGGATGGAGCAGAGCAGGCCTGCATCCTAGAGTGCTTCTGGCTCTCCCAGTGTTTTAACCCCAAAGGGAGAGGAGAAGATGAAGATAAGCCTCCAAGGAAGTTTTCCAAAGGAA
This sequence comes from Antrozous pallidus, assembly GCA_027563665.1. Taxonomy (NCBI): domain Eukaryota; kingdom Metazoa; phylum Chordata; class Mammalia; order Chiroptera; family Vespertilionidae; genus Antrozous; species Antrozous pallidus. The sequence continues at coordinate 2,390,183 of CM050524.1, read as the reverse complement.
GCACAGGTGAGAAAAATAGCGTGGACCCTCAGGTTAACCCTGTGGACACATGGCACATGCACTGGGTGGGAGGCCCAGGCCAGCTGCAGTTCAGTGTGGTAGTTTCCCACCACAGCCAGGCTGGCTTTACAGTTCCTGGCTGTGTGCTGTTGAGTAACTAGCTAGAACTCTCAGAGTCTCGTCTTTGATATGGAAATAATAGAAATAGCTCAACTTCTGAGTTGTGGTAAGATTAAAAGAAAATGACACATGCCCATTTCTCACCTATACATAGCAAGCGCTCAGTCGTTCTGAAATGCCATCATTCTCGCCATGAGAACTGAAGGGTAATGAATTCAAAATTACTTGAAAGGGCCCAGCATAGCTGGGCATGCACTAGGTACTAAATAAATACTTAGCCCTGGCTTTTCCCATCTCTCTTCCCTCTAGAGATAACTCAAAGACTTAATTCTGACATGATGAGCTTATTACTATTTTTCAAAATATCAATGAATTCATCCACTAAAATGGTACTGATCTTGATGTTCAGTAGAAATAAAGATGCATATGCCCACTTAATAAATATCCTATATAATAAAAGGCTAATATGCAAATAGACCAAATGGCAGAACAACCAAACAACCGACCAACCAGTCGCTATGATATGCGCTGACCACCAGGGGTGTGTGCAGAACATGGTGGGTATTGGGCATCTACCGTGGTGGGATGATGGAGCAGGTGAGTGGGGGCACCAGACCAAGGGGGATGCTGGTTGCTGTCATAGGGAAGAACCTCTGGTATTACTGAAAATTCTTTGCTCCTACTCGCTATTGTCATGCCCGGCAATCCCACCCACTGCTGGCACCTGGCACCAATCCTGATGACTTGGCGCTGTCAGCAAGTGTGAGTGGCAGCTGCCAGCCCGGATTGCCCCTGAGAGCTTTTTCCCCTCCCCCTGCTCCTGAGGGGCGATTGGTACAGTAGTCACAACTCGCCTCCACTGATGGGCTGCTGGTGCCAGCCCCAATTGCTCCTCACCCATCAATGGCTGCAAGCAGGGCCAGCGCTGTCAGCACGTGGGAGTGATGGCGGGAGCCGGGCTGCAGGCAGACAGGGGACAGGGGGTGGCAGTGGGAAGGACCAAGTAGGGGCACAGAGGATGGGCCAAGACCTGCCCCTCCCCGTGCCCACCGCAGCCTCACAGCCCACAGTTCCTTTCAAGGTGCATGAATTCATGCCCTGGGCCCCTAGTGTTAAAACAAAAAGACAGAAAGCTATCTACTCATTGAAAGTAATTAGAAATATGCAACATTAACACATATATTACCAAATTTCTCTGAATTAACAACAGAAATCATTTTAATTTTTAAAATGTTTATAGGTCAAATTTTCTGCTATATACATGTACTACTTAAATATTTTGAGGAAGAGATACTACTTTCAAAAGATAAAAAAAGGATAATAACAATCCAATTTCTACTTTCTTGAATTGGTTTTCTAGCTGTTGGTAATTTCTCAACTATATAAAAGGCAACAAAAGCTATAAGAAATAAAAATTGTTCTAAATATTTAACTAATCTAATCTCTATGCTTTTGATAAGTTATTCTTCATTATTTTTCCTCCTCCCTAAACTCCTTTTCTCACCAGAAATAAAGTATCCCCCCTGGTTTCAACCCTACCTTTCTCTTCCCAGGATTATCTCATCTTTAAAGCCCACACGGGGATGACTGAAATCCCCACGTGAGCGGGGACACAAACCTGAATACCCCAGAGAGTCATGACCCTGGGCTGGCCTCCTCCGTGGAGCTTTGTGAGCTGGTGTTTGATTAAAAGTTTTCTTTTTTGGTTGGCTGGCCTCAGTCAGCCAGCCCTGTGAATGCCAAGACTTAGGATGGGCAATGACACACTTAACTGTTACATATTAATGTTATTGATAATGCAATCTTTCATTTGCATTATAGTTAGACACACACTGAATGCTCATCAGTCAAAACCATTCTATATTCTCAGTCTGTGCAAAAATACTAGAGAAGGTGAATTTCAACAACACACTGAAGTGGATTTACTCCTAGTCCTGAGAATTTCTCTTGTCCCTTACACACTGGAGTCCCAGCCTGTCCCCGAACAATGTCCCGGCATCACCCACTGAGAAGAGTGCGCACAGCCAGAGGAAAGCCAGGCTCCTGCCTCTCCATCGGCTCGGATCACCCACGCCCAACGGAGAGCTCACTTCTCAGCAGGAACGAGACAGACGCTCAGCAGCCCAACACCTGACACCCTGTGAGCAAGCAGCTGAGGCCACAGCAACTCGGACACAACGTAAAGGAAGACGTGAACTAACTCACAAGCTCCAAGGTGCTGCTGGGGCCAAGCAGCACGCCAGTGACCGCACCCACCCTCACAGTGGCCTGGAAAGAACGAGGACCCTCTCCGCTCCTGTAAGGGCTTGTTGTCCTTCCACGGCCCAGTCTCCCACATTAGCCCTGGGCCTGCACATCGTAAGGCCAAGCAAAATGGAGGCAGAGAGCAAGTCGGCACAGTCCCCCATGCCTGTGGGCCCCTCTACAACCACAGGTCTTTACAGTTAGACACACAAGGTGTTTGTGGGAAGTATATATAGACTCTGACCATCTCTCATCGTTCAGCACACATATAAACGCAACCACAAACACAGGGGGACTAGACTTTAAAATGCTTTTTTTAATCTAACACATAGTCAATATTTAATTTTTTATTTTATAACCTTTCTTCACTTTTATTCTCTTGTTTGATTCCAAGATATTTATAGAGTGGTCTCTTGAGGGAAGGAAACAGTGAGCCATTGGAATTCAGAGATGCTTCAGGGTAAAGGTTGTCTGTTTATTAGCAGAAGAAATGCATTCAACTAATTTGACTTGTAATTCTGATAAAAAAAATCTCCCTGGAAAATGGATTCTATAAAGAAGAACAATCCTTTGAGGTGAAAAATGAGAAATTTACACACTGGGTTTTATTAGGTATTAATTCTAACAGACTCTGAAACGAAACTCTGAGCAAGCCATCTTTTAGATGTTGGAAAATGGCTAACTTTCCTGCAAACTACATGCAAGAAGTAATTAAAGTAAATGAACATGAAATTAAACAGCATCCCCATAAAGTAGGATATAAAAGTAAAGATTATTATGAAAAAAAAAAGATTGTCTCCCTGCCTTATGTTAATCTCATGAATTGTGCGTTTACTCTATTCTTATATTATTTGAAGATGGTTTTTAGAACTCGGGCTTTATTAAGACTTGCTGGAGGAGGACTTTAGCATGTGCTAGCTACAGGCTTGGGAATGTTACTACACCTTTCTCAGTAACTTACAGACCAGAGGAAGCCTTTCCAGGTGAGGGCAGCTCATCAGATCTGTGGTAAAAGCAGAGTGGAGATGCTGTCAGAGAGGTGGCTCAGCCACGAAAGGTGGGATGTTCACAGAACAAAACCGCAACTCTCCCACCAACTCCAGGACCATGCGGAACTCAGGAACACTGGGACTTGTTGAATTTGGGGGGCTACCCAGAGTCCATTCTCACTTCAGTTTCCTTTGGAGAATTAACAAGCCCTATACCCCTCTTAGTTGCAAACAAGGCGGGATCCTCAATCAAGGTCCCCTGCCCTCCCTTAGCCAAGGGGTAGATACATGATATACGCGAGGCTGTCTGATTCATAAATGCAGACCGAGGTAAGGACAGACATATTCATCTGTAAAATGCATAATAATCATATCTGCAATTCATAAACTCATTAGCAAGGGTAGAGTTGACAATACATAGGAAATATCCAGCCGTCTTGGTGCGGCGGGTCTTCACAAATCATTGTTGTGATAAGCAGCACCCAGGGCCTCCAGTCACCACCACCTTGAGCACGGGGCCCACAAAAGTGAGTGACCCAGGTTCTCACTGCAGGCAAGAGTCTGTGACTTTCAGACCGAAAGCAAAACAATAACATATAGAGCAGATCGAACAAAGGTCACAATGAAATACAAACACACAGGGTGGGTCCCAGCCAGGGGTGAGTCCCAGGGGGTCTCAAGAGTGACCTCTGCACCAAGCAGAAGGGCGCGTGGGATGTCATTAGGATGGGGGTAGAGAGGCAGATTGGCACCCAACGCTGAAGGAAACAGTCACACAGTTGCATAAGTACAAGGGCGGGACAGAAAAGGGAAAGAGAAGGGTCTGATGGTGTCACAAGACTGAGGACCGAGCTGACACCACTCCAGGGTGGGTCCTGCCTCCAGAGCAGGGCCGGTCCCTGAGGCCGGAGTGCTGTGGAGAGCTGTCTGAGGCACAGAACAGGTGGATGGTCTGTGTCTGAAGGGCCTTGATGGCCATGCCGAGAAGCCAAGTCTTATTCGACAACTGGAAAGACAACGAGAGAAGAACCAAGGTCAGGAAAGACCTCAATACGGTGAATGAACGGGCTCGGCCACAGAAGGGTATGGGAGAAGGATGGAGAAAGGGGGAGGAGGTTCTGATCAGACTGTAAGTCTGGGAATTGTTTTTTAACTGAAATGATTCTGAGTCTAGAACCATCACTGATAACAGCCATGAAGCTGGACCCCAGAAAAAGTTCCAGACAACAGCCTTGTTTAAGTATGGGCTAAGCTGTCTCAGGAAGGAGTGAGCATGGTACTCAATGGCTCCCTGGAGGAGACAGAAGCACCAAGCTTCACACCCAGGTTACTTCAAGACACACACTGTGTGACTTTGCAGTTGTTACTTCAGCTTACTATATCTTAGTTTTATTATCTATAAAATGGGGTCAACAGTGGTATACACACACACACACACACACACACACACACACATATCCTATATAATAAAAGGCTAATATGCAAATCAACCAAATGACAGAATGACTGGTCGCTATGGCACACAGTGACCACAGGGGGAGTGCCGCTCAGCCAGAAGCCTGGCTCATGGCCAGCAAGCACAGTGGTGTGCCGGGAGCCTCTCCTGTCTCCACAGCAGTGCTAAGGATGTCCAACTGATGGCTTAGGCCCACTCCCTGTGGAGCAGGTCTAAGCCATCAGTCAAACATCCCCTGTGGGCTCCCTAACTGCGAGAGGGTGCAGGCCAGGCTGAGGGACCGCCTCCTCCCCCACCAAGTGCATGAATTTCGTGCACCGGGCCTCTTTTGTGTGTGTGTGTGTGTGTGTGTGTGTGTGTGTGTGTGTGTGTAGTTGTTAGAAGGACTAAAAAGAGAAGCTATACATATAGGGATTCAGAATGTCTCCTGGAACACACAAAATGCTGCATAAATATTAGCTGCTATTATTCCTATTGTTTTCTTAATTGTCATGATCTACCAAGGAAGGTGAAGAAAGAGTGCTCAGGCCCCACATGACTAAGTTTCTGTGTTCAGGGGCCCTGAGCTGCTGGAGGTGGGAAAGGAGCTTTAAGAGGAGCCAGTGTAACCAACCTTCCACCTTCCTATTCACTAACTGGCAGAGGAGACCACAAGTTACAAGGAAACCTGAGTGAGAATTTAGAGATATCACCATCTGCCCTTCCTCTAAGCACCAACTGCTAATAAAGTTTGGAGTTTGTTAAACCATTAACATAATGTCCTTCTTTTGGGTGTCTTTTGACACTAAGCGGGAGTTCCCTGGGCACACTGAGGTGCCACAGTAAGAGCCCCTGATAATAAACACAGACACAGGTAAGAAGGTGAGGTGCCACACAACTTGTCATTTCTCAACTTTTAAAAGCACTCAGGTCTGGATAGCTGCCATTTCATCAAGGCAATTATCTTGCAGCACATTAAGGTTTAGACAGTGTTCCATATTTAATAAATCTATCTAAATAATGCCACTTTGGGTAAATTATTACTAAGTCTTTAATACAATATATAACACATTAATTTAAAATCTTAGTGTGTTTTTTTAATTGTAGTTTCCAGTTATGCAACCATAAAGTAAGACCAGTTCTTGTACTTCGACATATTTAGTTTGGAAAACATAAAAATGAATAAAATGGCAAATCAGAGGAAAAACAGTTTATTTCTGAAAGAACTAGACAAAAGTATTAAAGCAGAGTCTACATTTGCTAAGACCTGACGTAATTCTGTGATTAATAGACTTAGAGGTCCCTTCCTAAATGCTGACGGGTGCACACTCACCATCGAAGAGGCACAGACCAGCGCGGCAGGCCGCCCGCCCGAAGACACTGCAGCGCTGTTAGTAGGAAGCAGTCTAAAATGACTGTAAATACATTCAGAATTTAAGATGACTCTGTGTCTTGGAGGCTTGATTTCCTGTCCCCAAGAAACACAGGCAGAAAGCTTTTTCACTATGAACTGCTTTCTTTTAGACCATCACAGGTTCGAAACAAAGCCCAAGACACTGCCCACAGAATATTCATTTCTCAATCAGGAGGCACACAAGTTGTCTGGAAATATACTTTGTGATCTGCCCTCCACACGCGTCCTGATTATTATTAAATATCATTTATTAATTCATTCATCTACTGGTTCATTGAACAGATAGTATTTGTCAAATTCAAACTATATACCAGACACTAAATGCTAAAGCTACAAAAAAATATATGAATCCTGCCTGCACCATAACTTTGGAATAGGGAAGGAGGATTAGGATATGCCTAACACAACCAGAAATAAATAAGCAATACAATTTTTATACTCATGGTTTACTTCCAAAATCAAATTTATGTAGAAAAGAAAGAGGCTTCCCTTAAAAAGAGGGAAAAAAAAATGTCAGCATCTCAAAGTACCATTAATCACTGTCTCTTAAATTAAAAGGTTCGCACTGAGACCAGTTTGGCTCAGTGGATAGAGCGTCGGGCTGCGGACTGAAGGGTCCTGGGTTCGATTCCGGCAAGGGCATGTACCTTGGCTGCGGGCACATCCCCAGTAGGGGGCGTGCAAGAGGCAGCTGATCGATGTCTCTCTCTCGTCGATGTCTCTGACTTTCTATCCCTCTCCCTTCCGCTCTGTGAAAAATCAATAAAATATATATAAAAAAATTAAAAGGTTCACAAAAAGGTGGGTATGAAACCAACGCAGGCAACCAATCACTCCCTTGCTGAGGGAGGGTCAGAGACTAAACGGGAGAGCTCTCCGCGCTCACTCAGCTCCTCTCCTGTGTCATGGAGACACAGAGGGGTTTCCACGAGAGCTTGGAAAGCGTGAGGTGCGGCTTAAAAGGGACGCCCGGGTGGTTACTCCAGTATTGTGACTGATCTGAGAAATTCACCTTCCAAGATCTGTCCGTAAGGTTCTTGCTTTCCTGACTTGACCTAGCCACGTGGGAGCCCCTGCAAAGCTGCTTCATCAGTGACTGGTGGCCCCGGGTCCCACGAGCACAGAGGCTCGGCCTCCTAAAGCAAATGCAAAGCACGCCATGCACCTGAGAAAAGCCCCTCACACAGTGGCCAGGAGAACTCATGAAGCACCAAAAGAGACACATTTAAATCAGCACTATGCCAGCAAGCAGCATTCTGCTCAGAGTTCCCCATGCTCTGTCCTCGGAGCACTTGGTCCCGCCACCTGTGGGCGGGTCAGGGCAGGGGATGTAGCACTGAGGCTTCTGCTATGCACACAGCACCTAGGGAACACAGCCTGGCAGAGTCAGGCTTCCAGAGGAATTTAAATATGCTCACAACTAAAATAAAACAATTAAACCTAGCCTACAACTGGGTTTATAGCTGCTGAGAGGATGCAATCACAGTTAGGATTGGTAACTGGGCTTTAGTGGTTCTGGTGCTGTTTATTGCAAACTTTGCTGTCTAATCATGTCAGGGCCTGTATTTAAGAGCTCAGAGTCTTGCCCTGGCTGGTTGGCTCAGTGGATAGAGCATCGGCCTGTGGACTGAAGGGTCTCAGATTCAGTTCTGGTCAAGGGCACGTACCTCAGTTGCAGGCTCCTCCCCAACCTGGGCCTTGCTCAGGGCACATGCAGGAGGCAACCAATCAATGTGTTTCTCTCACATCAATATTTCTGTCTTTCCCTCTCTCTTCCATTCTCTCTAAAAATCAATTGAAAAGTATCTTCGGGTGAGGATGAAAATTATTAAAATAATAAAATAAAATCTTACACTCTTGTGGAATACTTATGACAACTGAGAGCTCCTGCACCAGTCCTTCCTCAAACTTTATATTAGACATAAAGCTTAAACTCATTGTTCCTTTATTTTCTCATGTTGTTTAAATAACCACATCTGTGTTAGAAAAAGCAAGTGGACATAAAAATATAACTTGTACATCCATAGTCATCATAATGATGGCATACACCTTTACTGCGTATGACCATGGGCTGGCACAGCATTAAGTGCTTCACACATTCTCAAACTTACCCTTCTGAACTGTGCAGTATGTACTACTCTAGTTTCCCATTTTAAAGCTGAGGTCAAGGTCATAAAAACAGAAGAAGAGCTGAAATGAGCTGAGATTTAAACCTATCAAACAGGTGATTAGCCAGTACTTCTTATGTTTAAAACATAATTACTCCTGAATAGAAAGTAGTTGGTGAGAGAAGATGCGATGGGGAAGTTTTTAAAACTACAGCACAACACAATTAATATCACACTCAATAGTGAAAAGCTGAAAGCTCTTCCTCTAAGATCATGAACAAGACAAAGATGTTCACTAGGTACTAGCCAAAGCAACAAGATAAGAAAAAGAAGTAAAAAGAATCCAGATCAGAAAGGAAGAAGAGAAACTCTCATTATTTGTAGGTAACATGATACTATACATATAAAATCCTAAAGAATCTACTAGAAAACTACTAGAATGAACAAATGAATTCAATAAAGTTGTCAGATACAAAATCAGTATACAGAAATCATCACATTTCTATACATGAATAACAAAAAAAATGACAAATGAAGAAAACAATCCAATTTACAAGTGTATCAAAAGCATAAAATACATAAGAATAACTTTAACCAAAGAAGTGAAAGACCTGTACTTTGAGAACTATGAGACACTGAAAAAAAAGAGAAAGAAATAGAAGATACAAATACACAGAAGAATACTATCATATTAGCGGAGAAGAATAATTAATATTGCTAAAATGTCCTTATTAACTAAAGCAATATATAAATTCAATGCAATCCCTATTGAAATACCAAGGGCATTCTTCTCAGAACTAGAACAACTAAATCTACAATTTATATGGAACCACAAAAGACCCCAAATACCCAAAGAAAAATTGAGAAAGAACAAAATGGGAGATATCAAACTATACTCCAAAGCTACAATAATAAAAAATATATAATACTAGAGGCCCAGTGCATGAAATTCATGCATGGGGGGTTGGAGGTCACAGGAGAGAGTAGAGTGTCCATCAACCCAGCCAGCACCTTCTCCAACCTGTGACCTCTCGAGGGATGTTTGACTGCCCGTTTAGGCCCGATCCCAGGGCCTAAACGGGCAGTCAGACATCCTTCTCACAATCCAGGACTGCTGGCTCCAAACTGCTCACCTGCCTGCCTCCCTGACTGCCCCTAACCCCTTCTGCCGGCCAGCCTGATCACCCCCTAACCACTACCCTGCCAGCCTCATTGATGTCTAACTGCTCTCCTGCCAGCCTGTTTGCCCCTGACTTCCCACCTCTGCTGGCCTGGTCACCAATAACTGCCCTCCCCTGCAGGCTTGATTGCCCCCAACTGCCCTCCCTTGTAGGTCTGGTCCCTCTCAACTGCCCTCACTTGCTGTCTTGATGGCCCCCAACTACACTCCCTTGCAGGCCTGGAACTTCCCACTATCCTCCCCTGCTGGACATCTTGTGTGGCCATCTTGTGTCCACATAGGAAAAGGATCTTTGACCACATGGGAACAACCATTTTTTGTGTTGGAATGGTGGTCAATCTGCATATTGCTCTTTTATTAGATAGGATAGAGGCCTGATGCATGGGTGGGGACCGGCTGGTTTGCCTGAAAGGGAGTCCTGGATCCCGGTGGGGGTTCCCTTGGAGTATAGGGTGGCTTAGGTTAAGGGCCTATGGTGGTTTGCAGGATGGCCACGGCCCCCAACAATCCAAGAGGAGGCCCTGGGATCTAGGATTAATTTATGTTCTGCAATTGAAACTTTGTAGTGTGGAGGGGAGCCAAGCCTTTTGCTTGCTCTGTGGTGACAGCTATTTCTGTTTGAAACTTTGTAGCCTAGAGTGGAGGCCTAGGCTAGGGCTACAGAATTTTGGCTTCTTCCATCACCCCAGCAACCCTAGCCTCTGCTCTCTCCAGCTCAGAGGCTGCCAACATTTTTGTTGGGATTATGTATCTTTTATAATGGAAAGTTTGTAGCATTGAGTGGAGGCCTAGGCTGGCAACAGCAGCCAGAAAGCTTGACTTCTTCTGTTGCCGGGAAAACCCAACCCTCCCTCCTGCTCTCAGTAGCGGCAGCCATCTTGGTTGGGGTTTATTTGCATAATTTGCTCCTTATTGGCTGGTGGGCATGGTTGTGGGCATGGCATGATCATAAGTACAGTTAATTTGCATATTACTCTTTTATTAGATAGGACTAGCACTATATTCTATTTAATAAAACAGTAATATGCCAATTGTCCTTACCTCTGAACAAGCCATGCCCACAGCCACTCCCACCAGCCAATCAGGTGCAAATTATGCAAACAAACCCCAACCAAGATGACTGCCGCCACTGAAAGCAGGAGGGAGGGTTGGGTATCCCTGGCCAGCCTAGGCCTCCACTCAATGCTACAAAGTTTCAATTATAAAAGATACATAATCCTGACAGAATGGCGGCAGCCACGGAGCTGGAGAGAGAAGAGGCTAGGGTTGCCAGGGCAATGGAGGAAGCCAAACTTCTGCAGCCCTACCCTAGGCCTCCACTCTAGGCTACAAAGTTTCAAACAGAAATGGCTGTCGCCAAGGAGTGAGCAGAAGGCTTGGCTCTACTCCAGGCTACAAAGGTTCAATTGTAGAGCATAAATCAATCCCAGATCCCAGGGCCTCGGCTTGGGTCGTTGGGGGGCGTGGCCGGTCTGCAAACCACCATAGGCCTCTGGCCCAGGCTGTCCCACACCCCAAGGGAACCCCCACCTTGATCCAGGACACCTTTCAGGGCAAACCAGCCAGTCCCCAACCATGCACTAGGCCGCTATCCTATCTAATAAAAGAGTAATTTGCAGATTGACCATCACTACAACACACAAGAGGGCAGCAGGGGAGGGCCATGGACACAAGATGGCCACCACAAGATGGCCAGTAGGGGAGGGCCGTTGGGAGGTTCCAGGCCATTCAAGGGAGGGTAGTTGGGGGCAATCAAGCCTGCAGGGAAGGGCAGTTATTGGTGACCAGGCCAGCAGAGGAGGGAAGTTGAGGGCAAACAGGCTGGCAGGGGAGAAGTTAGACATCAATTAAGCTGGCAGGGGAGCAGTTAGTGGGTGATCAGGTTGGCAGGCAGAAGCGATTAGGGGCAATCAGGGAGGCAGGCAGGTGAGGAGTTTGGAGCCAGCAGTCCTGGATTGTGAGAAGGATGTCCGACTGCCCGTTTAGGCTCAAACCTACTGAGATCAGGCCTAAACGGGCAGTCAGACATCCCTCAAGGGGTCCCATATTGGAGATGATGCAGCTGGGCTAAGGGACATCCTCCCCCCCCCCCACCCCCGTGCACGAATTTCATGCACTGGGCCTCTAGTATCAAACTAAAATTCTTCTGCACAGTGAAGATTGAAATAATAAAATGAAAAGATCAATTACATGGGAAAAGATACTTTTAATGACACATCTGATAAGGGGTTAATATCCAAAATATATTAGAAACACAGACAACTTAACATTAAAACCGCACAAACAATTCAATTAAAAAATAGTCAGAAGACCTAAACACAGACAGATAACAAGATGTTTAATATCACCAATAATCAGGGAAATACAAATTAAAACCACAATGAGACAGTAGCTCACATCTGTCAGAATAGCTATCATTAGCATATCAACAAATAATTGCTAGCTAGGATGCAGACAAAAGGGAACCCTAGTGCCCTGTTTTTGGGAATACAGACTGATGTAGCCACAGTGAAAAACAGTATGAAGATTTCTCAATAAACTAAAACTAGATCTACAATACAACCCAGCAAATCAAATTCTAGGTATTTAGCTGAAGAAAACAAAATATTAACTTGAAGATGTTCATTACAGCATTATTTACCATACCCAAGATATGGAAGCAACCCAAGTACCCATCAATAGATGAATGGATAAGTAAGAAGTAGTGCATATACACAATGGAATATCACTCAGCCATAAAAAAAAGAATGAAATATTGCCATTTGTGAAAACATGGACAGATCTAGAGGATATTATGCTAAGTTAAAGAAGTCAGATGCAAAAGAGAAACTGTATGATTTTATTTTTATGTGGAATCTAAAAAGAAAAAAAAAGAGGAAGTGATTAAACAAAAAACAAAATAGAAACAGACCCACAGATACACAGAATAAGCTGATGGCTATCAAAGGGGACTGGAGATGGGAAAAAATAAAAGTAACTTTTAAATCCTGCAAACTGTCCTCCCCTCCGGAAACCTTCTAGGAGAGCAGATCCCTCCAGCTGCTCACCCAGTCTCCATCACCTTCTTCCTCCTCAGCAGCAGGGCCCCAACTCTGCTTGGGCAACAACATGTTCAATGAAACTATTTGGCATTTCAGCTCTCCTGTCATGGGAGGAGCCCTGAGCAAGGTTCTGGCCACTGAGATGTAGATGGGAACGCAAAGGAAGGGCATTCCTTCCAAAGTAAGAAAACACATAGGGAAGATATAGCTCATTTTACAAAAGGCAAAATCAGGAGAGAACGGATGTCTTTGTCCTTTGCTCTTTCACCTTCTTCCTGTATCTCTGATGTCTGAAGGTCCCACAGCCACTGAGCCCCTGAGAACAAAGCCCTGTGGGAAAGATGGTGGATTGATAGCAACAGAAGCCCCATCGTGGAGGGGTCTCTGGACCAGAGGCCCCAGCCTTGGAGGGACTACTTCTAGACTCAGTCTTGTTCAACAAATATAACCTCTCCTCCAATTCTATTAGGAGGGGGACCACAGCCTTGTTATGTCAAGTTTTACTGGAACAGAGCCACGCCTGTTGACTTCAGCATTTTCTATAGCTGTTTCATGCTACAACTGCAGAGCTGGGTTGTGACAGACGGTACAGCCTGCATTACTGTCAGGCTGTTTACAAAAAAGTCTGTCAAACCTGGATTAATTCCCCACAGACAGGTTTATGTTCCACGCACCCAATTCAATCAGAACTGAAATACAGCCAGTCATGGAAAACTCCCAGTACGGGAGAAGGAAAAAGTGCTCACACTCCCTACTCAATGGTCAATAAATGTGTATGTAAAGTCCTACTATGTGCCAGATCCTCTGTGATGTGCTAGACACAGAGAAATGAGTATTGCCCCTGATCTTTCAGGAACGTAAAATCTTTGTTTAGTCACTGCTTCAGAAATAATCAGTTGTAAGTGCTGGGGGTAGGATGCTGTGCAAACTTGGGGAGCCTACCATGAACTGAAAGGGCAAGAAGAATCGTCTCTGGAAAGTGCCAGTACCTGTTTCTACATGAAGTTGCTCCACCCACCCAGCTTCTAGTCACACGTAAACTACCTTGGCGGAGATTTAGTCCCTTTTCAAAGCAACCCACAGAACTATTTGATATCAAGCAGCAAAGCACAGCCAGAGGAGCCCCTGATTCTGACAGGCATTGTCTAGAAAACCTCATCAGTGACTAACACTCCCCCCCCCCCAAAAAAAAAAAAACAGTGTGAGGGGAGAAAAACATTCCGGCTTCTAGATCTAATGGCTAATTTAATTCCCAGCGTAATTTTTGCATTATTGCCCCCACAATCAAGTCACCCATGCCTGTCACCTTATCACTGACACTCAACAATCCTCAGAGGTGCCCTGGAGTGATTTCTAGAGAGAAAAGATGACTGAGCTTGGAAAGGGAAGCAAATTAAAGGGACATTTTCCAAAATACATGAATTCAAAAGCCCCATGGAGTATCTTATATTATAAAGAGATAATATGCAAATAAACCCTCACAAGATGGCTGCCTAGGAAAAAGCCAGCAGGGGGCTTAGTGAGGGATGACCATCGACTGAACAACAGGCTGAGTGGGGTGACCAGGCCAGCAGGATGGCTGTGAGGGGCTATCAGGCTGGTGTGGGGGAGGCAGTTAGGGGTGACCAGGTAGGAAGGCAGGCAGGTGAGCGATTAGGAGCCAGCGGTCCAGGACTGTGAGAGGGATTCCCTGGATTAGAGAGTGTGCAGGCTGGACTGAAGGGACAACCGCCTCTTATTTATGATAAATGGCCAACAAATGCAATTCTAGAATGCAATCAAATGAGGAGAAATGCAAGACCCATGAAATCTTGACACCAGGATGGAGAGCCATGAGTGGCCTTATAGAGACATTAGTTCAGTCCTCCAGCCCTTTTAACTCCAAAAAGACTACCACAGAAAGGGGATCTGACTGGTTCTCTCATTGCTTTGGCACCTTCCCTTTGTGCCTCTTTTTTTGGTTTGCTGAACACTGATTACAGCGCAAGGAGGCGCCCATATTCTCATCATCAGCCTTCAACTCTGCTCTCCAAGCACAAAACTGTCCTCTGAGCAGTTCCCACACTGCTAGACAGACAGACCTCACCAACTGCTGAATCTTTCATTAGGCACTCTGAACAATATGAAAAACAACTAACATTTTATGTATTGGCTCTTCCCTATTGCTTTCCCATTTATTCAATGTTGTGTTTTATTTCATAGCAACCTTTTTAAACTGGGTCCCTCTCCCCCAATTTTTTCCTCACCAGATGAGGAAAGAGAAGCTCAGAGAGTTGCTAGCACAATGTCACACAGAGAGGCATCTGATCTGAGAGTCCTCGCCTGTGCCACTCACACTCCCGCAGCTTTGGGCAAGACTGTTCTACTCCCCAAGTCCCAGTTCTGACCTCAGGAGCGCAGAGGTGGCAGGCAAGAAAACAGGAAGAGAAACAACACACTGTGTCCTGCTCTCTCTCAGGAAACGTCCGGACTGCTTCTCTTTGGTCTAACAACGACAGCCACAAGTGTGGCCATGCAACACTACAAGCCAAATTCACTGAGAACTGTGTTAGCTCTGTTCCAGGACCTGCCACAAGTGACCAGAGAAATCTGTTGGGAGACAAAGAAGGGGTAATTCTGGCTCCTTGAAGTCAAAGATCCCAGAGCTGAATGACAGAATGGCCTTGGGTTTCAGAGTCGGGGTTGGGGAGTGGGAGGCGGGGAGGGAAGAAAGCCCTGCGGTAAACCTACTGTAAGTGAGGCCCCACTTCCCACACTCATCCTTCAACTCATTGTCAGTCCTGGGGAACCAACTAGAAGGTTCTCCTCTAGGTGAGAAGAGACACCTAAGGAGCTAGCTGACTGTGATGAATACTGTCTCTTTTCTCAAAGACTGCACAGAACAGAACCAGGGGTTCTGCAGGAACAAGCAGGCTGGCTCCAGCCTGGCAGGGGCTTGGGGGAGTGGCCATGCACAGGGAGAGTCACAGCAGCAAGCAGGAGCCAGGAGCACCAACCCCCCAAAAAGGATAAAGTGCAAAGGAAACTGAGAACAAAGTGACTAACACATGCAAATAAAGCTCAGCAGAATCACGTAGGAGGAAGGGAGTGAAAAGTGAAGGTTACATCTCAGGCATCAAAAAGCAGGAGCACATGTCACACTTGGGAGACAGGTGAGGGCACACCAAGTTGAGAACCAGCTCCAAAGTACAAGAGATCCTGTCGTGGGATGACTGGAGTGTTACCTGGACCTACAATGAGGCACAGAGCACGGGACGGTCTGAACCCCACCAAATGGTGGCTTCATTTTTACCCTAGGAAAGAATCCCTTAAGCCTAGCAGTACAGAAGCGGGGCCAGTGGGGAGGGTGCCTAGAAATGCGACTCCCTTGGGGAAGGGCACAAGCACCCAGCCCACGCCCACAGCCACAGCAACAGCCACAGACAGAGACTGTTCATGCTCGCTGCAAATCAAATCTTCCCTTCAGTCAACGGAAATCCAAGGTCAAGATTGAATGTAACCTGAATCTCCATTGATAGATCACATCAGAAGTAGTATTTTGGGTAAATCACCTGACTCATGCTATCATGCTGATTCTACATCGTGTGTATGAAAACATTAACTATTTAAGGTAAATGTTGAGAAGATACCATAAACTGCATGAGTCTTTTTGTATTACCTATCAATACTCCATGAGGCGGAAGTAACGAACATGGCCCAGGACTCTCCTGGCTTCAGAGAAGTCCTCCTTCCATAAATGTATGAGAGAAAGAGAGTCAATATTAGACAACCTTAGAGAAGTCTAAAGGAGTTTACAGAAGATCTATGCGGAGGAGAATCCAAAAGGAAAACCAACTCTAGCTGGTTTGCCTCAGTGGATAAAGCATCGACTGTGGACTGAAGAGTCTTGTGATCAAGTCTGGTCAAGGGCACATGCCTGAGCTGTGGGATCGATCCCTAGGGGGGCACATGCAAGAGGCACTCGATCAATGTTTCTCATCACTTATGTGTCTATCTCTCTCCCTCTCCCTTCCTCCTGAAATCTATACAAATACACTTTTTTATTTGTAAAGCCAAAGATAAGAGACCAAGGTCTGGATGCTCTCGGACCATGAAAAGCGAGGTCCCAGGAAGAGGATTGCATGGTGGCCAGAGACTGGGTGGTGAGTGGGCACAGGCTGGGCACACGGTGAGTGGGAGCAGAACTGCGCTCCTGATGTGCAACTTGCAGGAGGAATCAACTGATGTATGAGGAAGGACAAGGTCATGCAGTTAAAAGTGAGAGCAGAGATGCCATTTGCAAGACAGACAATAGATGAGGGCACGGGAAGCTGCTGTGGAAGACAAAAGCGGTGAAGCCGGCAAATACGGCTACTTGTGCAGACAGGGCGGCAGACTGCTTAAAAATGCCAGCAGCTTACTGCTCTTGAAGTTATTTCAGCTTCAAGACTGCCATTAGCTACATGAAGGCAGAAAATAACTCGAAGAGGCAGACAGTCGCATGAAGGACAGGAACGCAGAGTCCAGTCTGCTGAGCAAGAGGACTGCACATGGGGACACCAGGCAGACACGCCCTGGATTCAATTGCAGGCTCTTTCTTGGGGCACAGGAAGCTCTCTTGGTTCTGGAAGGGGGAGGGGTTAAGTCATCCTGGCAGGAAGGTAGACACCCATCTCCTCACCCAACCACGGGCCCAGGAGCTCAAAGGCCTGTTCACCGGCCATGCCAGGGCGACACTGTGCGGAAATGCTCTCTCCACCATCACCCTGAGCACGTCACCAGGCACAGCCTGGAGGGTTCCCAGAGACATGCGAGGCTGCCCTCTGACCCGGTGACCAGCCAGCAGATCGCAGGGAATAAAGATGACTCTCACAGCCTTCTGCTCCGCTCCTGCCTGTGCCTATGACAGGCTTAGCAGCAGGCCAGGAAAATGCCGGTCGGCACATCACACCCACGAGGCAGTCACCACTGGCAGCTGGCAGCCGGGGACGCCTGACAAGTGAGGTACACTGGTGTCACCTTGCCGCCAGGATTACTTAACCCTTCCACCGGCGAGAACCAAGAGTTTCCTGTGTTCCGAGAAAGAGCCTGCAATCAAATCCAGGGCCTCCCTGTGCCATCCCGTGTCACTGCTCCTGTGACCTGGGAACAGCCACCTGACTCCTCTGCAGAGTGAGACACACATCTGGGAAGGCGCTGAACACAGAGACGGAAACTCACACCCAGCAGCACGATCCGGGAGGATCCGGGGCACCCATCCCTCACAGCAGCTTGTGTTTCATTCAATGACACATGATGCTGCCCACCAACTCCAAGGGCGCGGACACAACATGGTCCCAGGAGGCCTCAAGCTCAGAGTGGGCATCCGAAGATGAGCTTCTAGTGATGGAGTTCTGAGTGTCCTTTGGAGACTGATTTCGGAAGCAGCAGCTGACTCCAACCCCAAACCTCCAGGAAACGAACAGTGTCCCTCCTGAAAGCAACAGCGCGACCAGGTGGGCAGAAAAGAGAAACTGCAAAACTAGGCTTGACATCCCTCACCGGGCTCCGTATTAATGAAATGCCACCCACAGAAGGGTTTTCCACAGTGTTAGGTACAAGAAAATGACCTTGATGCTCCATCCTAAGCAACTTCATCGATTCGGTTTTAGCGCTAGTCTCTCCCATTTCCAAGCTCCTCACTATAAACATTTACAAATTTCATCTCACCATTAGTACTAAACAATATTCATTAAGAGTCTCACCAAAGTGCAACATGTAAGTAAATCAAACCTTTGATGGTTTAGTTGCAAATTTCATGGGCCACTAGGGACAATTAAAAGGGCAATTACATAAAGTTGGTACAGTTTTGAGGAACAAATGACATTTTCTGCTTTAAAGCACTTGATAATTTGAAATTTTGCTATTAGGGCCATCATGTGCACTTTTATAGACAGGCAGCCAAATAAACAATAAATGTTTCTTAACAGTTTCTAATGATTGTTTTTGCCCACTTATATCACTCACCATTCCAGTCCATCAATCATATGCTAAGAGATTAAGGTAAAGATAATGAAAAATACTGGAATCCATTAAGCCAGAAGAGAAAAAAAAGTGAGGCTAAGAGCGCTGGTTTCTCCTGTGCTTTCCGCAAAGACACCCAGCAATGTCTGAGATGTGAATGCTGTAATGTGGTCCCTGTGTTTAACCACCACTCTGAAGCCAGCAAAGTACATTACAGTTCATGAAAAATACAGCGAAGAAACTGCTAGTGGCAGAAGCATTTAACTTCCTTGTTAGCAGCCTCCCCGAGTGGCACTTTCCACCAGCACGTTGTTTATTATGTTCTGTGCCAGGCAAAACTGATTAAATAGG
The DNA here is from genome assembly GCA_027563665.1 of Antrozous pallidus. NCBI lineage: Eukaryota > Metazoa > Chordata > Mammalia > Chiroptera > Vespertilionidae > Antrozous > Antrozous pallidus. Next base: position 2,371,319 of record CM050524.1, on the reverse strand, counting down.
GCTCTTAAGAATCAAAGCGTTATAAATTCATGGAAATACAGCAAGCAATAAATTCCATGGAATTAAAAGCTTACCAGTGCTATTAGCATTTCAGGGTGTTTGAATTGTTAATACTGATGTGCAAAAATGATGTGCCTCTAAGACAAGGCAGGCGAGTGGCTCGGAACATGTTTTTATATCAAAGAGGCACTGGGACTCGGCAGTTGCTGCGACCACAGGAAAGGAGGTGAGAGGAATTATCTCCAAAATTCTCCTCGGCCCTAAAGTCAATCCCATCACAGAAGAGAGAAGGCACCAAATAAGGGTTTACATGCAGAGGAAAACAAGTGTAAAAATATTATGCAAAGGATTTATGCAGTGAATGAATGGACATTTTCTCTTACCAACTAAGAGAGATAAATGTTTTATCTTGTTACCTGGTCTTAGCAGGGGTGGCCCAGCATGTAACTAACTGTGCTGATTTCAGTTTTCCCACAGGACAGATTAACTCAGACCAGACACCCAAAAGTTAATAAGGTTGGGTGCACTGGTGAGTGGCCAATAAATTCCCCTGGATAGCCATGGCTCACCTTTGATTCTTGGGGGGGGGGGGGGATCAAATGTTATTCTAAAGTGGCAGGAGTGAAGAAATCAATTATTATGCCATTAGACAAATCCGAGACATGAGTAGTAATTCTCTTGCATCCACCTACTCCTTTCCAACAGAAATGCATCTGAGGGCATTTGCTGGGTAGATACAAATGTATGAGAGAAAAATTAAAGAAAGCTTCTTAAGACTTAGATATTCTGGGGGAAAGGTATGAGAAGGTATTTCACGTCTTAAAATAAATCACTATTGGCCCCGGCTGGTGTGGCTCAATCAGTTGTGCGTCATTCTGGCCCCAAAAGGCCAACAGTTTGATTCCTGGTCAGGGCACACGCTCAGGTGGTAGGTTTAGCCTTGATGGGGTGCATGTAGGAGGCAAGCGATCAATGTTTCTCTCTCTGCCCTCCCTTCCTCTCTAAAATCAATAAAAACATTAAAAAGGTAATAATTACTGCCTATAAATACAGTGTGATCACTTGAAAACACAATTTAAGAGGAAATGCACTCTTACATCTGGAATTTCCAAAATTCAGAAGAAAAAAAAGGCAATCCAAAACTCAATCCAGGAAGATATCCAAAACATGTATTCATCCATTCCAAAGTTGCCCAAAATGTGCCCTTCTAAATTTAAAAAAACACCTGGTTCCTTTGACCAGAGAACCACATGCAGAGTGGAATCTACTGACTGACCCCTGGTGCAGGTGGTGATTTCTGAGGCCAGGTTCCACAAGCATCATTGGTACCACAGAAGCTTTCTGCTGCTTCCCCAGAGAGGCAGAGCCTGTTCATGTACCAAAACATAGAAGGCAAAGAGGAAAGCCTGGCAGAGCGAAACGGGCCCCCATGACTGTGCTTCTATGGGCATGGTATGAGGAGCGCCGTTTCCTGCTGCCCGAACTGTTAACACTGCTGTTCAAAATGGCCCTGCCTCTAAGTCAAGACCTACTACGTGTAGAACATTGAAAGGGGAGATGAATAAATATAAGACGTTGTTCTGGCACTAAAAAAGCTAAAGAATCTCACTGGAGAAATAATTGCAAAATACCTATTATATATTCTAAATCAGGAATTAGAAGAGCCTTAAAAGACAAGTTCCATATCCACTGGGACTTTGAGATAAGGCGCACACCTAAACCCCTGAACAAGACAGTGTTATATCTGTCAACATTCCAATGTTCTAGACACATAGAAGAACGCTTTTTATGTGTGTAATAGACTCTGATTTTAGAAGAATGAAGAATAAAACCTGTATAAATAGATCACTGGGGAAATTTCTATAAACAATGAAATGAAAACTAGTATGGGCAAGTTTCTTTTGGCAGTGGCCTCTGCATTACGGGCGCTAAGGAGGCTGCAGGTTCAACAGCTGTGAGCAAAATCAATGCGGCCCTTGTCTCAGGGCTTCTCAGTCTGCGGGGAGTGAGGGGAGGGGAGAGGGAAGCAGCAGAAGGTGGTCTCACAACAGTGGAGAAAACCTGGACGTGTCCAACACTTACACCCCAGTGTCCTCTCTCACCTCCTCACAGGGCCTCCAGTGCCCTGCTCCCCTCCAACCTAGAAATTCCCATCTCAGTCCTTCGTCCCACTGACCAACAGTCCTGTAAAGTCAGCCAACAGAAGGCTTCTCTGTGGCCAACTTTCGATAACTGCCTGGGATAGACAAAGCTCTGCCCTCCTTAGCGCACTGGCCTGGCGCATTTCTGGACTAGATGCTGTGGCCAGTGAAGAGCGCTGTGTCTTCCCGATGCTCACGCTGGCATCCTCTGGCATTGCACTGTCCAGAGCTGCTGGTGAGCTCACTGCTAGCTCAGGCCTGTCTGGGATCAAGGTCTCTTTGGCTTGGCAGACACAACACCTGTAGAAAGGAAACCCCCAGCACCTCTCCGGAGTGGGGTCTCCACCCTACTCACTAAGTGCAAATGAGGACCAAGGAGAGGCCTCACTGCACAGTACACCTCGCACCCTCTTGTATGCAACCCTCCCTGCTGCACAACGGGCAGGTTGTCAGGTGCACGTCCTTTTGGGTTCAGAAGAGCCAGGTTCAGATTGGGGGGAGGGATAAAAAAGCTGTGACCGGGCCGTGCACTCCCGCTCAGATTCCAGGAATTCCATGCTGCAACCAGGTGCTGGGAAGGAGCAAGTCCAGCAAATGATGTGCTCTCCACCTACCACCACTGAAATAGAATTGGACTCCAACCTCCAGGCCAGGCCCACACCTCTCCTTTCCTCCTTACCCCTCAGCCATAAATAGAGCTGCTTTTCTCCCTCCTTTAAGCTCCTTACCTTCCTCAGGTTCAAGACCACTGTATTGTATTTCCAGCACAAAAAATGGCTGGTATTTTCATGCTATACCCACCCCCCTGCAATCTTCCTTGAATACATCCCTAGGCTGACTCTATTATTTCTGTACCTGGGAACCAAGTTTCTGATGACAAAGTCTGTCCTTGGAACAGCATCCCCTTTGCTAATGGGGGCTGGGTGTGTGTGTGTGTGGGGGGGGGGGGGGTTGCTTGAAAATAGGGCACTAATTGTGCAGCCCAGACAATGAGCAAAAAGAAAGAAAAAAAAACTAGGGAAGGGAGAGAAGTAAATAATGATACAAAGTAATGAATGCACCTGCCAAATGTGTGCAAAGAAACACAGTGGAAAAGTGCTGCCTGGGAGAGCAGATGAGGGGAGGGCACAGGATGAGAAGAGGACGGTGCGGGGTGGCTGTGAGATCTGATGAACAAGGCTCGGTGGGGATGGACACCGCTTCCCCTGCTCCTCCGACCTGTTAGCAGGATGGAGACTGCTCCCAGAGGCTTCACCCTGCCAGTTCTCTGAGGACTCTCCTGCCAAGATCTGGGGAGAGAGGAGCCCTCTCTAGAACCTCTCAGTTTAATCATTCATACTTAAAAGGGTTTTTACATTTATTAGTATTTCTGCCTCCTAACATCCTGTGACCTCCCCAAGATCTGTAGAACACTTTATTCATCTTGGAGTTCTTAGGCCTATAGAGGTTAGAATACAGTAAGAGTTTGGGGCTTGTCATTTTCTACTGAATTATAACCAGAAGAGAGAGAAGAGTGAAAGCTGACCCTCAAGGTCCCCCAAGAAGCACGTGGCCCAGGCAAGCCTGGAAGCAAATGCACAAGGTTCTGGAATCTTGGAGCTGAGAAGTGGCACGGATAGAGCTCTGGAGCCACTTGCCACCAAGAAGGTGCCCGCTGGAGATGGGACACCAGAGCAGGAAGCAGAGGGGAGAATGTAAGGATGGGCTTTAGGGCTTAGATCATGTCCAGCCAGGCCTCCTCTGTCCTATTCAATCTCTTCTGGCTCAAGCCAGTACCAGTGGCAACTAAAATCATGTTCTCGGTGCACACAGACCATGGAAGTCCATCCAAAAAATAAGTTCTCGGTGACACACAGACCATGGAAATCCATCAATACACCATGTTCTCGGTGCACACAGACCATGGAAGTCCATCAATAGAACATGTTCTCGGTGTACACAGACCATGGAAGCCCATCAATACACCATGTTCTCAGTGTACACAGACCATGGAAGTCCATCAATACACCATGTTCTCAGTGTACACAGACCATGGAAGTCCATCAATACACCATGTTCTCAGTGTACACAGACCATGGAAGTCCATCAATAAAACATGTTCTCGGTGACACACAGACCATGGAAGTCCATCAATAAAACATGTTCTCGGTGCACACAGACCATGGAAGTCCATCAATAAAACATGTTCTCGGTGACACACAGACCATGGAAGTCCATCAATAAAACATGTTCTCGGTGACACACAGACCATGGAAGCCCATCAATACACCATGTTCTCGGTGACACACAGACCATGGAAGCCCATCAATACACCATGTTCTCAGTGTACACAGACCATGGAAGCCCTTCAATACACCATGTTCTCGGTGACACACAGACCATGGAAGCCCATTAATACACCATGTTCTCGGTGACACACAGACCATGGAAGCCCATCAATAGAACATGTTCTCGGTGACACACAGATCATGGCATGTTCTCGGTGACACACAGACCATGGAAGCCCATTAATACACCATGTTCTCGGTGACACACAGATCATGGAAGCCCATCAATAAAACATGTTCTCGGTGACACACAGACCATGGAAGCCCATCAATAGAACATGTTCTCGGTGACACACAGACCATGGAAGCCCATCAATAAAACATGTTCTCGGTGACACACAGACCATAGAAGTCCATCAATAAAACATGTTCTCGGTGCACACAGACCACGGAAGTCCATCAATACACCATGTTCTCGGTGACACACAGACCATGGAAGCCCATTAATACACCATGTTCTCAGTGACACACAGACCATGGAAGCCTATCAATAGAACATGTTCTCGGTGACACACAGATCATGGCATGTTCTCGGTGACACACAGACCATGGAAGCCCATTAATACACCATGTTCTCGGTGACACACAGATCATGGAAGCCCATCAATAAAACATGTTCTCGGTGGCACACAGACCATGGAAGCCCATCAATAGAACATGTTCTCGGTGACACACAGACCATGGAAGCCCATTAATACACCGTGTTCTCGGTGACACACAGACCATGGAAGCCCATCAATAGAACATGTTCTCGGTGACACACAGACCATGGAAGCCCATCAATAAAACATGTTCTCGGTGACACACAGACCATAGAAGTCCATCAATAAAACATGTTCTCGGTGCACACAGACCACGGAAGTCCATCAATACACAATGTTCTCGGTGACACACAGACCATGGAAGCCCATCAATAGAACATGTTCTCGGTGACACACAGATCATGGCATGTTCTCGGTGACACACAGACCATGGAAGCCCTTCAATAAAACATGTTCTCGGTGACACACAGACCATGGAAGCCCATTAATACACCATGTTCTCGGTGACACACAGACCATGGAAGCCCATCAATAAAGCATGTTCTCGGTGACACACAGACCATAGAAGTCCATCAATAAAACATGTTCTCGGTGCACACAGACCACGGAAGTCCATAAATAAAACATGTTCTCGGTGACACACAGACCATGGAAGTCCAGTAATAAAACATGTTCTCGGTGACACACAGACCATGGCAGTACATCAATAAAACATGTTCTCGGTGACACACAAACCATGGAAGTCCATCAATACACCATGTTCTTGGTGACACACAGACCATGGAAGTCCATCAATAAAACATGTTCTCGGTGCACACAGACCATGGAAGTCCATCAATACACCATGTACTCGGTGACACACAGACCATGGAAGTCCATCAATAAAACATGTTCTCGGTGGACACAGACCATGGAAGTCCATCAATAAAACATGTTCTCAGTGACACACAGACCATGGAAGTCCATCAATAAAAGATGTTCTCGGTGCACACAGACCATGGAAGTCCATCAATACACCGTGTTCTCAGTGCACACAGACCATGGAAGTCCATCAATACACCATGTTCTCGGTGACACACAGATCATGGCATGTTCTCGGTGACACACAGACCATGGAAGCCCATCAATAAAACATGTTCTCGGTGACACACAGACCATGGAAGCCCATCAATAAAACATGTTCTCGGTGACACACAGATCATGGCATGTTCTCGTTGACACACAGATCATGGAAGTCCATCAATAAAGCATGTTCTCAGTGACACACAGACCATGGAAGTCCATCAATAGAACATGTTCTCGGTGCACACAGACCATGGAAGTCCATCAATAAAACATGTTCTCAGTGTACACAGACCATGGAAGCCCAATAATACACCATGTTCTCGGTGACACACAGACCATGGAAGTCCATCAATACACCATGTTCTCAGTGTACACAGACCATGGAAGTCCATCAATACACCATGTTCTCAGTGTACACAGACCATGGAAGTCCATCAATACACCATGTTCTCGGTGACACACAGACCATGGAAGTCCATCAATAAAACATGTTCTCGGTGCACACAGACCATGGAAGTCCATCAATAAAACATGTTCTCGGTGCACACAGACCATGGAAGTCCATCAATAAAACATGTTCTCGGTGCACACAGACCATGGAAGTCCATCAATAAAACATGTTCTCGGTGACACACAGACCATGGAAGTCCATCAATAAAACATGTTCTCGGTGCACACAGACCATGGAAGTCCATCAATAAAACATGTTCTCGGTGACACACAGACCATGGAAGTCCATCAATACACCATGTTCTCAGTGTACACAGACCATGGAAGCCCATCAATACACCATGTTCTCGGTGACACACAGACCATGGAAGTCCTCCAATAAAGGAGCATTGACAAGAGACAAGTCAAAAAAGTTGGTAGTCTGAAGCGAGAACATGGTGGATCTGGTCTGAATCAACTGTTTATCACTCGGTTTTGAAATCAATCAGCTATCCTACCTGATTTCACATTTACTAAAAGCATGGCTTTAAAAGAGAGATCACAAAAATCCAGTATCTGGTCTTTTTTAGCAGGCTTGCTGTTCTTGAAGTTTCCTCTTTGGCATCTAGGAACAACTATGTCTAAAGGCTATTATACTCACATATAACCCAACAGTACACACAGAAAATGGGAGAAATTAATTCCAACCCCAAACAGCCAGCTTTCCTTCCCAAAGGGATCTCTGGTAACAGAGTCTGGTCTCTTTTACACAAACTTCTACACATACAATCATATGTGTTTTGTATGTGCACTGGTTTCCCCACCCTCCGGACAGATATTTAGGGGACTGCATTGCTTTTGTTCCCACAAACGGTGCTGCAAGTTTCATCCCCGCACACACTTCAGCAGCCACTGAGTACAAAGCCCTGGAAGCCGACGGCTGCTACTGCAGTTTTGACCTGAGTCAACAAACTTACGGCTAAAAAAATAAATCCCATTGCCTTTCACATGCACTCTAGCTGGGCTTCCTTGTTTAAATTCAATCTTTATACTTGAGGATATGTTGTTGGTGTTTTATTTTATTGATTCTATACAGAGAGGAAGGGAGAAAGAGCATTATCAATCAGATGCTTCTGCACGTGCCTGAACCTGTCACCTGAGTATGTGCCCTGACGGAGAACCGAACCCATAACCTTTTGGTGTACAGGACAATACTCCAACAGACAGCTCCCTGGGCTTCCTGATTACTGGCCTCTCTCTGGTGGGACACGCTGATCAGATGCCCTTGAGGAATATTGTAAACAAACAGAGGCACAGCTCTGGGGTTATCCGCTGATACCCACTGCAGCAGAACCCAAACGGGCAAATATTCCCTCCACCCTTTTCAAAATCAGCCCGTTTTCTAGACCTCTGAGGAAGTCATTGGGGCCAAATCTGATGGAACACACTTGTCTGCTGGGCATGCCCCACACCCAACAAACAGAAGCCCACATGTCATTATCCCTTCACAGAGAGGGAGAAATGCTCTTCCTTCATCCAGTCCTTCCTTAATCGTGTTTATTATCCAAGTAGGAATGACACATTTTTTTTTTGCTATTTTACTTACAATTCTGAGATGTTTAAAGATTTGGGAGCAGCCTGCGAAATCTCAAAAATAGTCAACTGTGTTTCAGAATTTTTGAGTAAGCTAGAGTCTCTGATCCTTTCAGTTGATTTGAAAGATGGATAAACCCATAACAGACTACCTGTATTAGTCTAAGGTAAAGGTGACAGACTAACATGCGGCTTAGGCCCAAACCAATACTTTACTAATCTAGAGATTATGCTAACCACATCAAGCTGTGATGTACTTCAGATGATTAAAAATAACATATTTCAAGTTAGAGATACAAGTATATCCCTCTTTTGCCCTGTCTTTGTTTTAGACTTAAAATCTGAACCATCAGATGAGAGATTGACTCAAAAGGGCAAAGTGCACAGAATCCCTTTCTCCAGCAGCGAGTTCTCTCTGTTCACATTCCACAGCACCGTGACCCCTGCCCGGTGCGGCTGCAGGGCGTGGAGGCACGTGTGATGCCCTTAACAAAAGAGAGTGCTGAACAGGCACTATTCCTAGAAAAATCACCCAAAAGGCCTAATTTCCATAGCAGATGGGTAGCACAAAGCCAGTATCTGTTCGAAGAGTGAGATTCAAATATTTCTGACGCTTGTTACAGTTGTCTATGGTTTCCATGCTGACAAAACCAACAGTCAGTTCTCTGCCATCACTGTCCTTGACTTGTGCATCTCTTCCCACTGACTAGGCTCCACTCCTCCAACAGGGTCGGCAGCAGCTCCACTCATCCCACAGCACTTCCTTCCATGGCCTCAGTCTGTACCGGTGCCCAAGCCTCTCAGTGGTGCTGGCTTCAGAACGCACACCTTGCAGCCCATCTCGTCTTCATCTATACCCTGGCTTCCTCAGTGAGTTCCTCCGCTCTCGTGCCTGTGCACATCACTCCCGTGCTTAGAAACCCTCCACGTGTGGCCCTCCGAGGGCTTTTCCAGAACCATGTATCAGAATACTCAGCTGACAGCTCAGCCTGTATGAAAGACCAAGGGCTCAATCTCTCACCTCTACACCCGCCTCCTGGTCTCCACTGCTTCCGTCCTTCGCTCTGGACAGTGGCAGCTCGCCCCAATGCTAGCCATGCTCCTGAACGTGCCTTTGATGGGAATGGAACCTGGGACCCTGCAGTCCATGGGCCAATGCTCTACCCACTGAGAAAACCAGTGAGGGCCACCCTGGGTTGTCTTAATCAAGGATCCTGTAGACCTCTTTATCCAGGACCCGCCTCTTCCCACTGATCATTTTCTCTTAACAATTTTCCAACCCCTGCTCTCACGTTGCTCTCATGCTGTATTCGGAGTCGAGCACAATCTGTCTCTCACATTGAAAATCTCTCTGTAGCGTGCCCGTCACCTTCTGCGACAGTCCTGCATAAAACCTGATTCCCCACCTTTACCGAGTAGAAGTGGGTTCTTTTATCCCTTCATCCCTCACTCGCAGGCTTCCCCATTCCAGTGAATGGCAGCTCCCCCTCCAGTACAGCCTGAAGGGAAGCCTGTTCTGCCCGACTCTTCTTTTTCTACCCACAAGCCAAACACCAGGACAAAATCCGAGGAGCCATCCTGCATGCAATTCTTCCAAACTCCACCAAGAAATATTTTGGCTCTACCTTCAAATAAATTCCAAGTTTAGCCACCCTCCCCACTCCACTGTATTGTTCCAGCAGCCTCCGAACAGGTCTTCGTGCCTAACATCTCACCCCCCGCACCCCCGAGTCCAGCAGCAAAAAAGCTCCCAGAGTCAGATCCTGTCCCACCTCAAAGCCCACCAAAGTCTCCACATTTCACTGAAAGACTAAGTCCCATCAGCCTTAATCAACGCTTGACTCGGTCTGGCCCTGCTACTACTACTTGGCCTTACTTCCTTCCCCTCTCCCACGTCTGGCTTTGCCAGCTCGCTCTCCTTAAAATATGCTCACCTTCGTTCAAAGTCACTGACTATTTGCAGTGGCAACCCCTTCCCTCCTGTAACCCCTTCTATTTTTCTCCACAGCACTTACCCCTCATATTTATTCATTACATTTTCCTCCAGTCCCCACCCCACAGAGCCTGAGCAGAGGGCTTGTTGCTGTCATTTCCTGCTATATTCTCCATCATCTGAACACGCTGTCTAATAGAAACACAGTGCTGGCCACATATGTAACTTTAACTACACTGAAAAAAGTAAACAGAAACAGTTGAAATTAATTCCAATTTATTTTACTTCATCCAATATATCCAACATATAATTACTTCAATGCATAACCAATAAAAATAATTATTCAAATATCTCACATTCAGCTTTCCATACAAAGTCTTTGAAGCACTTTGATAATTTTCCACAAACAGCACATATATCATGTGCTCACAGCCATATGCACCTAGTGGTTTCCATGTTGGCAGGATAGGCCTATTCTACTTCATTGTGTGTTTATTAATGGCTTTTGGGCACAACCCACTAAATTGAGGTCCTAACCCACAAATGGATCCCTATGTCCACTTTTGAAATCACTGTTCTGAATAAGCTTTAGGTATGTAATCTGAAATGAGTGACACTTCCTCTGGCCTCCAATGAGTACTCAGGATCTCTAAAGGGGAACAGACTTCCCAGGAGAAGAAGCCTGAAGGGCAGGGGAGGAACTGAAGACCATGATCATCAGGGACCAAGGTCAGCACAGTGCAGCGAATGATGCCAGGCTTCTTTCCACTAAAAGGTACTTTAAATTAACTCAGTGCACTGCCCGATAATTAACAAACATCTGATTACCTATGATTATACACTACATACATAAGACATTCAAGGGGAGATCTGCACACTTTGCACACATCAAAAAGTGCATCTGAACTGAGTAGAAAGACATCAAGTTTTTCATTTTTCTCTCCCCACCCAATGCCACTGACATGAAAGTACAATAGCTTAGATCAAGGAAAGAGAGGTGTAATGAGTAATCGTCATTTTTCATTTTTACAGAATTCCACTCGCCAACAGCCTTTGAAAAAGATACCATGAACTTCAAATCCAAACTTAGCCCAGGGCAAAAAGGGTCAACTTTTTAAAAATATATATACTTTATTGATTTTTTACAGAGAGGGATAGAGAGTCAGAAACATCGATGGGAGAGAAACATGGATCAGCTGCCTCCTGCACACCTCCCAGTGGGATGTGTCCCCAACCAAGGTACATGCTCCTGACCGAAATCGAACCGGGGACCCTTCAGTCCACAGGCCGAGGCACCATTCTTTGAGCCAAACCGGCCAGGGCAGAAAGAGTCAACTTTTAAAACGGCCCCACAATAAAAACCCTCTCATCGATATGCATGTGCTCTTTAAGTTCTGGATGTGATAGAAACCAGGTGTGCAGGTGAGGTCTCACAGATGTGCTGCCCTAATCGAGTATTGTTGTTGCACAGTAAAGGCTCAAGTTTCTTCTTGAGGTTTCTGAATAACCCAAAAGGGGCAGTAATTCCTGCATCTGCTATGCTGTTGTCATCTGCGTTGAAAACTCCTTGATAGGGTACTCAAAGTGAATCTTATGCGGTTGGAGTATTAGTGACCTTACCAGGTGGAAGAACAAAAACATCATTTTGAAAAAATGAATAAAACCATTTGTTATTTGATTATATATTTTTTATTGTCCAACTGTGCAAAATATGGCTACCTAATAATTGCAGCAAATATTGCCTTTACTACTAAGTGTGCCTCAGGTACATTTCAGCACGTGACTTATGCCTGAAAAGGAGCTCCATTGAGCATGTTTCTCTGGAAATCAGTATTTAAATTTTTTCTTTGAAAGTTACACAGGAAAGACAGCGCTTGCTCTCAGGGTAACTGAGTTCAGTTTATGGTTAGACATGTTTAAAGACAGTTAACTTAAAATCCAAACATTTAAGTTCTAACGTTTAACTGTTGAGAGATCAAGTTAGTTCCATGGAAATATAAAAAAACATGGAAACAGTCATTTTCCTCACAATGCCATCCCTTGTGAGAGTATTTCAGGCCACCATTTTGTTGAATTTAGAACTAAGAACTCAAACAACTTTGAGGTTGTAAAACAGTTAAAAATTGAAAAGCTTTGGATGAACCTTGAAAACATTATGCTAAGTAAAAGAAGTGAGTCCCAAAAGACTGCATAATGCATGATTCAATTTATGTAAAACATGTAGAATAGATAAATCTATACAGAATAAATGTAGATTAGTTGTTGCCAAGGGCTGGGTTGGGGGAATGGCTACTAATGGGTATGGGTCTCTTTCTGGAGTGATAAAATATTTTAAAACTACATTGTGATGAAGGTTGCAAACTCTGTAAATGTACTACAAACACTAAACCAGTACACTTTACATGGATGAATTGTATTGTGTGTGAACTATATTTCAATAAAGCTATTACTAAAAAATTGACATGCCTGATAACATTCATAACGACATTGGTATAAAGGTACAAGAAAATCAAATTAATTCAACATAGCATCCATTTAATGCTGTATTACGTGCCTCAAGCTCCTGGTCTCCCTGTTGGAGAGCATATTACAGAGCAACCAGTACCTGCCCTTCTTGCACTTGCCATTGTTCTTCCTGATGGCTGGCTCTACCGTGGGAGCCCTCTGCAAACTGGGGACAGAATGGTGCTCTCCCTCCACAGTGCTATGAGCCAGCACCTGGTACCCATTACCAATTAAAAGCTGCAGTGGGAGCTCATGCATGCATGTAGTAGTATATACGTCCATATGAATGAAGGAAGGAAGGAAGGAATGCAATTTTTGGATTGAGGCGATTCAACCAAGCAAGTTGATTTGTACTATTCCCTTAAATCTGTTCTCCAATTCTCCCACACTTGTGGCCACCCAGATAGAGACATTTTCCCAGCAGCTACTGCAGTTTCTTGTGACCATATGATACTTTTTCCAATTAAATGTCAATGGATATAGTGTGTGCAATTTTTAATTCCTTTGTTTCAAAAAAATTGCTGGCTTGGACTTCACTGTGCTTCAACCACGCAGATAAGTGCAAGCCCCAAAGAGGACAGCACAAAAGGGAGAGAGGCCTCAGCTCTCGGAGAGAGAAGTGGGCTGTGTTTTAGTTAGGCCCTGGGGTGCAGGGCTCTGTGCTCCATCAGCCGTGTCTCTGCCCTGACTGGAAAGCCACGTTGGTGTGTGTGGCTGTGGAGTCAGAGAAGCAGGAAGGCTTCCGTGCTGAAGGAACTGCCTGCTAGCTTCCGGCAATGGCAGCCCGTGGACGCTCTCTCCCAGCGTCTTCAGAACAGCTTCAGAAATTAACAGTTACACAATTCAAATGTTGAATGTTGCAAAGAGGTTATTTTGAATGGATTTAACTCGAAATATTTTCATTATGTAAATATTTACATCACATACATATACACTTTCCAAAAAGAAACAATTAATGCATTTTAAATGGCTAAATAGCCAATTTTAGCTTTTTTGTAACCAAAAAAAATAATTTGCGATATGTAAGACATAGTGAGTAGAGTCTATAAAAATGCATTATAACTTCTTGATCTAACAAAAAAAGCAGTAGCACAAACTGGGGATGGGAGAAAAACTGTGAGGATTACACATTCCTTTACATTGGTTCACTTTCTCTCCAATAAGTTGACTATTACAAAAATGAACCAACAGATAAAATGTGAAGTTTGAAGATGTCAGATGTTTTAAAATAACCATTTAATTGTAATATATATGATCTTGACTATTATCATTGACTTCCAGTGCCATTCAGAATTGAATACAAGATGGTGAATTTGAAGTAAAAATGCATGTGGGTGAATTGCCAATGGTAGTGGGAAACTGGGAGGAGCTGATACAGCATTAACTCACCAAACCAAGGGCCACTACAGCAGGCCGTCCATGACTGTAACCAGGGCCAGCTGCCTCTTTTCTTCTGCCGGGGCTTCCTAGGTGACCCGGGTGAGTTACCAGTCATCTGTAGGGCCACTTTCCCAGTTTGTAAAGTGGGAATTATCATAATTGCCAGCTACCTCCCAGGAATGCTGGCAACCAGACCCATTTTATAAAATGTTCAGATCTACTGGAAAAAAATGTTAGTATCACTCCCAATTATTATGACTGTTATTTGTGATTCTTCAGACCTTTGTAACTAAATTTGAAAATGGCTTCCTCTGCTTTTCTGAGTTTGCCTGACCGCTTTCATGCACACAGCCAGTTGTTCCCATCACATGATTGCAGGCAGATTTATCTGCATCTTTGCTGACAGTTAATGATTGTCAGATTTCAAATTCAGCCATGGCGTTTGCTAAGAGGCTCCTGGCATCTGAGATCGCTGTCCTCCTTGCAGTGTGGAGGGCAGGGCTGGTTTCTTGCCATCACTGGCAGCACGCTTTCATGTTTGCTTAAGATCTACTCACTGAGAAGAAACAATAATCATTCTCTCCACTTCATATATGTTTTTCTAGATTTTATATTTATAACAAGGCTTTTTTTTGCCTTACATGTAAGAGATCAAGATACATATATGGAGTAGTTTTAAAGGGTCAGTGACCTTGTTAAGAGGTAAAAATTTCATGTCATTTATCATTTATCTGAGTCCAAGTACCTTATTTCAAAAAAAAATTTTAATGAGTCAAAATTCAGAATTGACATTGCAGAAGTAAAAAAATTAAATAAAAATTAAATAATGAAATGCTAACTGGGGGTAGAAAAAAAATCAGGTTTATTTTAAAATACATCAACAACAAAAAGTTGTATCAACAAAAATGTTGAAATTGAAAAAACTATAGAGATTGAGCACAAACTCTTATTCGAGCTTCCTAACAGTCAAGTTAAAATAAAAATTACGTGACTTTGTTATTCAGCTCACTCTGTGTCAAAAAAGGAGGCATGGAAGGACACTTTTTCTGTGTTCTTAAAATTTAAGAAGGGTTCCTTATTTTCAGGATATTGTATAATATATTATGTTCTTGACAGTAATTGCAAAGAAAACATTTTGGTAATATAATATTGAATGTCAATTGTAATTGAAAAATAAAAGTTTTTTTCAAAAGAAAGCATTTTTTTCTCTTAGTCAACACTGATAAAAAATTTAGGAAACTTTTTTTTTATCAAACTTTCCTATAACGTGATATTTTTAACTTTGAACAATGCTATACAATTGGGCAAAATATCACTGCACACATTCAGTCATGTCCATTTTCAGGTCATGCGTGTAAGTGTGGTCATAGTCAAGACATCAAGTCAGAAGAAAATCATTCGTGCTCATGGGTGATTCCAAAATAAAAATGAAAACCTCCTGATGAAGCCCTATTTGAAGCTGTAGGTGCAACACAACTCTCTGTCCAACCACTTTTTCAGCTTTAATCAGAACCCGCTCCTCACTAGAAACCTTTGCTAACAGCAGAAGATGGTCAGACGGACTGGGTGTTGCAGGCCGAGAGCTCAGGGCCCCAGGGTCGGGGGCCGAGGAGAGCTGAGCTGAGGGGCTAACAGGCAGTGTGGCCCGCACACTGCCTTACCACATGGTCCCTAACAGGCAAGGCTACGGTCTCGAGAACAGAATAAGCTTCATTGTTAAGATTAAAAAACTGAGTCTTAGCAAAGGAAGAGCTTTGCCAAAAGCCGAGCTTTGACTTGGTGAGCACATGGCTGGCCCGGCCACTGCAGGGCACTGTCCTTGCAGAGGACAGCTGAGTGCTCCCACGAGGGCTCCACTCATACCACAAAGATGGTGAGATGAGGCAGGTTGGATTTTTTGGCCCAAATCAAATGTGCTGAAACGCAAGTTGAAAAGCAAATCATCACCTTTGTAAGGCATTCTAGAACCCAGCACCTGGGTGAGATGTCAAACAAGCCGGTGCAAGAACCTGTGCCGTACAGAAGGCCCACAACAGGCCTGCCCAACTGCGGAGCGAGGCAGGCCCTAATCCAGATTCAAACCGACGCCGGCCTGGCAGAGCCACACAGCCAGGCCGCCAGTGCCTGTTCGGAGACACACACAGATCTACCGTTGGGCATGGAACACTTAGTGGCCGTAATTCAAAAACAAAAAGAAGACAGACACCACTTGAGAAACATGAGATGTTAAAATGACTGGCAAGATTAACTTGTATGTGATGAGATAAGTACTTGAGGAATAAAAAAAAAATACATAGCGTCCATAATCACTTCAAGCAGAATGGTTTTTGTCCCCTCCCAAATGCGAATCTGAGAAAATTCACTGAGTTATAACTCATTAAGCTACACGAGTCTCCTGGAAAACTTCTAGTTTAGAATCAAGTGCTCATTTGATTTTCAAGCAAGACCAAGGAACCAGGCAGTCTCCTGCTGACATCTCACGGATGTGCCCACGCCAATCTGCAGTTACAGCAGTGTGGCATGTTGCTATGGCACCTGACGATTAATTTCTGAAAGAAGGCGATTATGAAGCCGCCAGATGAACATCAATTTGTTGACACCACTTCAGCTCAGAACACTGACACGTGTTACTCTTATTAGCAGCAAGCTCATTTTGTGAAATCACCACTTTTGTGATGTGAATACGCCTAACTCTAATGCAAATGCTCTCAACCCCCCCCCCCCAAAAAAAAAAGGTTCAGCTTCAACAAAGGGGAAAAGTTTGATATTTGGAGCACAAATATGACTCTGTGGACCATTTTCTTTAACATCTCCCAAAATATGCCACATACATACTTACATACAAATAAATACACATCTACTTGATAAATATGTAGATCAGAAGAGAACTGAATTAAGATGCTTAAAAGGTGACAGCTACCACCTTACACATTGTCCCACTAACCGCATCTGCATTTACCTTTTGTGGCCTCTGTGAAGCAATCTTCAGTTACAGTCACCTCAAAAGGTCACTTCTTACCCTGAAAACAAAAGAGAACATCAAAATCTGAATGTCAAGAGAAAGTAGCAACCACCTCTCTTGCCTGGGAGATTCAAGAAAAACAACAAAAGGACTCAGTTATGTTCAATGGCAAGTGACTTTCAGAGTTACTAAAAACAAATCCCAAGACCTCGCTTATCTGGACCACATGCCTCTGAGCTCTTCAAGACAACAAGGCAGCTCCAATGGAAAAAGTCGAGGTGAAACGTTTCAAATTTTGCTTGTGAACTTTTTCTTGTCTTGTGTCTGTCAATTTCTTCTCACGTGGAATAATGCATGACTCATGGGTCTTTGGGAACCAGACTGCTATTTGAGCATGTCTGTTTGGTTACCATCCACAACCTCGCATGCACTGATGCACAGGCTTCTCACTCCCCCTCAGGAAGAGAGTTCTCATAGACAAGCTGCTGTGGCCACTCTGGGCCTTTCAGGACGTGAGCAACACAGTTCCAGAATAGGGAGGGATGGGGCTGGCTCATGGTAGTGAAAGCTGCTCTCAGAATATCTTCCACTCAGCATATATCTGCCAGATTAACTAAGTCACATAAAAATGGTTCGTGTCAGATGAACTAAGCAATTGAAATCAAGTGTACCAAAACACAAAGAAAGGATGAAAACGTTCTCCTGCATCCACTCCTGCATGGCACACTCCCTTATGCAAAAAGTCTGATCCTTTAAGAACCATCACAGGCTGCACCTTTCTGCCCATGGAGCAGGGATCAACATATGGAACAAGTGAAAAGAAAAACATTGTTTATTAACATCAGGGAACAGGACTCATTCCACATCGCTTGACCAAATGCTTGCATAACTTTTAAGATGGTGAAACTGTACCCTTATTTTACTGAAATGTCTGTGTCCTTTGGCTCATTCTCCAGAACAATGTGGAATGGTGTGCTTTAGTTTTCACACAGGGCATCTCCCTCCACAGCTGCTGCTGCAGCCCGGAGGGGAAAGGCAGGCTTGCTGAGCTGAGCTGGCTGCCCTGTGCCTAGAGATCTGTGAGGGCACCTGGGGGATGCTAGCTTTAAGGAATTGATACAAGGCCAATTTATGACATTTCCACCAGCAAGTGTATGCAGATTCTTGCCATTAAGATAGGAAAGAAATGCAGGCTCTGAGTGAAATCATAATTTTCATGTTTACTCTAAGAGGAAATTGGAGGTTTTCACCATAAATGTTCACCATTTGGGTGGGGGAAAACCCTAGCTCTGGGACCTAAAATTACTATTTTGCAACCTGCCCAAAACCTTTTTGTTTTTACACAAAACAATTCAAATAGAAAATGACAGTCTGCACTTTCCTGCTGGTGTTTGTGCCAGGATAGGTGCTGCAGGGTGGGAACCCCAGCCGAGCAAATGGCGCTCAGGAAACAATGGCAGTGAGGCCCAGGACGCAGAGCGGCTGACACGCACACATCAGAGGAGCGCTCAGACCCCAGGCCACTGACCACCACACACGAGGCCCCGCTCCTCCTCCCGCTCCCGGCTCAGTGCAAGGTGAGGGAGCCCTGACAAGCCTCCTCAGTTCCGTGTCCCTCCGTTCCTTTGAAATGTACACTAGTGAACGCATGCTAAGCTGATTTCCACTTCTACCTCCTGGGTTTCGTCCCTTCGTGCGTGGCAGACCGACAGTAGCAGCCATTGCCAAGCAGGTGAGATTGCTATCACACAGGCCTGGCAAACCACTGGGCCTTATGAAACTTTAAAAAAAAAACCTGCTGA
This sequence comes from Antrozous pallidus, assembly GCA_027563665.1. Taxonomy (NCBI): domain Eukaryota; kingdom Metazoa; phylum Chordata; class Mammalia; order Chiroptera; family Vespertilionidae; genus Antrozous; species Antrozous pallidus. The sequence continues at coordinate 2,352,640 of CM050524.1, read as the reverse complement.
AAATGCCTATTTTGAACAAAGTTATCTCTAATGCTGTGTTCACACCTGCAGAGCATTTTCAGGTAAGCCCTGGCCCACTCCTCTCTGCTCAGCACAGTGTCCTCCGTAAGGGACGGGGAAATTGAGGCTGGCCCATTCCAGATATTACACATAGCATTCCCCTGCAGGTGTGGGCTCAGCATATCCATATCCTCTTCTAACTAGAATTATTACAGCAATACAGAATCGGTTACATTTAATTGAACTTACACATGAAACTGGCAGTGGTATTCAAGCCATCTTTTCCTCCACCTTGAAGTTCCAAAAATTTTAATGCGTACGCATATTTGACCATTCATTAATTAAGTTGTTGATTTTAGTTGTTAGTATATATGACCACAGTAATCTATAAGACATTTTTCTGGCTTTGCTGAGAAGAGATGAGTAGCTCAGAGCTGTTCGGCATCAGGCTAAAGTGAGTGGCATGTGTCAATACCAGGACAGGGCCCAGGACTGGGCCCAGAAAGACCAGAATCTACATCCAGAGGAAAGTTTGTATTTCATCTGCCCAGAGTACCAGACTCCTATTTCCATCAAATCCATCAATTATTTATCTGAATGTGTACTGGCAGCATGATGATATCTAAAACTCAAATGATTATGTGAAGCTGTTAGGTTAAAGAAAGATATAAGAAAAATATTGTCCTCCAGCCCTCGTGGCTTCTTAAAAAAATGCAGTTGACATATGAATTGCATTTTTTTTCTTTTCCTCTTTTTCTTAAGTTTCCTGTTGGTTTTACGTTGTAAACACGAGCCAGGAATATGGTTAATAAAAACTACTTACTTTCCTTTATGTTTTCTCCGCACTTAAGGTCTCATGTGGATTGTTCCGCGGCCTCTCCACTGCTGCCTGCTGTCGTGTCACTGACCTGACACTACTGACGACCCAGGACCATGACCCAGACATCAGTGCAGACTAAGACCCTGGGTTGGGAAAGTTAATGTGCCCTCCGCCTTCCCAACCCCTCCCCCAGTAGGAGCTGGCTCTGCATCAGTTAAACAGCACCTCACTGCCATGCTGTGCATGGACACACTGATGCCTAAAGTGACCTGTGTGAACAGCTGTGCATAGTGCCAGCAGCAGGGCCCAGCTGGAACCGGGCCGCAGGCGCATGTGGAGGTGACTCCATCTCACAAGATGGCGAATGAACAACACATACTCTACTTTCCCACTGAAAGCATTCCCCCTTCTCTTTCACAGCAGCTCAAGGAAGGATTTGCACCAGGGTTCCTGCACTATCTTTCATTTTATACGACTGCATGAAAGTTACTGAAGGACGGTCACCAGATGTCATCTCAACCTTCAGCCCAACAAATGTTGGCTGTGAGCCTCCTGTGTGTCATGTCACTGGGGATGTGGGTGGTCACAGCCAGCTCCACTGGGTGAAGGTGGAGGCGCAGAGCTACTGTGTGGCTAGAGGATCCCTTCTCCTGAAGTCCGGAAACAGGCTTCAAATGTCCCATACTTCCCAATACGCCAATCAAATGGGATTCCTTCATTAGGAAAAGCAGGTCTGAACGCCACCTTCCAGAGGCTGCAGTCTCTTTGGTGAATCTTAACTAGTGAGCTTCCATGGCTTGCTTATCAAAGATTTCTTAGAAAAATAGACGCATGTCAACACAGATTTGACTAGCTGAAAAGTTGTAATACAAGGGTCACTGCATTGTAAGAAAATCCACTCAGAAATCAACCCCAAAATGTTGTTTCTCTGCTTCAAAGAACTTCGAAAGTGGTTACATTCTGAGTCTGGTTTAGAAACATAAAAAGGGAAAAGAAAGAGAAGGAAAATATAAGTGAAGGAAGAAAAAAAAAAGGAGAAGAAACAAGGAGAGCAAAATAGAGAAAAAAGGAGAATAAAGGAAGGAGACTGAAAAGCAAAAAAAAAAAAAAAAAAAATGGCAAGGAGCCTGGATGGTAATGCTCAATGGACAGAGCATCAGCCTGCGGACTGAAGGGCCCCAGGTTGAATTCTGGTCAAAGGACATGCCCAGATTGAGGGCCAGACCCTCTGTGGGGGCATGCGGAGGCAGCTGGCCAATGATTCTCTCTCATCACTGATGTTTCTCTCTCTCCCTGTCTCTCCCTCTCTGCAATCTATAAAAATTTGTTAAGGAGAAAAGAAAAGAAAAAAGAATTGACAAGGAACCCTTGCAGCTCAGGCAGCTGGAAAGGAGGAGGTTAGGTGGTTTACAGTTAGGACATGCCCCATCTCTGCATTTTCACTACCTAAGAAATCTACCACCCAGAACCACCACCTCCTGGGCCCCTCCCAATGCAGCAAAGATCATCTGACTTCCTTTCTCCTCAGCCTGGGGCCTAGCCTGGGGGAGCGGCCATCTACAGGAAGACCTAAAATCCTGCAAGTGAGCCTGGGGCGCAGGCAGCGCGGAGGCGGGGCAGCCTCCAGCCGGCAGGCCCAGCCTGTCCACAGGGCCCACTTCATTCAGAACACCACTCTGCGTAGAGAACGTAAACCCTGGGCACGGCCGATGTGAAAATAGTTTATCGTATCCTTTAACAGCCTTTAAGAGCTGAAATCTAAAAACAATATTTGCTGCTTTCTCCTTGAAGCACTAACAAAGCCTTTGTTTTAAATTTATCTCTAGTGAGCAATAAGAGTTAATAATCAAATCCATCCCAACCCCCACAAACCTTAAACAAAAAGATAAAAGAAATGCAAATAGCTATTGTCATGGAAAGTTAAGTACCTGTCTGTATTTCTAAGTGAAAACTATTATCTCTATCAATCAAAATTTAAGAATACAATGGCGCTAATCACAGAAGGTGCACTGACAGTTTTACTTTTCCTCATAAAAAGTATTTCCCTTCAAAGCTGAGTGTAAAAGTCACATACTTACAATTAGATGGGGTATTTGTAATTTTATTATTAAAAACCTTCAGCAGCCTCACTGTTAATAAACGTTTCTAAGTCTTTAAAGTGATGTGTACCCAAGAAGACCCAAGTCCCTACATATTTTAATCAGGTTGATAAAATTTTATTTGAATCCTTACAGTCCCCACCTATGGGGGAACAGCACACTCTTCTGTTGAAAAGAGTAACTCAAACCCCGACCAGCAAACGCCTCAGAGCCCCCTGCGACCTGGCACCATTTCTCACCCCTGAAATGTCAACACAGGGACATGCCTTCAGTGTGGGCCGGCTTCCCCTGTGGCAATTCATGTCTGACAGGACAACACTCTAGAGGGAAGCAGAATTATCCTCACTCCTAAGCACGACCCAAGTGCATCAAGTTCTGAGTTTTTTTTTTTTTAATTCAGTTTAGTAAAACAATGGATTAGCCCCTAAATACGGCAATATCTAAAGAAAGCACCAGGACAAAACAAACAAATAAGAACAACACTAACAACAAAGCACAGGTAAGACCCAGTGAAACTACAGCTCAAGAAACAAATAGCTAGAGCACCTGTTTCCTGATGCCCGCCACTGAGAAAGAAGGGAGCTCCCCCAGCACCACATTCCCTTCCCTCCAGCTCTGCGCTCCACCCATGCCTCCAGCCCCTCCAGCCCTCCAGCCCCTCCAGCCCCTCCATCTCCTCCAGCCCCTCCAGCTCTCCAGCCCCTCCATCTCCGTCAGCCCCTCCAGCCCCTCCACTTCCTCAGGCCCTCTAGCCCCTCCATCTCCTCAAGCCGCTCCAGCCCCTCCATCTCGTCCAGCTCCTCCAGCCACTCCATCTCCTCCAACCCCTCCATCTCCTCCAGCCCCTCCAGCCCCTCCAGCTCCTAGAGCCCCTCCAGCCCCTTCATCACCTCCAACCCCTCCATCTCCTCCAGCCCCTCCATCTCCTCCAGCCCCTCCAGCCCCTCCATCTCCTCCAGCTCCTCCATCTCCCGCAGCCCCTCCAGCCCATCCAGTTTCTCAGGCCCTCTAGCCCCTCCATCTCCTCCAGCCGCTCCAGCCCCTCCATCTCATCCAGCTCCTCCAGCCACTCCATCTCCTCCACACCTCCATCTCCTCCAGCCCCTCCAGCCCCTCCAGCTCCTCCAGCCCCTCCAGGCCCTTCATCACCTCCAGCCCCTCCATCTCCTCCAGACCCTCCATCTCCTCCATATGCTCCAGCTCCTCCAGCCCCTCCAGCCGCTCAATCTCCTCTAGCACCTCCAGCCCCTCCATCTCCTCCAGCCCCTCCAGCTCCTCCATCTCCTCCAGCCCCTCCATCTCCTCCAGCCCCTCCATCTCCTCCAGACCCTCCAGCCCCTCCAGCCCCTCCAGCACCTCCAGCTCCTCCAGCCCCTCCATCTCCCTCAGCCCCTCCAGCCCATCCACTTCCTCAGACCCTCTAGCCCCTCCATCTCCTCCAGCCGCTCCAGCCCCTCCATCTCATCCAGCTCCTCCAGCCACTCCATCTCCTCCACACCTCCATCTCCTCCAGCCCCTCCAGCCCCTCCAGCCCCACCAGCCCCTTCATCACCTCCAGCCCCTCCATATCCTCCAGACCCTCCATCTCCTCCATATGCTCCAGCTCCTCCAGCCCCTCCAGCCCCTCAATCTCCTCTAGCACCTCCAGCCCCTCCATCTCCTCCAGCCCCTCCAGCTCCTCCATCTCCTCCAGCCCCTCCATCTCCTCCAGCCCCTCCATCTCCTCCAGCCCCTCCAGCCCCTCCAGGTCCTCCAGCCCTTTCATCTCCTCCAGCCCCTCCAGCTCCTCCAGCCCCTCCCTCTCCTCCAGCCCCTCCAGCCCGTCCATCTCCAACAGTCCCACCACCTCCTCCATCTCCTCCATCTCCTCCATCTCCTCCAGCCCCACCATCTCCTACAGCCCCTCCAGCTCCTTCAGCCCCTCCAGCTCCTCCATCTCCTCCAGGCCATCCATCTCCTAGAGCCCCTCCAGCTCCACCAGCCAATCCAGCCCCTCCATCTCCTCCAGCTCCTCCAGCCCCTCCAGCTACTCCAGCCTTCCATCTCCTCCAGCCCCTCCAGCCCCTCTAGCTCCTCCAGCCCCTCCATCTCCTCCAGCCCCTGCAGCCCTACCATCTCCTCCAGCCCCTCCAGCCCCTCCATCTCCTCCAGCCCCTTCATCTAGTCCAGACCCTCCAGCCCCTCCAGCTCCTCCAGCCCCTTCATCTCCTCCAGCCCCTACATATCCTCCAGCAACTCCAGCCCCTCCATCTACTCCAGACCCTCCAGCCCCTCCATCTCCTCCAGCCCCTCCATCTCCTCCAGCCCCTCCAGCTCCTCCATCTCCTCAAGCCCCTCCATCTCCTCCAGCCCCTCTATCTCCTCCAGCCCCTCCATCTCCCTCAGCCCCTCCAGCCCATCCACTTCCTCAGGCCCTCTAGCCCCTCCATCTCCTCCAGCCGATCCAGCCCCTCCATCTCATCCAGCTCCTCCAGCCACTCCATCTCCTCCACACCTCCATCTCCTCCAGCCCCTCCAGCCCCTCCAGCTCCTCCAGCCCCTCCAGCCCCTTCATCTCCTCCAGCCCCTCCATCTCCTCCAGACCCTCATCTGCTCCATATGCTCCAGCTCCTCCAGCCCCTCAATCTCCTCTAGCACCTCCAGCCCCTCCATCTCCTCCAGCCCCTCCAGCTCCTCCATCTCCTCCAGCCCCTCCATCTCCTCCAGCCCCTCCATCTCCTCCAGCCCCTCCAGCCCCTCCAGCTCCTCCAGCCCTTTCATCTCCTCCAGCCCCTCCAGCTCCTCCAGCCCCTCCCTCTCCTCCAGCCCCTCCAGCCCCTCCATCTCCAACAGTCCCTCCACCTCCTCCATCTCCTCCAGCTCCACCATCTCCTCCAGCCCCTCCAGCTCCTACAGCCCCTCTAGCTCCTCCATCTCCTCCAGGCCATCCATCTCCTAGAGCCCCTTCAGCTCCACCAGCCACTCCAGCCCCTCCATCTCCTCCAGCCCCTTCATCTCCTCCAGCCCCTTCATCTACTCCAGACCCTCCAGGCCCTCCAGCTCCTCCAGCCCCTTCATCTCCTCCAGCCCCTACATATCCTCCAGCCACTCCAGCCCCTCCATCTACTCCAGACCCTCCAGCCCCTCCATCTCCTCCAGCCCCTCCATCTCCTCCAGCCCCTCCAGCTCCTCCATCTCCTCCAGCTCCTCCATCTCCTACAGCCCCTCCATCTCCTCCAGCCCCTCCATCTCCTCCAGCCCCTCCATCTCCCTCAGCCCCTCCAGCCCATCCACTTCCTCGGGCCCTCTAGCCCCTCCATCTCCTCCAGCCCATTCATCTCCTCCAGCCCCTCCAGCTCCTCCAGTCCACCCGTCTCCTCCAGCCCCTCCAGCCCATTCATCTCCTCCAGTCCCTCCACCTCCTCCATCTCCTCCATCTCCTCTATCTCCGCCAGGGCCACCATCTCCTCCAGCCCATCTAGCTCCTCCAGCCCCTCCAGCTCCTCCATCTCCTCCAGGCGATCCATTTCCTAGAGCCCCTCCAGCTCCTCCAGCCACTCCATCTCCTCCAGCCCCTCCAGCCCCGCCATCTACTCCAGACCTGCCAGCTCCTCCATCTCCTCCAGTCCCTCCATCTCCGCAAGCCCCTCCAGCTCCCCCAGCCCCTCCATCTCCTCCAGCCCCTCCATCTCGTCCAGCCCCTCCAGCCCCTCCATCTCCTCCAGCCCGTCCATGTCCTCCAGCCCCTCCAGCCCCCCAGCTACTCCATCTCCTCCAACTCCTCCATCTCCTCCAGCTCCTCCAAGTCCACCATCTCCTCAAGCAACTCCAGCCCCTCCAGCTCCTCCATCTCCTCCATCTCCTCCAGCTCCTCCATCACCTCCAGCCCTTCCAGCACCTCCAGTCCCTCCATCTCCTAAAGCCCCTCCTTCTCCTCCAGGCCCTCCATCTCCTCCAGCCCCTCCAACAACTCCATCTCCTCCAGCCCCTCCAGGTCCTCCAGCCCTCCATCTCCTCCAGTCCCTCCATCTCCTCCATCTCCTCCAGCTCCTCCATCTCCTCCAGCTCCTCCAGGTCCTCCATCACCTCCAGCCCCTCCAGCACCTCCAGTCCCTCCATCTCCTAAAGCCCCTCCTTCGCCTCCAGCCCCTCCATCTCCTCCAGCCCCTCCAACAACTCCATCTCCTCCAGCCCCTCCAGGTCCTCCATCTCTTCCAGCTCCTCCATCTCCTCCAGCCCCTCCATCTCCTCCAGCCCCTCCATCTCCCTCAGCCCCTCCAGCCCATCCACTTCCTCAGGCCCTCTAGCCCCTCCATCTCCTCCAGCCGCTCCAGCCCCTCCATCTCATCCAGCTCCTCCAGCCACTCCATCTACTCCACACCTCCATCTCCTCCAGCCCCTCCAGCTCCTCCAGCCCCTCCAGCCCCTTCATCACCTCCAGCCCCTCCAACTCCTCCAGACCCTCCATCTCCTCCATATGCTCCAGCTCCTCCAGCCCCTTCAGCCCCTCAATCTCCTCTAGCACCTCCAGCCCCTCCATCTCCTCCAGCCCCTCCAGCTCCTCCATCTCCTCCAGCCCTTCCATCTCCTCCAGCCCCTCCATCTCCTCCAGCCCTTCAAGCGCCTCCAGCTCCTCCAGCCCTTTCATCTCCTCCAGCCCCTCCAGCTCCTCCAGCCCCTCCCTCTCCTCCAGCCCCTCCAGCCCCTCCATCTCCAACAGTCCCTCCACCTCCTCCATCTCCTCCATCTCCTCCATCTCCTCCAGCCCCACCATCTCCTACAGCCCCTCCAGCTCCTCCAGCCCGTCCAGCTCTTCCATCTCCTCCAGGCCATCCATCTCCTAGAGCCCCTTCAGCTCCACCAGCCACTCCAGCCCTCCATCTCCTCCAGCTCCTCCAGCCCCTCCAGCTACTCCAGCCTTCCATCTCCTCCAGCCCCTCCAGCCACTCTAGCTCCTCCAGCCCCTCCATCTCCTCCAGCCCCTGCAGCCCCTGCAGCCCTTCTATCTCGTCCAGCCCCTCCAGACCCTCCATCTCCTCCAGCCCCTTCATCTACTCCAGACCCTCCAGCCCCACCAGCTCCTCCAGCCCCTTCATCTCCTCCAGCCCCTACATATTATCCAGCCACTCCAGCCCTTCCATCTACTCCAGACCCTCCAGCCCCTCCATCTCCTCCAGCCCCTCCATCTCCTCCAGCCCCTCCAGCTCCTCCATCTCCTCCAGCTCCTCCATCTCCTCCAGCCCCTCCATCTCCTCCAGCCCCTCCATCTCCCTCAGCCCCTCCAGCCCATCCACTTCCTCAGGCCCTCTAGTCCCTCCATCTCCTCTAGCCGCTCCAGCCCCTCCATCTCATCCAGCTCCTCCAGCCACTCCATCTCCTCCACACCTCCATCTCCTCCAGCCCCACCAGCCCCTCCAGCTCCTCCAGCCCCTCCAGCCCCTTCATCACCTCCAGCCCCTCCATCTCCTCCAGACCCTCCATCTCCTCCATATGCTCCAGCTCCTCCAGCCCCTCCAGCCCCTCAATCTCCTCTAGCAACTCCAGCCCCTCCATCTCCTCCAGCCCCTACAGCCCCTCCATCTCCTCCAGCCCCTCCAGGTCCTCCAGCCCCTCCAGCTCCGCCAGCCCATCTCCTCCAGCCCCTCCAGCCCTTCCAGCTTCTCCAGCCCCTTCATCTCCTCCAGGCCTTCCAGCCCCTCCATCTCCTCCAGCCATTCCAGCTCTCCAGACCCTCCATCTCCTCCATCTCCTCCAGCCCCTCCATCTCCTCAAGTCCCTCCATCTACTCCAGGCCCTCCATCTCCTCCAGCCCCTTCATCTACTCCAGACCCTCGAGCCCCTCCAGCTCCTCCAGCCCATTCATCTCCTCCAGCCCCTACAAATCTTCCAGCAACTCCAGCCCCTCCATCTACTCCAGACCCTCCAACCCCTCCATCTCCTCCAGCCCCTCCATCTCCTCCAGCCCCTCCAGCCCCTCCAGCCCCTCCAGCTCCTCCAGCCCCTCCATCTCCCTCAGCCCCTCCAGCCCATCCACTTTCTCAGGCCCTCTAGCCCCTCCATCTCCTCCAGCTGCTCCAGCCCCTCCATCTCATCCAGCTCCTCCAGCCACTCCATCTCCTCCACACCTCCATCTCCTCCAGCCCCTCCAGCCCCTCCAGCTCCTCCAGCCCCTCCAGCCCCTTCATCACCTCCAGCCCCTCCATCTCCTCCAGACCATCCATCTCCTCCATATGCTCCAGCTCCTCCAGCCCCTCCAGCCCCTCAATCTCCTCTAGCACCTCCAGCCCCTCCATCTCCTCCAGCCCCTCCAGCTCCTCCATCTCCTCCAGCCCCTCCATCTCCTCCAGCCCCTCCATCTCCTCCAGACCCTCCAGCCCCTCCAGCCCCTCCAGCACCTCCAGCTCCTCCAGCCCCTCCATATCCCTCAGCCCCTCCAGCCCATCCACTTCCTCAGACCCTCGAGCCCCTCCATTTCCTCCAGCCGCTCCAGCCCCTCCATCTCATCCAGCTCCTCCAGCCACTCCATCTCCTCCACACCTCCATCTCCTCCAGCCCCTCCAGCCCCTCCAGCCCCACCAGCCCCTTCATCACCTCCAGCCCCTCCATATCCTCCAGACCCTCCATCTCCTCCATATGCTCCAGCTCCTCCAGCCCCTCCAGCCCCTCAATCTCCTCTAGCACCTCCAGCCCCTCCATCTCCTCCAGCCCCTCTAGCTCCTCCATCTCCTCCAGCCCCTCCATCTCCTCCAGCCCCTCCATCTCCTCCAGCCCCTCCACCTCCTCCATCTCCTCCAGCCCCTCCATCTCCTCCATCTCCTCCAGCCCCTCCAGCCCTTCCATCTCCTCCATCTCCTCCATCTCCTACATCTCCTCCAGCCCCTCCATCTCCTACAGCCCCTCCAGCCACTCCATGTCCTCCAGCCCCTCCATGTCCTCCAGCCCCTCCATCTCTTGAAGCCCCTCCATCTCCTCCAGCCCCTCCAGCCCCTCCATCTCCTCTAGCCCCTCCATCTCCTCCAGCCCCTCCATCTCCTCCAGCCCCTCCATCTCCTCCATCTCCTCCAGGCCATCCATCTCCTCCATCTCCTCCAGCTCCTCCAGCCCCTCCAGCCCCTCCTTCTCCTCCAGCCCCTCCAGGGCCTCCATCTCCTCCAGCCCCTCCAGCTCCTCCATCTCCTCCAGACCCTCCATCTCCTCCAGACCCTCCATCTCCTCCAGGCCCTCCATCTCCTCCAGCCCCATGATCTTCTCCAGCCCCTCCATCTCCTCCAGACCCTCCATCTCCTCCAGACCCTCCATCTCCTCCAGGCACTCCATCTCCTCCAGCCCCATGATCTTCTCCAGCCCCTCCATCTCCTCCAGACCCTCCATCTCCTCCAGCCCCACCATCTTCTCCAGCCCCTCCATCTCCTCCAGACCCTCCATCTCCTCCTGACCCTCCCTCTCCTCCAGACCCTCCAGCTCTTCCAGCCCCTCCAGCCCCTCCATCTCCTCTAGCCCCTCCATTCCTCCAGCCCCTTCATCTCCTCCAGCCCCACCATCTTCTCCAGCCCCTCCATCTCCTCCAGACCCTCCATCTCCTCCTGACCCTCCCTCTCCTCCAGACCCTCCAGCTCTTCCAGCCCCTCCAGCCCCTCCATCTCCTCCAGCCCCTCCAGCCCCTCCATCTCCTCCAGCCCCTCCATCTCCTCCATCTCCTCCAGCCCCTCCAGCCCCTCCAGCTCCTCCAGCTCCTCCATCTCCTCCAGTCCCTCCATGTCCTCCAGCCCCTCCATCTCCTCCAGCTCCGCCAGCCGCTCCATCTCCTCCAGCTCCTCCGGCCCCTCCATCTCCTCCAGCCCCTCCATCTCCTCAAGCCCCTCCATCTCCTCCAGCTCCTCCATCTTCTCAAACCCCTGCACCCCTCCATCTCCTCCAGCCCCTCCATCCCCTGCATCTCCTCCAGGCCCTCCATCTCCTCCAGCCCCTCCATCTCCTCCAGCCCCTCCATCTCCTCTAGCCCCTCCATTTCCTCCAGGCCCTCCAGCTCCTCCAGCCCCTCCAGTCCCTCCTTCTCCTCCAGCTCCTCCAGCCCTTCCAGCTCTTCCAGAGCCTCCATCTCATCCAGCCCCTCCAGCTCCTCCAGCCCCTCCAGCCCCTCCATCTCCTCCAGCCCCTCCATCTCCTCCAGCCCCTCCAGCCCCTCCAGCCCCTCCATCTCCTCCAGCCCCTCCATCTCCTCCAGCCCCTCCAGCCCCTCCAGCCCCTCCAGCCCCTCCATCTCCTCCAGCCCCTCCAGCCCCTCCATCTCCTCCAGCCCCTCCAGCTCCTCCAGCCCCTCCATCTCCTCCAGCCCCTCCATCTCCTCCAGCCGCTCCATCTCCTCCAGCCTCTCCAGCCCCTCCAGCCAATCCAGCCCACCAGCCCCTCCATCTCCTCCAGCCGCTCCATCTCCTCCAGCCCCTCCATCTCCTCCAGCCCCTCCATCTCTTCCAGCCCCTCCATCTTCTCCAGCCGCTCCATTTACTCCAGCCCGTCCATCTCCTCCAGCCCCTCCAGCCCCTCCATCTCCTCTAGCCCCTCCAGCCCCTCCATCTCCTCTAGCCCCTCCAGCCCCTCCATCTCCAAAAGCCCCTTCAGCTCCTCCAGCCCCTCCATCTCTTCCAGCCCCTCCATCTCCTCCAGCCCCTCCAGCCCCTCCATCTCCTCCATCTCCTACATCTCCTACAGCCCCTCCAGCCCCTCCATCTCCTCCAGCCCCTCCACCTCCTCCATCTCCTCCAGCCCCTCTATCTCCTCCATCTCCTCCAGCCCCTCCAGCCCTTCCATCTCCTCCATCTCCTCCATCTCCTACATCTCCTCCAGCCCCTCCATCTCCTACAGCCCCTCCAGCCACTCCATGTCCTCCAGCCCCTCCATGTCCTCCAGCCCCTCCATCTCTTGAAGCCCCTCCATCTCCTCCAGCCCCTCCAGCTATTCCAGCCCCTCCAGCCCCTCCATCTCCTCTAGCCCCTCCATCTCCTCCAGCCCCTCCATCTCCTCCAGCCCCTCCATCTCCTCCATCTCCTCCAGGCCATCCATCTCCTCCATCTCCTCCAGCTCCTCCAGCCCCTCCAGCCCCTCCTTCTCCTCCAGCCCCTCCAGGGCCTCCATCTCCTCCAGCCCCTCCATCTCCTCCATCTCCTCCAGACCCTCCATCTCCTCCAGACCCTCCATCTCCTCCAGGCCCTCCATCTCCTCCAGCCCCATGATCTTCTCCAGCCCCTCCATCTCCTCCAGACCCTCCATCTCCTCCAGACCCTCCATCTCCTCCAGGCCCTCCATCTCCTCCAGCCCCATGATCTTCTCCAGCCCCTCCATCTCCTCCAGACCCTCCATCTCCTCCAGCCCCACCATCTTCTCCAGCCCCTCCATCTCCTCCAGACCCTCCATCTCCTCCTGACCCTCCCTCTCCTCCAGACCCTCCAGCTCTTCCAGCCCCTCCAGCCCCTCCATCTCCTCTCGCCCCTCCATTCCTCCAGCCCCTTCATCTCCTCCAGCCCCACCATCTTCTCCAGCCCCTCCATCTCCTCCAGACCCTCCATCTCCTCCTGACCCTCCCTCTCCTCCAGACCCTCCATCTCCTCCAGCCCCTCCAGCCCCTCCATCTCCTCCAGCCCCTCCAGCCCCTCCATCTCCTCCAGCCCCTCCATCTCCTCCATCTCCTCCAGCCCCTCCAGCCCCTCCAGCTCCTCCAGCTCCTCCATCTCCTCCAGTCCCTCCATCTCCTCCAGCCCCTCCATCTCCTCCAGCTCCGCCAGCCGCTCCATCTCCTCCAGCTCCTCCGGCCCCTCCATCTCCTCCAGCCCCTCCATCTCCTCAAGCCCCTCCATCTCCACCAGCTCCTCCATCTTCTCAAACCCCTGCACCCCTCCATCTCCTCCAGCCCCTCCATCCCCTGCATCTCCTCCAGGCCCTCCATCTCCTCCAGCCCCTCCATCTCCTCCAGCCCCTCCATCTCCTCCAGCCCCTCCATCTCCTCCAGCCCCTCCAGCTCCTCCAGCCCCTCCAGTCCCTCCTTCTCCTCCAGCTCCTCCAGCCCTTCCAGCTCTTCCAGAGCCTCCATCTCATCCAGCCCCTCCAGCTCCTCCAGCCCCTCAAGCCCCTCCTTCTCCTCCAGCCCCTCCAGTCCCTCCTTCTCCTCCAGCCCCTCCAGCCCCTCCAGCCCCTCCATCTCCTCCAGCCCCTCCATCTCCTCCAGCCCCTCCAGCCCCTCCAGCCCCTCCAGCCCCTCCATCTCCTCCAGCCCCTCCAGCCCCTCCATCTCCTCCAGCCCCTCCAGCTCCTCCAGCCCCTCCATCTCCTCCAGCCCCTCCATCTCCTCCAGCCCCTCCATCTCCTCCAGCCTCTCCAGCCCCTCCAGCCAATCCAGCCCACCAGCCCCTCCATCTCCTCCAGCCGCTCCATCTCCTCCAGCCCCTTCAGCCCCTCCATCTCCTCCAGCCCCTCCATCTCCTCCAGCCCCTCCATCTTCTCCAGCCGCTCCATTTACTCCAGCCCGTCCATCTCCTCCAGCCCCTCCAGCCCCTCCATCTCCTCTAGCCCCTCCAGCCCCACCATCTCCAAAAGCCCCTTCAGCTCCTCCAGCCCCTCCAGCTCCCCCAGCCCCTCCAGCTCCTGCAGCCCCTCCAGCCCCTCCATCTCCTCCAGCCCCTCCATCTCCTCCAGCCCCTCCATCTCCTCCAGCCCCTCCAGCTCCTCCAGCCCCTCCAGTCCCTCCTTCTCCTCCAGCTCCTCCAGCCCTTCCAGCTCTTCCAGAATCTCCATCTCATCCAGCCCCTCCAGCTCCTCCAGCCCCTCAAGCCCCTCCTTCTCCTCCAGCCCCTCCAGTCCCTCCTTCTCCTCCAGCCCCTCCAGCCCCTCCAGCCCCTCCATCTCCTCCAGCCCCTCCATCTCCTCCAGCCCTTCCAGCCCCTCCAGCCCCTCCACCCCCTCCATCTCCTCCAGCCCCTCCAGCCCCTCCGTCTCCTCCAGCCCCTCCAGCTCCTCCAGCCCCTCCATCTCCTCCAGCCCCTCCATCTCCTCCAGCCCCTCCATCTCCTCCAGCCTCTCCAGCCCCTCCAGCCAATCCAGCCCACCAGCCCCTCCATCTCCTCCAGCCGCTCCATCTCCTCCAGCCCCTTCAGCCCCTCCATCTCCTCCAGCCCCTCCATCTCCTCCAGCCCCTCCATCTTCTCCAGCCGCTCCATTTACTCCAGCCCGTCCATCTCCTCCAGCCCCTCCAGCCCCTCCATCTCCTCTAGCCCCTCCAGCCCCTCCATCTCCAAAAGCCCCTTCAGCTCCTCCAGCCCCTCCAGCTCCCCCAGCCCCTCCAGCTCCTCCAGCCCCTCCAGCCCCTCCATCTCCTCCAGCCCCTCCATCTCCTCCAGCCCCTCCATCTCCTCCATCCCCTTCAGCCCCTCCATTTCCTCCATCCCCTCCATCTCCTCCAGCCCCTTCATCTCCTCCAGCCCCTCCATCTCCTCCAGCCCCTCGAGCCCCTCCATCTCCTCCAGCTCCTCCAGCCCCTCCAGCTCTTGCAGCCCTTCCAGCTCCCCCAGCCTCTCCATCTCCTCCAGCTCCTCCAGCCTCTTCATCTCCTCCAGCCCCTCCAGCTCCTCCATCTCCTCCAGCCCCTCCAGCCCCTCCAGCCCCTCCATCTCCTCCAGCCCCTCCAGCTCCTCCAGCCCCTCCATCTCCTCCAGCCCCTCCATCTCCTCCAGCCCCTCCAGCTACTCCAGCCCCTCCAGCCCCTCCATCTCCTCCAGCCCCTCTAGCCCCTCCAGCCCCTCCAGGCCCTCCATCTCCTCCAGGCCTTCCAGCCCCTCCAGCCCCTCCATCTCCTCCAGCCCCTCCATCTCCTCCAGCTCCTCCAGCCTCTTCATCTCCTCCAGCCCCTCCAGCTCCTCCATCTCCTCCAGCCCCTCCAGCCCCTCCAGCCCCTCCATCTCCTCCAGCTCCTCCAGCCCCTCCATCTCCTCCAGCCCCTCCATCTCCTCCAGCCCCTCCAGCTACTCCAGCCCCCCCAATTCTTCCAGCCCCTCCATCTCCTCCAGCCCCTCTAGCCCCTCCAGCCCCTCCAGGCCCTCCATCTCCTCCAGGCCTTCCAGCCCCTCCAGCCCCTCCATCTCCTCCAGCCCCTCCATCTCCTCCAGCCCCTCCATCTCTTCCAGGCCTTCCAGCTCCTCCAGCCCCTCCATCTCCTCCAGCCCCTCCAGCTCCTCCATCCCCTCCATCTCCTCCAGCCCCTCCAGCTCCTCCTGCCCCTCCAGCTCCCTCAGCCCCTCTATCTCCTCCATCCCCTCCAGCTCCTCCAGCCCCCTCCAGCTCCTCCAGCCCCTTCAGCTCCTCCAGCTCCTCCTGCCCCTCCAGCTCCCTCAGCCCCTCTATCTCCTCCAGCCCCTCCAGCTCCTCCAGCCCCTCCAGCTCCTCCAGCCCCTTCAGCTCCTCCAGCTCCTCCAGCCCCTCCAGCTCCCTCAGCCCCTCTAGCTCCTCCATCCCCTTTATCTCCTCCAGCCCCTCCAGCTCCTCCAGCCCCTCCATCTCCTCCAGCTCCTCCAGACCCTTCAGCTCCTCCAGCCCCTCCAGCTCCTCCAGCTCCTCCAGGCCCTCCAGATCAGGTGCTATTAATACCCATGGAGCCCATGCCAGGGGCACTGCAGAGGAGCCTTCCTGGGGGCAGCCCTGCCCAGGAGGCCTGGGCCAGCAGAGCCAGCAGAGGCTCCTGCCTCCCCACTCTTGACTCTCCTGTTTGAAGTCCTTTAACAAACAATGACAGCATTCTTTCTCTCCAGGACAGTGACAAAACAGGATTGATGGATACAAAGAATAATAAAGCTGTTCTCTGGCCTCTCCTTCTGCCCCCACCTCTCTAGGTTCCCAGGAGCCCCTCCCCGGGTGCGGAGCTCAGCTACATCCTAGAGGCACCTGTGCTTGTCCATGCCAGGGCCCCAGTGTCCCAGCCAGGAGCCCGTGCTGCCTGTGGGGAGGCGCCAGAGGAGCAGCAGAGTCACCTCTCAACCTTTGTAAAAGGAAACCAAAGTATCAGAGGGCTCCCCACACACTCACCTCATGGCGGGGAGGGTGGCTAAGCCAGAGGCAGTTTTCACACAAGGCCAGGAATTGTGCGTTTGTGAGGGAGGAACTGCAGGCAGTGGGAGCCAGGGCTGCAGGGCTCCGGCTGGCCAGTGAGCCCGGACGGGAGGTGTGTGGGCTCAACACAACAAAGCCACTGCCTGACTGTGGATTCCATGCAGGAAGAGGCCCCTGTGCATAAACACAAACACTCAGCAAATGAATAACTGGCTCAATCAGAGGCCCACTGGGCCATCTACCGGTCCTGTCTCTGACCCGAGACTCAGCCAGTTCCAGGGACACGGACTCACAGGAGACAGTGAAATGTTATTTGCTATGATAACAAATAAAAGGGATCACACTCATTAGTAGTGAAGAACTGACTCCTGGAAGGGTTGGGACGGGTATAGTGCTGCTGTTACAGCCCCAGCCACTGCAGCTAGTATGGGCTACCCACCAGGCCTCCAGCTGCCAGGAACTCCGCTCACTCCCAGAGAGGGGTCAGCCACAGTTTAAGGCAGATTTATATATCTTGTTTCTCTGCTTTGACACACTGCAAACCAGTCCTTGCAAGTCTATAAAAAGGCCTATTTTATAATGTAAAAGACATCCTATCTAATAAAAGAGTAATATGCAAATTGACTACACCTTCACTATACCCACAGGCCATGCCCACTGGCCAATCAGGAGCTGGGGCAGAGCCAGCCGGGGCTAAGGCTGGGGTTGGGGGGGGGGGGTTGGAGCCGAGGCGGCCCCCAGGGGTGGAACTGCGGCGAATGCGCGCCCCCGGGAATGGGTGGTCGTAGGCAGCCGGGGCTAAGGCCTGGACTGGAGCTGAGGTGGCAGGCCAGCAGGGGAGGGTAGTAGAGAGGGAGCAGGCCTGAAAGGGAGGGCAGTTGGGGGTGACCAGGCTTTCAGAGGAGGGAAGTTGGGGGCAAACAGGCTGGCAGGGGAGCAGTTAGACATCAATTAGGCTGGCAGGGTAGTGGTTAGGAGGTGATCAGGCTGGCTCGCAGGCAGAAGCGGTTAGGGGCAATCAGGGAGGCAGGCAGGTGAGGAGTTTGGAGCCACCAGTCCTGGAATGTGAGAAGGATGTCCGACTGCCCGTTTATGCCCGATCTGGCAGGGGTCCCAGATTGTAGAGCGTGCAGGCTGGAATGAGGACATCCCGCACCCCACCCCCCATGCACAAATTTTGTGCACCGGACCTCTAGCACATATATACAATCCAGACACAATCATGTACATGCACTCACACATATAATAGTCACACATATCTAATTAAAGAAAATAAACAAAAAATGCCATTTCACACTCCTCAGTTCACTGATGATCTAAGGAAAATAATCTGAGTTGTTCAAAAACACATCCCAAATGCCTGCCTTTCAAAAGCCATCCATCCAGGACCACGCCCGCTTGCTTACAAGCATCACCCATGTGTGAGGACGCCTCCACTGTGTGGCCTGGCCACCAACCGCTCCAGTCACATCACACGATCCCAGTGAGCGACTCTCTCCACTGCAGCAGGAAGCATGCCGTCCTCATGTAACCTGTCCTTGGACACCCAGGTTTAAGCACGAGGAAAACATGCAGTGCTAGGATCCCCCCACTGCCTCCTCAGTGAGGGGTCAGCTCACACTCACCCAACTCTACTGCCTAGTAACTTATTAATAATTATGGGCAGTTTGAATGATTTTGGCAGAAACGTACTAGTAAATAAGGTTGTGTTCAGTGGGTTCTGCCTGCTGTGTGATCTCCAAGAACTGGGGTCCCAAAGGCTGTGTCTGCTGGACTGGGTCAGAAAGGGGTCCACCAGGCCTCGGAGAGGGCACCAAGGTCTCTTCAGGGAAACAGGTGGCTTCAAGTTCAAAGGCGTATTGGGTTGTATTGGGTTGATACTATTATACCATTTATGGCTACAGCAATTTACCACAAAAGTGAAATAATAATTCTGGGAAGTTTTTTAAAAATTACAGACAAACAAAAAGTCCATTTCAAACATATATCATGGCATAACATGAGGACACAAGAAATAAAATTTAAAAGATTCTTAAAGCCCCAAAGAATCAAACACAGGTTCTCTAAGAGAGGTTCACACGGAAACTAAAGATACCTACTCTGTTCACTATTTTGTCTTGAAATGACCTTCCAATAAGGTGTTAGATAACCTACTTCCATCGATGACAGTGACTAACCTGATGCAAATAACACAGAAATGTGTCTGATCATCTGCCCCTGGACAAGGGGCCTGTGTGGCAGGAGAAGCAGGCCTGGCAGGCAGCGAGCTTTCCGCTAAGCTCAGCTTCCAGGCAGAGCAAGCTGATGGGGCGCTGCCGGAGGACCAACAGGAATGCTCTGCGTTGTGCAAACCTGAATGCAACCGAATATATTACACAATTACACGTGGTATCTGGTGCCACAGGTGTCCGATACTGCTCTCTAAATTAATGTTTAATGAGGACGGGGAAATGAAGACAACCATCCAGGCAAGGGGTGCAGCACTGTGGTCCAGCAAGCAGCTGTGCATGCGCTTTGGGTGCAGCAGGAAAAGCCACCGACCTGGCAGGATATGCAAGGCCTGTGCCCTGGCGCCGCAGCCGGTCAGAGCTGCGGCCCTCACCAGGCAGCACTCTGTGCCAGCTCCCGAGTCTGAAGAGGGGCTGGCTGCAGTGAGACCTCTAGAAAATAAACAGGGTGTACAGTTTCAAAGGCTGCAGACACAGACATTTCATTGTTCGAGCCAATTATCAGTGGAAAATAATAACAGCAGATGGATCGAGAGTCACTGACTTTTCATATGCACTTCATCTCAACTGAACAGATGATGAAAAGCAAGAGCTATCTCAAAAAGGCAAAACATCTCTCAGTAAAAGAACTCTTCAGTCCAGATGGGGACCTTCTAAGTCTGCCGATTATCTTGTATAACGTGTAAGATAGACTCACTAAAACATTCAAGAGCTGATCAGAGATGATGCACACAACGGCCTCATTATTGGAAGGAGTTGCCTCAGACGTGTGACTAAGCCAGCAGAGATTTCAATAAGGTTAGGAGTTAGCTTCCTGTTTTCTCACCAGAAATGCAGAAGTTCCAAGCAAAACTAGAAATTTGTGCACAGCAGGAGAGACCATTGCTCAAGGACCCCACTTCTATGTTCTTCTCTTGTTTGAGGAGAGAAAGAGAGAGAGAGAGAGACTGTGGAAAGGACATTAAATTATTCGGAAGCATTCTATCAAAAGGGAAAAAGAGCTTCAAAGCAATTCCTATTAGAAGCATTCAGTGATAAAATATTATCCCTTATAAGCAGTTAGGACATCTTAAATATCTTTTGCCATGGTGATCACAAAATGTGATTTGATTTTTAGTAGGAAAGGAATGTAAATTTCAATGGTGGTGTAATAAATAGTTCTAATAAATGCAAACCAAACATGCAGGCAAAAACCCACTAACCTACCCAAAAGGCCTCACTTAGATGTCACCAAGTCCTACGTGCTGTCAAACAACAGGGAAACCGCAGCCTGAGACTGGGCTGTGAGCAACAGAAGAAGGTAAAACTCTCATCAGATGAGCTTCATCACCACTGGGATAACACGGTGTCTGTTCTGTCCGTCTCTGTCCATCCATCCACACCTCATCAACTCCACACTCATAACACTGCAAAACTCTCTCCGTAAACTACTGCAAAATATGGTTGAATTCATTGTGTTAAGAAAAAAGAAAAGCTGATCCTCCCACCATTCACTAACACATTTAACATTTAAGAAATATTTTTATGAACACACTGTTGACTTCACAAGTTTATAACTTAAGTAAAAAATAAATTTTTAGAGCAAGGCTTTTCTTTTGAAGTACTCTGACAAAAGTAAATTCGTAGCAGAGCGTACAAGTGCGAAGAAAATCTCGCCAAGGGCAAAATTCTGCAACTGCTTTCAGAAGCAGACAAGAACACCAAAGCTATGTATGTCCTGTGGCCATCTGGCTGTCCGCAGGCTCGGCCAGTGCCCTCTCAGCCGCCCTGGCCGGCCCACACCAATGCCACAGCACCGAACGGCTTCACGTTGGTTTCCTGCACGGCAAATTCACACAATGCCCTGAGAAGGTCAAGGTTGCCTCTTACACATCAGCTGGTGTGTTCATTTTTTCTCCACTTCAAGGACTCGGTTTTTGCTGTTACCACTCAGAATGGGACCTCCCTGAGACCTTCTGAGGACCTCCTGTGATGTGAGGTCCCCACAGGATGTATCTGCTCAGGCTCAAGAGAAACCCCTTCACAACCTTAATCTCTACTGTTTTGTGTTTTCTGTTATAACCAGAAATTATATGTGGACATAAAAGAAGAACCCTAATTCCTCCATTTAACCCTTTCCTTCTTTGTGCGCTAAGCTGTGGGTTGTCTCCCTGTTCGGCATCTGAAGCAGCTGCACTCATTTCAATCCGGCCTGGCCCACCAGGTGCTCCAGGGACTGTTCCTCTACAGCTCCTCCCACAAACAATTATGGAGCAGCTCCTGTGGCCTGAGAGGCTTGCTGGACGGAGGATAATCAAACCATCATTCTCCTACATGCAGCAGAGCCTGCCTGGTCCACTAAACCAGAAACTCCAGAGTTTGTAAAAGTCTTCCACACAAATCTTATTTGGGGTGGCAGATGGGTGTCTGAAGAGGCCAGGCATGTCTGTGGGTATATAGCTGCTTTCAAAGGTAAAGATGAGGCTTTTAATGGAATCTCTGGATAAGATGGCCCAACGTTCTCTACGGGAGCACAGAGGCAGCCCTGTGTCCCTC
Source organism: Antrozous pallidus (assembly GCA_027563665.1). Lineage (NCBI taxonomy): Eukaryota > Metazoa > Chordata > Mammalia > Chiroptera > Vespertilionidae > Antrozous > Antrozous pallidus. The sequence continues at coordinate 2,331,890 of CM050524.1, read as the reverse complement.
AGCCTCTCAGTGGGGTGCAGAGGAGCAAGGTGGTGTGTGTGTGTGTGTGTGTTGGGTGTGGGGTGTGTGTGTGTGTGTTGGGTGGATGGGTTGGTAATGACATCTATTTCTGGTGTGCTTCTGCTCTCTTGCTGACAATGGCTGCCCACCTCCTCCACAGGCTCCATGTCCCAGGACAAGGAGGCCTGCCCAGATTCTCCAGGGGCTGACTTCTGGATCACTTCTGGGTGTTTCTGCTCGGACCACAGAGGCTCTGGCAGGGACAGCAGCAGCAATCCTGGGACACACACAACGAGTGCAGCTGTGGGTGAGGATTCCGCTAGCTGTTTAAGCCCAGCATCTGCCAGAGGCAGCTCACGGCCGCCCACCAGGTCTAGGCTAGTGCTGGTGCTGACGGCAGCCAGCACACATTCTTCCTGGGGGCACACATCTGGCTCCTGGCAGCCCCGACATGAAGCTAAACTGATTCTGTTGGTTTTCCTGGGAACGTTTAGGCTACAGACGAGGCCTGTCACATTAATTTGACTGTGCAGCTGAGTCTGGAACAAGAGATCGGAATATAAACTGCATGAAGGCAAAAACTTCACCTGCTGTGCCGCCGTGTCCCGGCACAGAACACGCAGCTGCTCAGTAACTACTGTGGAGCGAGGAACGCAGGGCCCTGGGAGCCGAGGCCCAGCTCCTCTCACCCCTGGGGTCTGCGTGGCACACGTCTCCACACAGAAGAGTGGCCGGTGGCTCCGGTTAGCTCTCCTGTGGGCACACAGACCGGGGAAAAGACACCTTTCCTAGCCCGTACACTTGGGAAGACCTCTGACAGTCCTCCCCTGAGAACACGCCTCTCAGTATTCGTCACACCCCAACTTCCTTCGTCCTTACAGGGCAAAACTTGGCAGCCATGTGCCCACAGTGCTTGTGAGGGACCTGAAAGTAGGAACTTACCTTTTGGCCCCAGAAAAAAGACAAATGATGACACAGCCTTTCCTGGCACCGCCCCCATTTCCGTTCCCAGACCTCTCCTCCTGACATTTTCGTTCGCAGCTCCTTCTATACTTAACCTGCCCTGCGCCAGGCTCCCCTGGAGCGCTGCACCACTCCCTGCCACCAGCAGTGGCCGGTCATGTGGAAGCGGTGGGACCCGCCTCCGGCTCCTTGCTGAATGTGCCCCTGGCACTCACAAGGTGCCATGCCAATAGTGAGACCAGGGACCTCTGTGCCTCTTGACCACAGCGCTCTGCTGAAAGCCCAGCCCCGGAGAGGAGAAGGCTGGTGGCAGAAGCCTGGCATGGCTGTTGGAAGATGCTGCCACCTCCTAGGAAGCTGAGCTGGGCCCTCCCTTCCATCACAGGAGCAGCAGGGCTGCAGCGGGGCCAGCACCCGGTGAGCAGAAGCTGCTGGAAGGAGTGCGTGTCCACAGTGGACAGCTGGGCTTCCAGGCCCCCTGGAAGGACCCGCTGACCCCAGTGAGGGCAGTCCCAGAAGACCTCCATCTGCCCCCGCTCCTGTTCCTGCTTTCTGAAATTATTTCCCAAGTGGAAAATGCCTTTCCACAGGCAGTTCAAGTTCCAGCTGATGGAGAGAGAAGCTGTAAGACACAAGTGATTGACACCCTGTGCTTAGCTGCAAACAGGCTACAATGTGAAAACCACCAAAACAGAACAGTTTTAGATCGGGGGGGAGATGGGAAGAAGGCAAAGTGAGGGTATGCAGGATGAATATCTTTATTTCCTGAAGCTTCCAGAAGCCGCTCTGCTGTACACAGTGCCAGGCTACATAGCATACGGAACAGCGCCCTTCAGTCCAGTTCACACTCCAAAGCATGGATTCAAGTGCCCGAGTTCAACCCTCAGGTCTGGCCCACTGGCCTGAGACAAGCGCCCTGCACACTGTCCCCTGTGCTCATCTATAACATGCGTTTACTCCTGTGCGCAATGTGCTTTTGAGGAATAATGGCCTAACACAATAAGCGTCAGAGAAGTGCCTGGCACAAGTGCATGCAGGAGACATTGCGGGGAACAGGGCCATACCCCGCCTTCCCAGGCCCAGGAGCCCAGACCCTGCGGACCAGTGGGCGAACGGGGGCGGAGAGAGGGAGAAGGCCTCAGACTGTAACCTTCTTAGGAACAGAAGCCCCATTTCCCTCACTGTGAGCTGCGGCAGGTAGGCCTAGGGTTGTGGTCTCACCTGCCTCCATGGAGGGAAAGCCATGACCTACAAGGAGCTACAATCCACGCCTCCTGTGAGCTGCCTGACCGTGACGATCGAGAAGGACATCTCACCGAAGGAACAGCACCGGCCAAACCCGGCCTCGAGCAGGTTTCCAGTCTTCTGATTTAGGACCTTACGCAGCGTGTTTGTTTGTGAAATGCCGCTGAGTCCACCGTTAATGACATGTTTCTTTCACTTGGCTGAACTGGGCCTCAGAAGAATTACACATGGGAATATGGCTGGGCACACAGGCCAGTGAACTAACCCACACCTGGCCCCGGCAAAGCGAGCCTCACATTTTCCACAAGGAAGCACGTCTCTTCATGAAGCAGGCTCTGTTTCCCTGAGAAGGCACTTCGATCCTACAATCTTTCTCTTTTTTTTAAACAGTAATCTTTATATATATACATATATATATATATATATACATATACATATATATTTATTATTGGTTTTTTACAGAGAGGAAGGGAGAAGGATAGAAAGTCAGACACATTGTTGAGAGAGAGACATTGATCAGCTGCCTCTTGCACACCCCCTACTGGGGATGTACCTGCAGCCAAGGTACATGCCCTTAACCGGAATCGAACCTGGGACCTTTCAGTCCACAGGCCAACGCTGTATCCACTGAGCCAAACTGGTTTCGGCTCCATCATGCAATCTTTATGAGCCCCCGCCTCGCTTTATTAGCGTCAAAAACAACAATCATCATCAGCAGCATAACAACAGGAAAGTGCAAACCTCATCCAGATATGAAGCAGCGATTCATTTTATCAGAACTTCTTTGACCGAATTTTACCAGTGACAAAAGATGTTCCCCCAAAATAGACAGGGGATCAAGTGAGGGGCACTGTGTCTTGACGACCACAGTGCAGGGCTCTCCCGCACCAGCCCGGTGACCCGACTTTTCAGGGGAAGGAGTAAGGCTCGGGTGAGAAAGATCTCAGACCGGGGGCGAACAAACACCCGTCAGAGCTGAAAGGCACATCCGTGGGGGAGGGACATGCGACTGAGGCCGCTCTGAAGCCAGCAAGGGAGTAAAAGCAACCGCTAGAAAATGTGTCTTGTCAGTCTTGTCCCCTGAAGCTGGAGTCCTCACCCAGCACAGCTCCAGGTACCTCACCACCTCCTCTCAGCTTTATTTTTAAGAACATTCCTTTAGCCAAGTCTGGTGTGAAGTAGTGGGCATGGGGAGATTTCCCCTCCTCAGCTAAAGAGCAGGGGAGGTGGAAGGCAGGAGTCTCTGTCCCTCTCCCACTCCAGCAAGTATGCCAGGACCCGCTAAGCCCCTTCCAGGCTCCAGACTCAGTACCTGGGGGACAAGGAGCGGCTCGCCGGATGAGGTCCAGCGGACCCAGGGGTCGCCTGACTGAGCTCGTGGATTGATACACTTGTGCTCTGGCTGGGAAACGGCCTTGCCCCCAAGCTATCTGAATACACATTTGGCTACCACCCTGAACTTCCCAGAATCCTCCAAGGTCCAGCGGATTGCCCAGTGTCCATCCTGGATGGCCAATGCTTGAGCTGTACCCATCACCCAATGCTCTCAGACGCCCTTTTCCAAGGCCATTATGCACTGATGTAACTGCGCCAGCATGCACTCTGGAGGAAGCTCCCCAGGGCACAGAGAGACAGGCTGTGGCAGCAGAGTGCCACTCTTAGGGGCCCGCCTTACTCTTCAAGGCACTTCCCTCACCTGCAGCATCCACATGGAGGCCTGTGCTCACGTAGCAAATCGTGGAATCTCAGGGCAAACTGTTAGGGTTACATTTGTTTTCAAACGCTTGGAAAGAAATACATTATTGTGAGATCCAAAGTGAGATCCTGAGCTCAAGGGAAACTACCAACACATGTAATCCTATCCCATATAATAAAGAGGCAATATGCAAATGGTCATTATCTCATGATGGCAGCGACCCATCAGCAGGAGGGCAGGGCCACCAGCTACAGAGTGGCCAAGAGCTGCTGGCACAGGGATTCACGAGCAGGGCCCCTAGTCAGGTTATATTTACCATGGAAACTTCTATAGCTCACACTTTCTCCTCCACTTTCACAACTCTTCAGGAAAAGGAATGCTTCTCTGTCCAGCGTTCCAAATGGACACAGCAGCGGCACCCTCAGGCACACTGACGTGCCCAGGAAAGGGGCCAGTTTCCCATTATCATTCCCTCCACCTCCGCCCACTGATGCCACCATCACTCAAAAACCTTTCAAACACTGTGCTGGCCTGAATGACGCCATGGGTCACTCGATCAGGTGTGGGGTACTACACGGTCTGAATAAATACTTACCCCAAACCGCATATTAAATGGGAATTTGCAAAGGCGAGCCCTGGAGACAAAGGTGTTTCTATATAGAAATATTAACTAAGGATTTAAGTAAGTGGCCCACTGGAAAGGAAAGTTCTAAAGTAGCAACATAAACTATATTTAATAGTAACAAAAAATATTTTCCTTTTGGGAAAGTTATTTAGGGTGCTAAAAGTTACTGCCTTTCATGTAACTTAGTACCATGAGCCTAAATTATTTAGTTTCCAAAAACACAGATGCTAGGCCCCCAAATTGTACTTCGTGAGAGTTAATTTTTAAAATTAATCTTCTCCAAAATATAATACTCAAAGAAGAAACTGTTTGACCAGCATTGTTATTTTACCTACAATTAGTATTTTTAAAGTGCTTGAGTATCACACGTCCCAAAGAACATATGTTCCCGAGGAAGGAAAAAAAATTGGGCTCTAAAACTAAAACACAATGAAAAATAAATTTAAAGCAGCCTTCTGGCCTGACATAAGAATATAAAAATGATATGAGCAAGAACAGCTTAGTTTACATACTTTTCAGTCACAGCTGCTGCTCCGAAACCACAATGCCTTTAAGTGACATTTCTAGGAAACAGATGCGGCGGCCCCAGCCATGGCTGCCACCGCGCACGAACCCAGGCACACACTCCGTAAGCCTGCACCGGGCACAGCCAAACAGAAAAGAATGATTCCTTTTCAAATAAGGTAGTAATAGAGAGAAGGACTACAAATCATTCTACCCAGTAAGAATGTTTTTCCTTTTCCTTAAAATCAAGAGTCAGGAAAACAGAGTTTGGGGAGAGAGAAGTGGTGTGCTGCCTGTCAACACAGCCCCACATGGCTGGTGGGGCTTGGGAGAGGCCCTGCCCTCAGGCCTGGCTGGGATCCCCTGCAGGGTGCTCCCACTGCCCCCAAAACATGGCAATAGCACACAATTAAATCAGAAGATTCAATTAATAAATTACTTTGTTGGACTTTGGAGGCCAAGTCTTACTTAATTACATAATTTAAAAAATATTTGCACATTGCAATCACTGAAATTGGCTTAGAGGTTTCACAATACATACTTAACACTTGAGTACGAGAACAAATTTATTTAATAAATGCAGCCCTAAGTGCTAGCAGACCATCCCACTCTAACTGCAGCCTCACTTAGCACACTCTCAGGAAAAGCAAACAAACTTCCCACAGTTCACAGGGAGCCTGCACCGAAGCGAAGCGGAAGAGGCCTTGGGCTCTACGGCTGTCAGTGCTGCCTGCGATCTGTGATTTTGACGGTAACGGAACAGAGCTAATGCAGGAAATAGTTCCATTAGAGATAAACTGTGAGAGACCTCCAGAAGCCTGTGGGAAAAACCTCCTCAGGGCGGTGCCTTTCCCTCCCACCTCCCACTTCCTAGGGACAATACACATGAGAAACCACCTTCCTTCCAGGGGCGAAGATGTGTGCTCCTAGGAAAGGGGTGTGAGGACTTTCACAAAAGGGACAGTTACATGGAACCTGAGAGGGCAGCAGCACTGACAACGGGTTTCTTATTGGGGACGGTGGGGGCGCGGTATCCAGGGCCAAGGCAGGCCTTGGGCTCAGCTGACCGTCACATTTGCATGGAAACCTGTCCAGCCATTCACTTCCAGAACCACACGCTTCACACCCATCACGGTCAGCTGTCCGAGCTGTGTCTATGGAGCAGGCTCTATTATACCAAAAGCCCCAGAGCATCAGGCACGGGGGGATAATTATTGTTGCTTTTAAAACTTACCTTTACTGTTGGAAGTACCCAGATATCCCTTTCCCCCTACGAACCCCTCTACCCTGCTCCTGCCCCTCCCAGACCTTCCCTGCACTGTTGTCTGTGAACATGGTTATGCACATATGCATGTATGTTCTTTGTTTAATCTCCTCACCTGCTGCATGCTTCCATGTCTCTGGATCTTTTTTGTTCATTTTATTATGTTTGGTTTATTTTGTTTATTAGATTCCACATATGAGTGACATCATATGATACTTGTCTTTCTCTAACTGGCTTATTTTACTTAACATAATACTCTCCAGGCCCCTTCATGCTGACTCAAAGAGTAACAGAAACTTCTTTTTTTTAAAAGATTTTTTGTTGTTGTTGTTGTTAAATTTTATTATTGGTTTTAGAGAGAGAAAGGGAGAAATAGAAATATCGATGAGAATCATCTATAAGCCGCCTCCTGTGCCTCTCTCACTGGGAACTGAGCCAGCCGCCCAGGCGTGTGTCCTCACCGAGAATCGAACCGTGACCTCATAGGTCACTGCTCAACCACTGAGCAACCCAAGCCAGGCAAGACATCCTTCTTTGTTACAGCTGCAGAGTATTCTATTGTGTAGATGTACCACGGCTTTTTTATTCATGCATCTACTGATGGGCACTTGGGCTGTTTCCAGATCTTAGCTATCCTATCTAATAAAAGATCCTGCCCCCATGTGGACACAAGATGGCCACCACAAGATGGCCAGCAGGGGAGGGCAGTTGGGAGGGGCCAGGCATGCAAGGAAGGGTAGTTGGGGACAATCAAGCCACCAGAGGAGGGAAGTTGACGGCAAGCTGGCCTGCAGGGAAGGGCAGTTTGGGGGGACCCAGGCCTGCAAGAGAGGGCAGTTAGGGGTGACTAGGTCAGCAGGGGAGGGCACTTAGGGGCAAACAGGCTGGCAGGGGAGCAGTTAGGCATCAATCAGCCTGTCAAGGGAGTGGTTAGGGGGTGATCTGGCAGGCAGAAGTGGTTAGGAGCAATCAGAAAGGCAGGCAGACGAACATTTGGGAGCCAGCAGTCCTGGATTGTGAGAGGGATGTCTGACTGCCCGTCTAAGCCCAATCCTACTGGAATCGGGACTGACTAAACGGGCAGTCAGACATCCCTCAAGGAGTCCAGATTGGAGAGGATGCACACTGGGCTGAGAGACAAACCCTCCCCCTCATGCAAGAATTTCGCACACCAGGCCTCCAGTGCTATCTAATAAAAGAGTAATATGCAAATTGACCATCACTCCAACACACAAGATGGCCACTCCCATGTAGTCAAAGATGGGTGCCCCCATGTGAACACAAGATGGCCACCACAAGATGGTTGGCAGGAGAAGGCAGTTGTAGGTGATCAGGCCAAAATGGGAGGGTAGTTGGGAGGGACCAGGCCTATAGGGAAGGACAGTTGTGGGGGGGCAGGCCTGCAGGGGAGGGCAGTTGGGGGCAACCAGGCCTGCACAGGAGGGCAGTAAGGGGCCACCGGACCACCTGGGAAGGGCATTTGGGAGGGACCAGACCTTCAAGGGAGGGCAGTTAGGAGTGACCAGGCCTGCAGGGGAGGGCAGTTACAGGGGGGCAGGCCTGCAGGGGAGGATAGTTGGGGGGGAACCAGGCCTACAGGGGAAAGCAGTTGTGAGAGACCAGGCCTACAAGGGAGGGCAGTGGGGGTAACCAGGCCAGCAGGGAAGGGAAGGTATGGGAACCAGGCCTGTAGGGGAGGGCAGTTGGCAGCAACCAGGCCAGCAGGGAAGGAGAATTAGGGACAACCATGTTGGCAAGGGAGGATAGCTAGTGGTTAGCTGGCCAGCAGGGGAGGGCAGTTGAAGAAGACCAGGCCTGCAGGGGAGGACAGTTAGGGGCAACCAGGCCATCAGGGGAGGGCAGTAGGGGCAAACAGTGGCAGGGGAGCAGTTAGTCGTCAATCAGGCTGGCAGGAAAGTGGTTAGGGGGTGATCAGGCTGGCAGGCAGAAGTGTTTAAGGGCAATTAGGCAGGCAGGCAGGCAGGAGAGAGGTTGGGAGCTAGCAGTCTTGGATTGTGAGAGTGATTTCTGACTTTCCATCCTTCGAGGGGTCCCAGATTGGAAAGTGAGCATGCTGGGCTGAGGGACACCTCCCCCCAACTCCCATGCATGAATTTCGTGCACCAGGCCTCTAGTTGTAAATAACACTGCAATAAACATAGATGTGCATACATTCTTTCTAATTGGTATTCTGGGTTTCTAAGGATATATTCCTAGAAGTGGGATCACTGGGCCAAATGGCCATTCCATTTTTAATTATTTGAGGAAACTCCATACTGATTTTCTTAGAGGCTGCATTCCCACCACAGTGTACTAGGTTCCTTTTTTTTTTCACATCCTCACCAGCACGTGCTGCCAACTGCCCTCCCCTACAGGCCTGGTTCCCATACCTTCCCTTCCCTGCTGGCCTGGTTACCCCCACTGCCCTCCCTTGTAGGCCTGGTCTCCCACAACTGCTTTCCCCTGTAGGCCTGGTTCCCCCCCAACTATCCTCCCCTGCAGGCCTGCCCCCCTGTAACTGCCCTCCCCTGCAGGCCTGGTCACTCCTAACTGCCCTCCCTTGAAGGTCTGGTCCCTCCCAAATGCCCTTCCCAGGTGGTCCGGTGGCCCCTTACTGCCCTCCCTCATCTTGTTGATTTGTTGATGGCAGCCATTCTAGCAGGTGTGAGGTGACACTTCACTGTTGTTTTAATTTGCATCTCTAATGATTAGTGATACTGAGCATTTCTTATGTGTCTCTTAATATCATTAAAATGTCCATACTACGCAGAACAATCTATAGATTCAGTGAAATCCCTATCAAAAAGCCAATGGCATATTTCATAGATCTAGAACAAATTCTCCAAAAATTTATATGGAATCAAAAAAGACTCCAAACAGCCACAGCAACCTTGAGAAAGAAAAGCAAAGGTGGAGGGATCACAATAGCAGATTTCAAGCCATACTGCAAAGCCACTGTAATAAAAACAGTAGGTCCTAGCATAAGAACAGAAATACAGATCAGTGGAACAGAACAGAGAACCCAGAAACTGACCCAAGCCATTATACTCAATTAATATTTGACAAAGGGCACAAGAGCAAACAATGGAATAAAGAAATCTCCTCAATAAGTGATCTTAGGGTATTTGGACAGGTGAATGCAAAAAAAAAAAAAAATGAAACTAGACCACGAACTTGTATCATACACAGGAATAAACTCAAAATAAGAGTAAACTGCAAATAGATAAAAGACGTAAATGTAAGTCATGAAACCATAAAAACCCTAGAACAGAGCAGAATTTTCACCGATATAGCGACTAGGGCAGGGGTCGGCAAACTCATTAGTCAATAGAGTGGCAAACCGCAGCTCACAAGCCGCAGTTTGCCAACCACTGAACTAGGGCAAGAGAACAAAGGAAAAAAATAAACAAATGGGACCACATCAAAATAAGAAGTTTCTGCACAGCAAAGGAAACCAGCATCATTATGAAAAGGGAGCCCACTGTGTGGGAGAAGATATTTACCGGTGATACATCTGACAGGGTTAAATTCCAAAATACACAAAGAACTCATACAGCTCAACAAAAGGAAGACAAACAACCCAAGTGAAAAGTGGGCAGAGGACCTGAAAAGCCACTTCTCCAAAGTGGACAGATAGAAAGCGGAAGTGGTGTTTGGCCAGGGCTCCACTTTGGGATTTCTGCCCGCACAGCCCAGCCTGCCTTTCCCACTGGGCTGTCCTGCTTACCTCCAAGAAGCCTCAAAATGCTGTTAGAAAGGTATGTAACATTCTGAAATGTAACTTTTTTGATAAGGTTTCAACAAAAGATTCTGGTACGACCATAATCTCCGTTTCTAACAAAATAAACAAATTTGCCTTAGCCGCACGTCCCTTTCACCAACTTCTAGAAAGTGGGGCCTAAGGCCATGGGCCTCCCTTCTCACCTGCACATCCACCCTGGCCCCGCGGAGACACTGAGCTCTGCCAGAAGGCAATCAGGCTCCGCTCTTCTCAACGGCCCCGGACTGCACTGGGTGGACATGCCTAAGCTCTCCCAATTCCCAAACAGATCCCTCACCACATCTTGATATTTTTGACCCTGGAATGCATCCAAAAACAAATGTGAACACTCAAATGTTGCATGCCTCCCAGATGTAAGTGGCACCCCTGTTTAAAATGCTCTTAGCTTCCTGCGGTCCAGAAAGCCAAGCTGAAATGTCCAGAGGTCCTCGGACGGCCGCAGCCTGCTCCTCACCTCCATCCCGTCATCAAAAGAAACACAGGACACACTGCAAGAGCGGCTCCTCACCTCCATCCCGTCATCAGCAGAAACACCGTACACACTGCAAGAGCGGCTCCTCACTTCCATCCCGTCATCAGCAGAAACACCATACACACTGCAAGAGCGGCTCCTCACTTCCATCCCGTCATCAGCAGAAACACAGTACACACTGCAAGAGCGGCTCCTCACTTCCATCCCGTCATCAGCAGAAACACCGTACACACTGCAAGAGCGGCTCCTCACCTCCATCCCGTCATCAGCAGAGACACCGTACACACTGCAAGAGCGGCTCCTCACTTCCATCCCGTCATCAGCAGAAACACTGTACACACTGCAAGAGCGGCTCCTCACTTCCATCCCGTCATCAGCAGAAACACTGTACACATGCACACTGCAAGAGCGGCTCCTCACTTCCATCCCGTCATCAGCAGAAACACTGTACACACTGCAAGAGCGGCTCCTCACCTCCATCCCGTCATCAGCAGAAACACCGTACACACTGCAAGAGCGGCTCCTCACCTCCATCCCGTCATCAGCAGAAACACTGTACACACTGCAAGAGCGGCTCCTCACCTCCATCCCGTCATCAGCAGAAACACAGTACACATGCACACTGCAAGAGCAGCTCCTCACTTCCATCCCGTCATCAGCAGAAACACTGTACACACTGCAAGAGCGGCTCCTCACCTCCATCCCGTCATCAGCAGAAACACAGTACACATGCACACTGCAAGAGCGGCTCCTCACCTCCATCCCGTCATCAGCAGAAACACCGTACACACTGCAAGAGCGGCTCCTCACCTCCATCCCGTCATCAGCAGAAACACCGTACACACTGCAAGAGCGGCTCCTCACCTCCATCCCGTCATCAGCAGAAACACCGTACACACTGCAAGAGCGGCTCCTCACTTCCATCCCGTCATCAGCAGAAACACCGTACACACTGCAAGAGCGGCTCCTCACTTCCATCCCGTCATCAGCAGAAACACTGTACACACTGCAAGAGCGGCTCCTCACTTCCATCCCGTCATCAGCAGAAACACCATACACACTGCAAGAGCGGCTCCTCACCTCCATCCCGTCATCAGCAGAAACACCGTACACACTGCAAGAGCAGCTCCTCACTTCCATCCCGTCATCAGCAGAAACACAGTACACACTGCAAGAGCGGCTCCTCACCTCCATCCCGTCATCAGCAGAAACACTGTACACACTGCAAGAGCGGTTCCTCACTTCCATCCCGTCATCAGCAGAAACACAGTACACATGCACACTGCAAGAGCGGCTCCTCACTTCCATCCCGTCATCAGCAGAAACACAGTACACACTGCAAGAGCGGCTCCTCACCTCCATCCCGTCATCAGCAGAAACACAGTACACATGCACACTGCAAGAGCGGCTCCTCACCTCCATCCCGTCATCAGCAGAAACACTGTACACACTGCAAGAGCGGCTCCTCACCTCCATCCCGTCATCAGCAGAAACACTGTACACACTGCAAGAGCGGCTCCTCACCTCCATCCCGTCATCAGCAGAAACACAGTACACATGCACACTGCAAGAGCGGCTCCTCACTTCCATCCCGTCATCAGCAGAAACACAGTACACATGCACACTGCAAGAGCAGCTCCCGCCACTCTGCCCCTCTTCCACAGAAGCTGCTGTCCCACAAGCTGGGCGCAACCGCCACGCCCTCTGAGAGCCAGGCTCTGCGCTCTCCTGGATTTCTCTGCTCCTGTCCACCGGCATATAGTACTCGTGTTAAGGCAGCAGTGGTTCCTCCTCATGTCATGCTCTCAGCAGCAGTTTCTCCTGGGAACCCGGCACCCATTCTATTAAGGGCACTGAACATATCTACTTACTTACGTCGTTTGTTACTACTTAATTTGGTATAATTCACATAGAATATATTACAGGTGTAACACTAATATACCTTCCTGAATAGGTAAAATTGATTAACTCTGGTAAAGTTAATGCCAACAATTCTTTGGTTCCTTCATAAAATCAGCTTTTCTCAATAAATGGTCTTATTTCCTCCCCCCACTAAGGATGATCGGCAGGTGAAGCCAAGCAGGTCGTATCTACACAGTATTTGCTCACAACTCTAAAGATAAAAAATGTCATCACAACTGATATTCATGTGAATGACTGAGATTTAATTTGAAGAAAAACATCTTATGCTCCCTTGAAGTAAAATCATCTTATTGTTCATAATACATTGCAAAGAAAATAGAATGAACAAGAAAGCTATAAGGATTTAATCAAATAGCCTTCTTATAAATGAGAATTGAGATTCCCTCTGTACCAAAACTGCAATTATCCTCCCCCTTCTAACAGTACCCTGATGTAAACTGCACAAGAGAAAAGCTTTCAGGTTGTAAGACATTTTTACATTCGGGCCTCAATGAGCCTTAATGCCACTCTCTTTCCTGGCCTGTGGCTGCTACCCTTCACTTCATAGTCTCTCACATGCCCCTGCCAGCATGTCCGTGTCCACGCCGCCCAGCCTCCTGCATGGTGGGTCGGCAGGCTGCCAGGACACACCACTGATCGCCCATGGCCAGCAGATTCCACCGTGGCAGTAAAACAACACGCCTAGCACCAGCCAACAATAGCCCGGACTCAAGGAATGATGAAGCGTCAGTGACCGACAGAAAAGCCACCCTCAGCAAGTGTGGAAGGACAAGGGCCACAGAACATTCTCTTGGGGGCTCACCTTCGCAGAAGCCCAGAACTAAAGACATCAGAAGAAATTTGTTGTTCACAATGTTATTAAAGGTAGTTGATGAATCTTACGTTATATAATTATGACTTGGCTGAGTCATTTAACTTCTCTGAGCCTCAACAATTTCTTGGTCTGTTAATGGGATAAGGAGATCTGAGAGTCAAGGCAGCATGTCTGTCCTGGAAGGTCCTGCACTTGTGTGTGGAGAAGCATGTGAACCAGGGAAGAGGCTGTTTTGGTTCAGCTTCCACCACGGTCAGTGGCCCCACTGTGTGCCAACAGAATTCAGGAGCTCATCGTCCAGGTCTGTGCTGTCATTCATCGATATTTTAATTAAACCACTTATGGTTTTTTAAATTAAAGTTAAATGGAAACTAAAAATCCAGCTCCTTATTGTCAGATGTCTAGTGCTCAAGGCCCCACGTGCTGCCTGGCTCATGTGTGGCTCCATCTCGGACGTGTGGACCCTGTGACCCTGGAAGGTCCTCCCAGCAGCTCTGGTCTGGAAGGACAGGCGAGGGCGGGGTTGCTCACATCCTGGGCTGCCCCACGACCACATTATGGAGCTCATCATCTTGAGGAACAGGTACATTTTGTTTTTCTGCAGCAGAAAAGGGGCCAGGTGGGCCGAACCCCAGGCGCAAAGGCACGGGCTCCTTAAGAGACACCTGAGTCCAGGCGGCGGGGGGGGGGGGGTTTGAGGGGGGAGGGGGGTGCTCTTTCTGCAATGGGGATAGCTGCCAGGCCTCAGAGGGCAGTGGAGCGGAGCCTGGAGGGGTGTGGGGTCCAGGAAAGGCCTCCAGCCACAGGAGAGTAAGACTTCCTGCAGAAACCAGCCATGGGCAAGAGAAGCCATGCCCGGTGGTTGTCCGCACTGGAGCTGCATGGACTGGGGGTCTGGAAGTGCAGAGCCGGCACCTGTCTCCCTGAGTGGGCCACTGCCCCTGGCGCTGCGCCCTGCCCCAGGCCCTGCCCCACTCCCAAGGCACAGCAGGGCTGAAGCCAGGAAGACAGCCAGAGCCGGGCCCCGGTGTAGCTGGCTGACCCTGTGGGTCCCACAGGAGCGCTTGGGACCTGGCCCCACACAGGACCCAGCAGGGAGGGGAATGCTGTTTGGATAGAATAGAAGTTTCTAAGACATCATTAACATGACCTGGAAATGAATCTGAGCATCAGGGACGGAAAAACAGAATCCAGCCTGACAAGTCTGTCCTAGGGCCAAACAGCCAGGGGCCTTTTCAGAGATGCCTAGAGGGCAGTGCCAGGAGGGACAGGGCAGCAGGTGTGTGCGGAAGCCAGGGGTGAGCAGAGGGCCAGCAGAATCCCTACAGAGGAAAAGGCTCTCCTTTAGACTCCTACCTATCAGAATAGCGACACAGAGCTTTCCAGGGGGCTCCCCCGGCTCATCCACAGGCACACCAGTGCCCCTCTGTTGGCTCGCCAGCAGCCCTGGGTGGCTGTTTTCATGGAGCCACTAGATGCCTGGCCTCGAGCAAATTGTCCGACCTGGGTCTGGGTGTCCATGTCTCTGTCACAGGGAAGAGGACTCAGTCAGCAAGAGGCAGCCAGACAGTAGGAAAAAAAAAAAAATATATATATATATATATATATATTTCATAAATTATATGATTTCCAAAAAATCATATATTGTCTTAAAATTAGTCTCAAGAAGACACACTCAACATTTTATTTAGTCTCTGGTACCACTGTCTTGGTTTTCCTTTGCAACGTAAGGCAAGGAGCAGCCCTCGCAGGCCTTCCTGGACAAGACGGAGGGCACAGGGGGAGCTCAACGCCTAGAAGAGGCATCGCCAGACCCCGCTGAAATGGACAGACATGGTCTGGCCTCAGCCACTGGGGAATGTGAACCCAGAGCAGCTACAAATTTTCACAAATTAATTTCAGAAATTGTGTTAGATGTAATCTCATATTTAAATGCTGGCACCCAATACACATTCTTTTAAAACTAGGGGCCCAGTGCATTAAATTCATGCACTGAAGGGGGGTTGCTCAGCCCAGCCTGGCCCCTCTCAAAGTCCAGGAGCCCTTAGGGGCGTGAGGTGACCCAACGATCAGGGTAAGGTAACCTCATCACACCTCTGCTGCTACCACTGCCGTCAGCAAAAGCCTCTGCCAGGCCTAGCTACCTGAACCTCAGGCGCTGGGCAGCCACCATCAGAGGCTTGCCTGCATCTTGGGCCAACCCTGGGTGGCTGGGGGGCTGAGGGGACAGGGGGTACTACAAGGCAGGCTTCTGAGAGAGCAGCTAGACCTGCCTGGGAGTGGGCCTGGCCATACCATGCAACTACTGCCCCAGCAGGGCTGAGAGGACATGGCACCGCCAATTTGTGGCTGTGGGCACCACCATCTTTGAGGGTGGGGAAGTCAATTAGCATATTGCCTCCATATTGGCTATGGGCACCACACAATTTTGCGATGATGTGAGGGTCAATTAACATACTCCCTCTTTATTAGATAGTATGTTGTGCAAACCAAATACAATAGTCCCGAGGCTGCTGTCCCATGGCTTTGAACCTGAACACCAGAAAACAAGGAAGAAGCCCTCTTAGTTCCTATGATAGATCTGACCTCTGGTTTCAGTCTAAGTTAAGTCTGACCAGCAACACTCGGCTGGGAACTTAAAGCAACCTTTACACCAAGTGCAGATAAAGGCATTTCCTACAATAAGCATTATTTCTTATGAAACATTTGTAGGGGGTGGAATGGAGATGAGGACACCTATAGTAAATAAGTTCTTTGTGTGTCAGATACCAGGTGGGTTTTAACACCTTAAGACAAAATATGGTGTGTTACATTCAGTGCATGCAAAATGGAGAAATACTCTTCGGGGAGGCCGTGTCACTTGTTTTTTTGGATTCAAATAGGGAAAATAATCCCCTTTTAATTACACTGTTTCATGATGTGGTGCACTAAACAGACTGGTCATGTTAGAAGGAGACCGGTGTACACAAAACGTCCCCTCTCTTCTTCTTCAGGCAGTGAGCTGGGCCCCTTTCCTCCACGTCACCCTCACCCGTGTCCCCTACCGAGGAGAACCTGCCAATCGAAGGAGTTGGTATTCACAAGGGTTGTCCTATACATACCCTGGTTGAAAAAATCCATGTGAAAATCATGAAAGGAAATATTGGTGAAAAACAACCACCCAATAATATTTACAATGAATTTCTCAATGATGCAAGGCAGACATTCCCTGAGGAGTCCGACTGTGAGAGGGTGCAGGCCGGGCTGAGGGACCTCCCCTCCAGTGCACAAATGTTGTGCACCAGGGTTCTAGTCCTATATAATAAAGAGTAATATGCAAATTGACCATACCTCTGATCAAACCACACCTATAGCCACACCCAATAGCCCATCAGGAGCAAATTATGCAAATAAACTCCAACCAAGATGGCTGCAGCCACTGAGAGTAGGAGGGAGGCTTGGGTTTAACCTGGCATTGGAAGAAGCCAAGTTTTCTGCCAGCCCTTGCTGGCTCAAGCCTCTGCTTAGGGCTACAAAGTTTCTATTATAGAATCTCAACAGAAATGGCAGCAACCACGGAGCCAGTAGAAGGCTTGGCTCTGCTCCAGGCTACAAAGTTTCAATTGTAGAAGGTATATAAATCCCAGATACCAGGGCCTCCGCTTGGGTCTCTGGAGTTGTGGTCGGCTGCAAACCACTACAGGCACCTTGCCCAAGCCATCCCATGGCCTTAGGGATCCCCCACCCTGATCTGGGACACGCTTCAGGGCAAACCAGCTGGCCCCCACCCATGCACCAGGCCTCTATCCTATCTAATAAAAGAGTAATATGCAGATTAACCATCATCCCAATACACAAGATGGCTGCCCCCATGTGGTCAAAGTCCTGCCTCCATGTGGACACAAGATGGCCACCCCAAGATGGCCCACAGGGGAGGGCAGTAGGGAGGAATCAGGCCTGCAAGGGAGGGTAGTTGGGGGCGATCAAGCCTGCAGGGAGGGCAGTTAGGGGTGACCAGGCTTGCAGAGGAGAAAAATTGGGGATGACTGAGCCTTCAGGGAAGGGCAGTTGTGGTGAACTCAGATTCGCAGGGGAGAGCAGTTGGGGGGTACAAGGCCTGCAGGGGAGAGCAGTTAGGGGTGACCAGGCCTGAAAGGGAGGCAGTTAGGGGTGACCAGGCCTGCAGGGGAGGGCAGTTAAGGGCAAACAGGCTGGCAGGGGAGCAGTTAGGTATCAATCAGGCTGGCAGGGGAGTGGTTAGGAGGTGATCAGGATGGCAGGCAGAAGCAGTTAGGGGCAATCAGGAAAGCAGGAAGGTGAGCAGTTGGGAGCCAGCAGTACTGGATTGTGAGTGGGATGTCTAACTGCCCATTTAAACCAGCAGTTGGACATCCCTTCAGGGGCCCCAGAATGGAGAGGGTGCAGGCTGGGCTGAGGGACTCCCCCAACATGCATGAATTTTAATGTACCAGGCCTCTAGTATTGAAATATATACACACTGACTATCAAATATGACCACCAATCAATTTCTCAAAGTTATAAGCAGCGCAAATGACTTTCTATAAAGGGTAGTTCAATTCTGTAAGACATGAGTATGTACACATGAGTGTGTTTACTGATAACACATTATACCCCAATCTCAAAATACTTCTAACCTAGTTCTCACTCTTTTGTTAATTATAATTAGCTCTTTTGATCAGCTATACAAATATGTTTATATTTTATGACCAAGATGCAAAAAAATTTCTGAATAACAAATGTCCTCCCAGAACCTCCCTCATCCTTCTTGAGAGAAGGCCTTGCAAGTACTTCAAATACTGTTATTTAAAACTGCATCAGGAAGTCCACTCACCAGCATTCAGAATGTTTACAATTATTTTTCATTGGTGAAATAAGTAGATTTTTTAAAAAAATGACAGCTGAAAAGATTGTGTATCAATATCTGAGAGCCTCAGGCCTTGAGAACTATTGGAAGCTGAGAGTTCCCTGGTACTAGGAAAAAACCCTGTCACATTCCAACTAGAAAGCTGGTCAAGTCTGCCATCAAAATAGTGTTATTTGCTCCTCAAAATAAACCTTTCATATGGGATACCTAATGGAGTATGTGAGTGCGGCGAAGAGGGGCTTCAGGCCTCAAACAAGTTTTCTGGCTTCTCTGGGCTTGCTTCCTAATACATTTCTGTCCATTTGGCAGAATTCTGGATAAAACTTGTATATTCAATACAAGTTGCTGTGGGGCGGTGAGGGTGTGAGAGGAAGTAATGTCTACCTCTGTCCACTGCTAATTATAGCAGCTTCCGTTTTTCCCAGGAGACTCTGGCAGTGTGGAATGACCAGCGTGGCTCATTTCAATACTGAATAACCTTACCTGTGGCCAACCTGCACATCACCCTGGTGCTAACGGGACAGCTAGAATGTGACCTCAGCAACCACTTGGTGGTGACGGTTGAAATAGTTGGAATAAATGATCCAACCAGACACTGATATCTCCTTTCACAAAGTCTAGCCCTATTATGTCACAACAAATGACCATAAGCACATAACTATCAATAATTTCTTTAAATATAAATGGATTAAACTTGCCTACCAAAAGACAGAGTGGTTGAACAGGAAGAAAAAACAAAACCCATCTATAGGCTGCCTACAAGAGACTCAATTTGGATGTAAGAATACACAGATACTTAAAGTGAAGGATGGAAAAAGATATTTCATCCAAATGGAAATCAAAAGAAAGCCAGAATAGCTATATTTATATCAGACAAAATACTTCAACACAAAAATGATAGCGAAGGACAAAGAAAAGTTGTTAAATAATACTAAAAAGTGTCAATTACAGAAGAAATTATAATATTTATGCACCCAACATAAGAGCACCTGAGTATATAAAGCAAGTATTAGCAGTCCTAAAGAGAGAAATAGGATCACAAAAATACTAGGGGACTTTAATACCCAACTTACAGCAGAAATAGGTCATCAGCCAGAAAATCAATAAGGAAGCATCAACCTAAAATGACACATTAGAGGTTTCCATCCAGCAGCAACAGGACACATTCTTCTCAAGTGCACATGGGACATTTTCCAAAAGAGATCATAATCTAGGCCACAGAACAAGTCTAAATAAATTTACAAGAACTAAAATCAGGTTCAGTGTATTTTCAGACGACTACGGTAAAAAACTGGAAGATTATTGCATAAGGAAAACTGGGTGCACCTGCTATGAAAGCTAGGGCCTAGAAACCATGCTTGAAGCAATGGGCACACTAACATATCCCCTGGTCCCAGCGCTGGCTTTGAGCACCACTTTATCATTTTTCACCAGAGGGTCAGCGCTACCAGGATGCCTTATGTGAGTGAGTACCAGTGATTGTCAGAGGAAAAGACCATGCAGTCCTGTCACAGAAGAAGGGAGCCGACAAGTCACTGGATTCCAGCACAGTGGCTCACTTACTCATAACTTACCTATACAGTAGCTGAAAACGTTGGCTATGATGACAGCAATGCCAGCTGACAGCAGATCGCAGGTACAGAGGGCATGCTGTGAGGAGCTCACTGAAAACCTAAGTATGGCTGTGAAATTCCTATGGACAGGCTGTGTAAAAGAACTTATTTCCCAGGTCTACACACAGAGAGCGGAAATGATGCCTCTTGGTGGCTGTATGATGTTACTGGGGACAGATGCAGAATAAGGCCCTCAGGTATACAGGTGTGACTCTGCAGGTTACTACTGTGGGTTTAAAGCCCTGCAGCAGGAGTTAACAAACCAAGTCAATCAACTTTCTTGAGGGGGAGAACACAATGAAGAAGAAATTGGACATGTGAACAGAGGAAATTGCAATTACATGACTGTCTACTGTTCTATTAATTTATTTCTATTAATTAATTGGCCAGCTGGCTGAGGGAGGTTGGCTGTGGGAGTGCACTGACCACCAGGGGTAGCTCCTTTGTTGAGTGCCTGCCCTCCTGTGCTCAGTGTGCATCATAGCGACAGGTCATACTAGTCATTCCACTTGTTTAGCCTTTTATATATATACTAGAGGCCCAGCGCATGAAATTCATGCACAGGGGGTGGGAGATGTCCCTTAGCCCAGCCTGTATCCTCTCCAATCTGGAACTCCTCGAGGGCGGTCAGACATCCTTCTCACAATCCAGAACTGCTGGCTCCAAACTGCTCATCTGCCTGCCTCCCTGATTGCCCCTAACCGCTTCTGTCTGCCAGCCTGATCACCTACTAACCACTACCCTGTCAGCTGGATTGATGTCTAATTGCTCCCCTGCCAGCCTGTTTGCCCCCAACTTCCCTTCTCTGCCAGCCTGGTCACCCCTAACTGCCCTCCCCTGCAGGCTTGATTGCCCCAAAATGCCTTCCCTTGCAGGCCTGGTCCCTCCCAACTGCCCTCCCTTGCAGGGCCTGAAACCTCCCAATGGCCCTCCTCTGCTGCTCATCTTGTGGTGGCCATCTTCTGTCCACATGGTGGCAGGATCTTTGACCAACACATGGGGGCAGCCCTCTTGTGTGTTGGAGTGATGGTCAATCTGCAAAT
Source organism: Antrozous pallidus (assembly GCA_027563665.1). Taxonomy (NCBI): domain Eukaryota; kingdom Metazoa; phylum Chordata; class Mammalia; order Chiroptera; family Vespertilionidae; genus Antrozous; species Antrozous pallidus. The sequence continues at coordinate 2,311,083 of CM050524.1, read as the reverse complement.
TACTCTTTTATTACATAGGACAGAGGCCTGATGCATGGGTGGGGGCCAGCTGGTTTGTCCTGAAGAGTGTCCCAGATCAGGGTGGGGATTCCCTTGGGGCGAGGGGAGGCCTGGGTGAGGGGCCTGTGGAGGTTTGCAGGCTTGCCACACCCTCCAATGACCCAAGCAGAGGCCCTGGGATATGGGATTAATTTGTCTACAATTGAAACTTTGTAGCTTGGAGCAGAGCCAAGCCTTCTGCTCACTCCATGGATGCAGCCATTTTTGTTTGAAACATTGTAGCCTATAGTAGGCCTAGGCCAGCAATGGCAGGCAGAAAGCTTGGCTTCCTCCGTTGCCAGGGAAACCCAAGCCTCTGTTCTCTCCAGCTCAGTGGCTGCTGCCATTTCTGTATCTTTTATAATTGAAACTTTGTAGCATTGAGTAGAGGCCTAGGCCAGCAATGGCAGGTGGAAAGCTTGGCTTCCTCTGTTGCCAGGAAAACCCAAGCCTCCCTCCTGCTCTCAGTAGCGGCAGACATCTTGGTTGGGATTTATTTGCATAATCTGCTCCTGATTGGCTGGTGGGCGTGGCTGTGGGCATGGCTTTTAGGTGTAGCGAAGGTACTGTCAAATTTGCATATTACTATTTTATTAGATAGGATATAGATGTACTGGTGGCTTTCAGAGGGTGATATAAAACCAATTCATTAGTTTTAAAATGTGTAGACAGTTGGAAAGAACCACGTATTTATCCTCTATTTCTTTTTCTGAGGATATTTTCCATTGATCTGATTTTCACAAAGAGTGGAAGGGAGTGGAAGAGACACAGAGAGAGAAACATCAATGTGAGAGAGACACACTGATTGGTTGCCTCCTGCACACACCTCAATCAGAGCCTGCAACTGAGGTGCATGGCCTTAACCTGAATCAAGCCAGGCACCCTTTAGTCCTCAGGATGAACCTCTAGCCACTGAGTCAAACTTTTTTCTTTTTTTTAAATAAAATTTTATGAATTTCAGAGAGGCATGGGGAGAGAGAGAGAAACATCAATGATGAGCTAGAACCATTTATCTGTTGCCTCACTGAGGATCAAGCCTGCAACCCGGGCATGTGCCCTGATGAGGAATAAAACTGTGACTTCCAGGTTTATAGGTCAACATTCAACCACTGAGCCACGCTGGACTGGCTCTCCTTTATTTCTACATGAAGAGTTTCACCGAGTAACCAAAGAATTGATGAAAAAGTATTCCAGCTAATACAACAGAATTAGAATATCATCATTTTGCAACTCCCAGTGAATTAATCTAGGCAGTGAGCATTAAGGACTGTTAGCACTACACAAAGGAAGAACAGGAGAGTGTGTCCCTCCTGAATGAGAGAACACACCGTCACTTAAGAGTCTTGCCAAGGGATTAAACGTGAGCCTCCGAGCCCAGCCACCACAGTGCGGAAATGGTGAGGACAGGAGAGGCAGGGGACACTCTCAGACGTTACAGCTCAAGTGGCCGCAGGTTCTCCAGAAGGGACCATGCGAAAAGAAAGGGAGAGAGAGAAACTTTTACATTAAGAAACTCAGAAGACATGTCAACTTTTCCAAAATGGGCAGCACTAAATTATGGTGTCTATGGATGCACATATACGTAATTAAAATAATCAAGTGAAATGATTCCTATAGAAGCCCTGGTTACTTCTGGAAGGCACTGGAAGTGAAACATGGCACCGGAGGGCCTTCTAGAGGCCTAGCAAAGTTGGATTTCTTAACTTGAATGGTTGTTATGAATGCTTATCCCCTGAAATACATTACACAAATGCATTTATTAGAATTTGTCTCAAATATACCAATATTGGCTATTTCTTTTTTTAAAATATATTTTATTGATTTTTTTACAGAGTGGAAGGAGAGGGATAGAAAGTCAGAAACATAGATGAGAGAGAAACATCGATCAGCTGCCTCTTGCACGCCCCCCACTGGGGATGTGCCCGCAGCCAAGGTACATGCCCTTGACCGGAATCGAACCCGGGACCTTTCAGTCCGCAGTCCAACGCTCTATCCATTGGCAATATTGGCTATTTCTTGAAGCAATGACAAAGGGCATACACTTTCCAGATGGGAAATGGATAATGTAAAACCTTTTACAGCACTAAGTAGCAGGAACCCAACAAGTCCATGGCTCCGATTTAAAAGTGCTGTTCTGTGAAACAAGAAACTTTCTTCTCAAGGGCAACATAGATGTGCTAGAAAAGCTTAATAAATTCTTCCTGGCTATGGATTGATAACTGATCATTTTAATCACCATTAACATTTGTTGAGAGAAGGCAAGGCTATGGCAATATAAAGCAGCAGAGTCCCTGCCAGATGGAAACTGCCCACAAGGCACTAAGACACCGGACGGAAGTCCACAGGAGGGAGAGCAGGAGCTGGGAACCCTTCAATCCAGCACCTCACCCCACCTACTGCCGAGCCCACTGGAGCACGAGGAGGAAGGTCCTCTGAAGGGACCCGAGGCGGCGTGTGAAATGCAACTACGAAAGCCTGGCCAGCGGGGCCATAAACCGTGTGACAGAGCAAACCGCCTAGAGAGCTGGGAGGCGAGATGCCGACAGGCCAAAGCGGGGCCTAAAAATGCTACCCACAGAGCGAAGGGTCTGAAATAGATAATTTAAAGGTAAGAATAGAGAACCTCAAAGAGCAAATGTACAAAAAGGCAGGGGTGTTCACTAATACTCTCCCTCATTGGCAGGTCCAGAATAATAGCTATAGAAGAGGACAATTCGTAAGGAGGCATTTTGAATAAAGTAGAAAAAAGGAAGGGAGGAAACATCGTAGCTACAAAATTCCCTTCCAACAGGGTCTTTAATCATCCAAGGAGAATATCAATATTTTCTTTGAAATAATATAGTCAATGCTAAAGCGCGATGAGGAAAAATACTCGACTATGGAACCCGTGCTCCAGTGCCAACAAGCAGCATCTAGGTGCATCAGAGCTAAAGGGCATGGCGATCAGGAGAGTCCATCTGGTCATCATGCAAAGTGCGACACCAAAGAACGGGCTCACTTAAATTCCCCATGAAAGGTGCCCATGGAGAACGTGATGCTAGGATGGGATGAGGGCTAACAATAAGAATAAAAACAAAAATCAACAGGGCCTCATTTCCCCGACACTGCCGTTGGAGCTTTTTAATCTCAGAGAGGCCATCATACATTCTGTGCCTGGGTCTGATCCAAACATTCCGTACAGCTCTTCCACATCTTATTCTGTTGAAAATATTTGGCAACTGAAATCTATTATGATGTCAAAAGGTAGCTGACAACATAAGATGTATCCTGCTGAGTTGATGCCACACATGGGTAAATGCAAAACAACAGCAGTTATCATAGAACTGTAAGAACTGCAAATTAACCAATGATTTCTACTTCACTGACATAAATAACGGTAAAGACGTGGCTAACTTCCAAACATCTTTACCACTGTTTAATTTGTCAAAGTCCATCAAGAGCATTTCAACCACAAACCTGTCCTCTAAGATACATTATCATCACTTAGATCAGCCTGGGTGGCAACCCAAGTAATACTGTCATTCCAAAGGCTCCATGAGGATTCTGCCCTCAGCTCTTATTCCTCCATGTGTCAGCATCTCACTCTTGCATAACACCATTCTTACTATCAGTTCCTTAAGATCATTTAAATGTCTCATTTAAAAGCATATCTCATTTTGTGAGATATGTCTGTCTGCTTTCAAATTAGTTATTCATTATAGCCTTAAGATTCCAATTTGGGCTTTCCGTCGGGCCGCAGCCATCAGGTAAGCCAGGACGGGCGCCCACAAGGCCGTCCGGGAGCTGTGGGGGCAGGAGCAGTCCGCTGAGAGGCGCTTCTTCTGAGGGTGCGCTGCCGCCTCCGCCAGCTCTCTGCCGCCACCGCCCGCCCCCCGCCCGACAGGCGCGCAGGCTGGGCTGCCCGCCAAGCGAGGTCATGTCATGTACAGATCCGTGTGGCCCTGGTGGCCGCAACCGCCCTGTCCCTACGGCGCCACCTAAGGCGAGCCTGTCCGTCGCGGTGTTGGCCCCTGAGGTTTGCTCGCAGTCTCCAGTCTGCTGCCCGGGAGCGAGCCGGGCGCCACTGTGGGGCTCTGAGGGCCTGCACTTACCGGGTCGCGGAGACTCCACGTACAGACTCTTTGGGGTTATCCTCATGGCTCCATTCCATAAAGCTATCAGAAGACATCCCGACTCCTAATGGATCACCCACCAGCCCACGAGCCAGGGAGACGCGAGGGCTGGCGTCTGCGGCCGCAAGAGCCGTGGCCTTGGGAAGGGCCGCAAGTTCCCCCACACTGTTGGCGGTTCTCGCCGTGCCGCTTGGAGAAGGCGCAATACTGTCCAGCCCCACCGTTACCGCTCCTGTAAGTAATGTTTGTAAACTTCTTACCTGATAAACAACTTAGGACAGTCAAAAAAAAAAAAAAAGATTCCAATTTGGCTCAAATTAGCAAGATTTTCTGTTTACTTCATATTTGTGAACCAAGAATGCTGGCAGCTAGAGTGGTTAGCTGATGGCTATTGGGAAGCCCAGCAGGTAGGAAGGCCACAAGTTAAAAAGAAATAACGAAAACAATAATTCCTTTCTCAGAGAAACTCAAGACACAGAACCTCTTGGCTTCCTCCACCAACAATCAACTCTATGACATATGTTCCCAGATGACAGAAAAGGAAAATGTCTCTAACCTGTACAATCTCCTCTGAAAACCCATGTTTCACTCAGAGTGAATTTAAAGCCTGGCTAAACAATTTCATTGCTCATTGATAAACACCAAAATATGGTTAAGGATATCAAAATGGCTAAAGAAATAAAGAAATCAAAGACAAATGCCTTTTAAAAATGTATTCAGTGAGAAATTCTCTTTTTACATATTGTGTGTGTCTTTGCCCCACCCTCAGCTTTCTCACTGACATATGTCTAGAACAAATTTAACATACTGCTGCAAAGGAAAAAATTCAATGTTTAGCCATAATACTGCTAGCAAAAACAATCAGCAAGCAGCACCACTGTCCACGTGGGAGCCGTGTGTGCTCCAGTGCCAAGGCAGGATATCCAACTCGGGACTCGTCCTGATACACGAGTGTAGAAAGGCGCTTGATAGGCACTAAGTAAATCTAGCATATAGTACTTATGCCCAAATTGCTTTATTTCATGTTTCTGTGTTTGGGCAGAAAAGCAATTTCTGTATGACAGATGCACCTGGAGTTTGCCATAAGGCCCACACACAGAAGGGGCAGTAGAGCCATAGATTTAGGAACAATGAGAAAATTCTATTTTATTTTAATTTGCTAAAAAAAAAAAAAAGAGGGGGTGCATATTTTCCCCATGGAACATGTTTTCATTTGGTTAGTCCATGTCTATGGAGTTAGTGAAGCACAGAGGGGAAACACTGACTTACAGCAGGTAAGTCAAAGCCCTGTCACCTGCTACTGAAGATCATGTCCGTTTCCCCTCAGTTGGACTCTACTGCTGCCACAACAATAAAATATATGAGCCACCACCCGTCACTCCTATTTGCCTGCAAACAAGGCCTAAACACCTCTATCAATGCCAGAGAGCTGCCCCGTTATAAATAAGCATTTCCATTAGTGTGTAATTTTTAATCTTAAAACTGGATGAAGTACTGGATGCAGGTACATAACAAGAGTTCTCTTTTTGGTCTCAAGAAAGTCTTTACCTATAAAACAGGGTCCCTGATGAGAGAAACAGGCAATTCAACAATAGCTGGAGATTTCAATACACCACTTACAATACTGCCTAGAACTAGGCAGAAGATCAATAAGAAAATGGAAGACACAAGCAATATCAAGGACAGATAGACATCTAGCAGACACCTACATACACCTACAGACATCTACAGATATCTACAGACATCTATAGACACCTACATACATTTATAGACTTCTATCAGACACAGACACCTACAGACAACTATGGACACCTACAGACATCTATAGACTCCTATCAGACACTTAAAGACACTTATAGACACCTACAGACACCTATAGACATCTACCAGACACCTACAGACACCTACAAACATTTTCCAGACACCTACCAGACACCTACAGACACTTCCAGACACCTACAGACACCTGCAGACACCTAGCAGACACTTACCGACACCTATAGACACCTACCAGACACCTATCAGACACCTACTGACACCTACTGACACCTACCAGATACCTACAGACACTCAGCAGACACCTATAGAAAAGTCCACCCAACAACAACATGATATACTCTTCTCGAGCATACATGGACACTCTCAAGATAGACTATAAGATGGGCCATAAAACAAACCTCAATAAATTAAAAATTATTGAATACTAAATATAGGCTCTAATTAAAATGGATTGGAGCCCTAACTGGTTTGGCTCACTGGATAGAGTGTCGGCCTGTGAACTGAAAGATTCCAGGTTCGATTTCGGTCAAGGGCATGTACCTTGGTTGTGAGCAAATCCCCAGTAGGGGGTGTGCAAGAGGCAACTGATCGATGTTTCCCTCCCATAGATGTTTCTGACTTTCTATCCCTCTCCCTTCCTCTCTGTAAAAAAATCAGTAATATATATATATATATTTTAAATGGATTGGAATTCAAAATAAATAACACAAATAACTTGAGAAATTAACAAACATGGAAATTAAACCACACATTCCTAAATAATAGAACAAAAAGACACGATAAAACAAAAATACTTTGAGATGAATGAAAACAAAAACATAGTATATCAAAGCTTATGAGAGTCTAGGTAAAGCAGTGTTGAGAGAGGGAAACTTGTAGCTATAAACATCTTTATTAAAACAGAAAATGATCTCAAATAATTTGAATTAATCAACCAATTAACATATCTAACAATATGTTCTAAAGCAGTGGTTCTCAACCTTTCTAATGCCGTGACTCTTTAATACAGTTCCTCATGTTGTGGTGACCCCCAGCCATAAAATTATTTTTGTTGCTACTTCGTAATGTAAATATCTGTGTTTTCCGATGGTCTTAGGCCACTAGCAGCATTGCCCAAGACCATCGGAAAACACAGATATTTACATTGCGATTCATTAACAGTAGCAAAATCACAGTTATGAAATACAAACAAAAATAATTTTATGGTTGGGGTCACCAGAACATGAGGAACTGTATTAAAGGGTTGCAGCATTAGAAAGGTTGAGAGCCCCTATTCTAGAGCTTGATTCTCCAGTCCTAAGACCAAGAAAATTTAGAGTAATAATTTTTACTCAGTAAAGATACAGACTCGAAGTTTTGTTTCACAGAATGTGACAAAATTATTTATGCATGGGAGTTTTTATAGAACATAATTCTCTACTTAATAACTTCCTAAAAACGGGAACTGAGATCACATAAGTTAGCAGAAGATATGGCTTTGAGTCTAGTCATTTTTCTGCTACACAAATAATGTTGCTTATATTTACACAAGAAGCCTTGTGCACAAAAATTTGTGCACTCAGGGGGTCCCTCAGTGTGGCCTGCACCCTCTTGCAGTCCGGGACCCCTTGGGGGATGACTACCTGCCAGGTTAGGCCTACTCCCCAGGGGATCAGGCCTAAGCTGGCAGTCAGACATCCCTCTGGCAGCCCAGGAGCCCTTGGGGGATGTCTGACTGTGGCTTAGGCCCACTCTCTTGCAGCTGCCTCTGTGGAAGGCATGGTGCCGGTGCCAGTGCTAGGACCAGGACCAGGCCTGCACCACTGCCTCTCTTGCCACCTCTGCAGAAGTGGGGGAAAGGGGTGCCGGGACTACCATAGGTGGCCTGGCGGTACAGGCTCACTGGCCTCGCTCACTGGTCATTCCAACAGATTGTTCCACCTTCTGGTCTAATTAGCATATTAGTTTTTTATTATATAGAATGCTGTAAGCCAGTAAACATTTGCCTTCCCATTGCCAGTATCCTTTTCAGATGCATAGTGCATCTTCATGCACTCATCAGGCATTACAAATTCATTATGAAAACTATAAAAATCTCAGACCATCTCTTTTCTCAAGAAAGCATTTATTGAGAGACTCTCAGGAGAACTCCCGGGGGGTCTCTGCCTCCCTGGAGTCAGGGCGGGAGCATCTGAGGGGGACAGGAGGACACGGTAAAGAAGGGCATTGAGAAGCCAGGAGAAATGTTAGTCCCTAAGCACACTGAGCTATAGTCGACCATGAGATGGTGAGACAGAGACCATCCTCATGCTGGGCAAGGAGTCTAAGAAGGCAGACATGTGGGTAAACTGGATTTCAACAGCAAATTGACCTTGATACAAGTGTAAAATCTGCCATTTTTAAAAATTAATTCTGAATTAATTGCAGACACACAGGAAGTAGCAAAAATAGTATAGAGTCCCATACCCCCTTGCCAGTCCCCCGCCCCTCCCCCCGCAAGGCATCCCACAGCGCAGACCTTCACGACAGGAGATTGGCCCTGGCATTAATGCTCAAGGGGCTACAGTCCTGGCTCATTTCAGGTACTTTTTCTACAGCCTTAGGTGAGTTAACGGAACCGGCCTCTCTGAGCCTCCATTTGCTGATCTGGAACAGGAAGGCATTAAGAGGAGCAACTTCCCAGTATTTGTCAGGTTCAGTGAGACAGTGCTGGTGCGCTGCTCCCAATGGGAGCGGCCTCAGCGAGACCTGATAACTTGCAGAACTAAATTATTGAACAAGGTTTTGGGGATTGCTAGTTCTGCTCTGATATTTGAGGGCCCTTCCTACTGCCCACTACTGTAGAGATATCATCTGCCACTATTTATAGTTTGACCAACCCAAAGGACAAAACCACGAAAGAAGCCAGGGCAGGCAGCCTGCCCTAAGGACTGAAAGGAAGTTGAACTCAATTCCTTTCCTGGTACGCATAGGCCCTGATGTTTCCAACTCCATTTTCCAGCACAGAAATGACTCAGGCACAGTTGACAATCCTTTTATGGCCTTGGGGGGGGGGGGGGGGCGCGGGTGAGGGAGAGAAGTGAACCGTTATCTAAGAATAATCTTGTGCTTTACATAGCTTTGCTTCCCCTTTTTGGGGAGTGAAGGGTAGAGGGTAGGCTTTTGGATTTTTTTTTAAATCTTAATTAAATTTTTTGAATCAAACAGAATGAAGTTCCCAGACTTCCTTGTGGCAACACTCCAGGGAAGCAGGGCTCTTCACAAGGTGAGGTCTTCAATGGGTTGAAGGGGCCCTTTGTGCACAGTCCTCACCAGGCGGTCCCTCTGGGTTTCCATTCTTTCCCATCAGCTGCTCTTGTGAGCCCGGCCACGGTTCCTCCCTTTGGGCGTGACAGACACATGCCAGAACTCAGAATGCTCCTGGGCCCTCCCTCCTTCCCAGCAACATTTGGGGACACAAGTTATCTGGCATGGGCAAAGAAGACCTTTGCTGATTTCCCCCAGGTTTGAAATGCTCAACCTTGAGGATGAATGAATCAGAAACTTTAAAGCTATTTTTTTGGTACTATATATTTTTTTATCCTAATTTTTTCATTTTGCAAATTGGCTACATTTTCAAAGCCTATACCATCCACAAACATTCTGAAACACTAAAATGTCTGGAATGTTATGCATTATTTGGAATCATTTAAAAGGACAAATAATATGTCCACTAATCAGCCAAGTGGCAGAGCAGACATCTTTGGTTCATTTTACCTCTCAGATCTCTTTTCCATTCTCTTCAAGGCAGACCAAATAAGAATCGTGTTTGGGTAGTTTCAACTTAGGTTTCACCCTGATGGGTCTCCCCAGGCGTCCCTCAGTGCTGACCAGAGCATAAGGAAGTAATGGGACAAACGCGAAACCACCACATACTATCAGTGAAGTAGCCTATAAATTTTGGTTTTTCAATCTCAAGATTTATTTTTAATTGGATCAAAGAAAAGACTGGGAGTTGTAGAAAAACAACTGATTTTTTATTTTATAAAATACACCAAAATGATCAAACCCTGATTTTCCACCCGAGTTAAAAAGAGAGCTTTAGTTTTGTGAGCCATGGCCTCCTGCCCATTTCTAGCTCCCATTTTCTCAACTTGAACATGTTTTCCTTAATATTACTTCTTTTTTCCTCTCCTGTGCTATGCAAGGTCCCTGCTTACTTTGGCAATGGACGCTCCATAAGAAAAGCCACCCAGCTCTCCATTCTAAAGGGAAATACTTCCCAAAGAATAGCAGAATTCTGATGCTGCATTTCCTTTCTGCTGCCAAAGAGCAAACAGCACTCTCCCTGAGGATTCAGTGGAGATGGGTGGTGCGTGGAGGAGGGGGGGCACGGGGTGGTGGGCGCTCTCCTGAAACACCTACTAGAACCATGAATGGCAGGTGTGAACAGGGACCATCTAAAGGTTCACGACTATTCAGTGCTTGTAAAAAACACGATGTGGCAATCCTATCTAATAAAAGAGTAATATGCAAATTGACTGTACCTCCAATAAAGCCACGCCCATAGCCATGCCCATCAGCCAATCAGGAGCAGGTTATGCAAATAAACTCCAACCAAGATGGCTGTGGCCACTGAGAGCAGGAAGGAGGCTTAGGTTTCCCTGGCAATGGAGGAAGCCAAACTTTCCACCTGCCCTTGCCTGCCTAGGCCTCCACACAATGCTATAAAGTTTCAATTATAGAAGATACATAATCCCAACAGAAATGGCAGCAGCCACAGATCTGGAGAGGGCAGAGGCTACGGTTGCCCAGACAATGGAGGAAGCCAAGCTTCTGCAGCCCTAGCACCTAGGCCTCCACTGTATGCTACAAAGTTTCAATTATAGAATTTAAATGAACCCAAACATAAATGGCTGTCACCACAGAGCAAGCAGAAGGCTTGGCTCTGCTCCACGCTACAAAGTTTCAATTGTAGAACATAAATTAATCCCAGATCCCAGGGCCTCCTCTTGGGTCGCTGGGGGGCATGGCCAGCCTGCAAAACACCATAGGCCCCTCGCTCAGGTCACCCCAAGCCCCAAGAGAATCCCACCCTAATCCAGAACACTCTTCAGAGCAAATCAGCGGCCCCCACCCATGCACCAGGCTCCTATCCTATCTAATAAAAGAGTAATACACAGATTGAACATCACTCCAACACACAAGAAGATTGCCCCCACGTGGTCAAAGATTCTGCCCCCATGTGGATACAAGATGGTCAGCAGGGAAGGGCTGTTGGGAGGTTCTAGGCCTGTAAGGGAGGGCAGTTGTGGGTGATCAGTCCAGCAGGGGAAGGCAGTTGGGAGAGACCAGGCCTGCAAGGAAGAGCAATTGGGGGCAATCAGGCCTGCAGGGAAGGGCAGTTAGGGGTGACCAGGCCGGCAGAGGAGGGATGTTGGGGGCAAACGAGCTGGCAGGGGAGCAGTTAGACATCAATTAGGCTGGCAGGGTAGTGGTTAGGGAGTGATCAAGCTGGCAGGCAGAAGCGGTTAGGGGCAATCAGGGAGGCAGACAGGCAAGCAGCTTGGAGCCAGCAGTCCTGAATTGTGAGAAGGGTGTCTGACTGTCTGATCCTACTGGGATTGGGCCTAAACAGGCAGTTGGACATCCCTCGAGGGGTCCCAGATTGGAGAGGGTGCAGGCTGGGCTGAGGGACACTTCCCCCACACCCCACCCCCCTACCCCATGCACAAATTTCACGCACCGAGCCTCAGGTGTGTGTGTGTGTGTGTGTGTGTAATGAGACAGTAAAGCAGGCCAAATACACAATAAGAAAAAGCATTTTTCAAACACAAAATACAAGGTAAGAAAATGCCTTTTATTTCAGAGAATGCCCAGCAAAAACCAAATTCAAAGATGGAGAAGGTGAAGCTTTCTGTGATTAAAATATTCCCTAAAATGGTCATCAGGCCTACATGAAAGCCTTAAAAATTTAAGGAGGGGTGACATGCTTACGCAAGAAAAGCAAAAAGAGGTTTGCACACATGATATTGGTTTCAATGAGGAAGGGGGAATGCCAAAAACAGTATAAGAATGAAGCACTCACATAATAGATCACTGTGAGCAAAGCACTCCTGCAGATGTTGGCCGCCGTGAGCTAAGCCTCACGCTGGAAAGGCTGTGTGACTGGAACTATGATATATAAAGTAAGACCCAAGCGCCAAAGTTTTGATTTAGCCCAGAAAACGTGGCTGTTTTTGTTGGGTGGAAGAGGCAGTTTTTTCACTGCGTAAAGAATTACAGTAAACATCTGTTAACCATGCCCACAGAAGGGCTGACTGTTTCACCCAGGCTCATTTTAAAGGAATAAGTGTAATTAATAAACCACACAGCTGTTGAATCCAACCTTCCAATAAGTCAGCTGCTTCTCTCCTCATACAGTGTGTTAAAGAAGTGCTTAATGGAGAAAGCTTGCTGATGTTGCCATCAACACTTTCTGGGGACCACCGGTGGGTAGGAATTTTCCAGGGATGCTTAACAATACAAGAGGACTTCACTCCTTATCTCGCTCCTAAGACACTCTTTTCTGGAGATTCTCTTGCTCTAAAATTATTACAATATGTGTATCATTTAGGTAACTAAGTCCCCATTTTTAAACACATTTATGTTCTAATGGATTTACCTCACACATAAAAGTCCCAGAGTACATCTCTCTGTCAAACGACCTCTTTTGAAAATGACTAAGAATTCACATCATCCAGAATTACTTGGGTTTCTTAAAATTCCTTATTTGGTTGGTTCTTTTAGAAGAAATGGGGAAGTAGGGAAAATGAGTTACTCAGGCTGTCACTCAAACCTGTCAAGTCAAGAGCTCTAAACATCACTTTCCCCTGATTAACTAGCTCTAAGCCTCCACAATGTGGGTCGCCAGGATTATTTCTAAATGTTCCCAATTAAGAGACAGAATCAAATTCATAAAACCTCAACTTCCATTCTGAGTTAAACAAAGCACTGCTCCATCTAATGAGCAGGATCTTCTAGACTCAGAAAAGCCAGTTCTGCATACTCTAGATGTTACCACTCAATCAAGCTAAAAACTAAAGTCTCCTATTTCTGACTTATGCCAATCTTCAATCAACAAGACACTATTTCCCTTGAATCTAGAACACAGTAATCCATGAAGGTCAGACTTCAGTGACCCCATTTTAAAAATAAACATTAAACTCATCAACTCCATTGATTCCAATGGTTGGTTGAAACTGGATAGAGTCCCAGATGCTGTACCAGCTCTGAGCGCAGTGGAGGAGCCCGGGGCCGGGAGATGCCAGTGTTCTCACTTTTCCAATCAGTCTTCAACAAATACCGATTCAACACCTCGTGGTGCCAGCTGATGAGTTCTGTGTGTGTCTGCCCATCAATGTACACATGTGGGTATGTGTGCACAGCAGGGAAGAAGTGAAGAGTGAGGTATCATCTTACTTTTTTAATTGATTTCCGGGAGAGGAAGAGAGAGAGATAGAAACATCAATAATGAGAGAGAATCATTGATCTGCTGCCTCCTGTATGCCCCCTTACTAGGGATCCAGCTGGCAACCTGGGCATGTACTCTAAGAATCAACCTTGACCTCCTAGTTCAAGGGTTGATGCTCAACCACTGAGCCACACCAGCTGGGCAAGGTGCTATCTTTTTTAATGCTACTGATATCTGATAGAATCTTGAGGAGAAATTAATACAAATGTCAGGGTCTGATGGATCGAAAATATTATTCTTGTGTTTACTTGTTTGTTCCTTTCCCACAGATTGTTATGTGCTGAGACAAGAATGAAGAGAGCAGAGATAAAGATGGAAAGAGAAAGCAAGGTTCTGATACCCCAACGGCCCTCAAGTGATGATGAACATTAGAAAAGAAAGAGAAGGGACCACAAAGGCCCATGTTATTTACCAATTGTCAAGGCCTTCCGGAGCAAGCCTACAACTGGCTGGTCAATGCTCCAACACAGTCAAGATTCATTCCCACATGTTAGTCTAGCACCAGAGCCCACGGTGCTCAGGACTGAAACACACATGTCTGCTACAGGAATTGATGCTTAAGTAAAAATGCAATGATCCATCATATTTGTGCAATAGAAGGATTAAGTTAGCTATAATTTTCAAGCTTTAAATGAAAATTCCACGCTTTTAAGTATACTCCTAGTGAAAGATAATGTGATGAATGTCATAATAAAAAAAAAAACTTAGGAGGAAATAATTTTTATCCTTTTTAAATTTTCCTTATGAAATGCATCATTTTAACCTACTGCATTTCAACACAAATGTAAATTTGTTTTGATAAAATGAAGAGCCTTTGAATCTAATTGCTTCTACAATGATCTGTTAAAACTTAGTAATCAGATTTTAACAGACTGCCTAATTAACCAACTCATCATTTGCCAAGATCCAAATATGGGTTGAACTGTGGCCAAGGAGAAAATATGATGGACATGAAAATTATTAATTCAGGGAAGCATCAAAAACATGTGGAGTTAAAAGTTCTTTGCTAAATCTTACCGTCTATAATAGCCTTAATTTTTATAATATAAGCAACTATGAAACTACAAAAATATATTCTATACAGGATATATAAAAACATTTAAAAATCAACAGGTTGTTGGTATGACTCAGTAATTTTTTTCAGCCTCTGACCACCTATGAGGTAACAATCCTAGATGCCATTCATTGTAATAATGAGTCACAGTGCCCAGTGCCAGCATCACAGTCACTTTTTCACAGGCATGAGCTGCTCATCCTCCACTTGACCCTTAACCATGTGGAAGGGACCTCTTGTATCTTCAGGTATCAGATAAGAAAACCAACCTTCAGAACTTTTTTTGTTCACGAGAATGTAGGGATAGACAATATACAATCTTTTCAAAATTCTTCCACGAGTATTATTAACAATTTTACAATTTAACTCACCAGAGTTTTGGCCTTGGGAGCTGCCTCCATTCATTTATCACCAACTGAGGCGACAGAGACTGTGGTAACTTGAAAGAGGCCAGGTGGCCGGACTGTACACAATCTGCCATCAGCAGCTCATTCTTCCTATCATCAGCAGCCCTGATAGCTCCCACAAAGATGTGTGTGCATTTTAACTGAGCTAAGATATTCAGAAGCCAATTTTCCTAGGTAATCCAAATGCAAGTCCAAAACAGGGTTTAATCTAAGAAGAGATGCTACATCCATCGATCTATCCATTTCCCCTTAGTTACTTGGCAATGCCTATTCATCTCCTGAGGCTTCTGTGAGCCCTTCCAGTTTCCCTCCTCCCACCATGCACACCACCAACCGGTATTCTTGTTGCTTCTCCATCACTGCACTATCATCGGCCTCTCTGTCTCTGCAGATATAAGTAAGTTAAAACCAAGGATCTTGCTTTGGGACCTAGAGAGATGGTTGGACAGAAGACTAGGTGGGAGAGTGAAGCCAAGCATAAAATCTGGCTCCTTTAGGACAGGCCACCTACCAGGTAGTGCATGTCATTGGAGAGGGCTAAGCATGGAACAGACAGTTTCCTGGGGAAACCTCAGAGAATGCTCAAGCATGGGTAGCTGGGCCATGCAACAACTAAAGGTTCCTTCCAACCCTCTAATCCTACTTATTTACTGTGCATCAAGCACAGTGCCTTAAGGGTACAAATATACAGTCACCCTTCCTAGAATTCTGCCCCTTCTTCTGAAACCAGCATGCTTTTTACCCCCTGTCCATTGCCTTCTTTAGGTTCAACACCATCTGTGACTGCAAAGGACCCACTCCAGACTAAGCACCCTTTCCTGCCCCACCCAGGGCAGCTCCAGCCCCAGGGAGCGATTCAGGGTAGGTAACTCCCACACTGATTAATCACAGAATCAGGGAGAACCAAATTCTCTGACAGCTGCTAGAACTGTAAGAAAAGACCCTTTCTGCTGAGGCTACTGTGAAACAGATAGGTGAAAGGTTATCATCCTCAGCCAGTAATGCCCACCAGAGTGCACCCAGCACAGAGCAGCCCAGGCCTGAGAGCACCTTCTCACTCCCATCTCTCAAGTCTGTCCTACCAATCCACTGTTCAGAATCATCAAGGAATCAAAGGTGACCCTTGAACATGGTTTGAACCACCTGGGTCCCTTTATACATTCTTCCCAATCAGCACCTGAACTGTTTCTGACCTGTGGCTGGGAGCCCACAGACCCCAAGCCGGGGGTATGCACTGAGGTGTGCCTTCCATTCAGGGGCTGGCGTGGCTGCAGACTCTACCCACAGGGTCCCGGGACCACACCCTCGGATCCCAAGGGCATGATTTAGCTTCTGGAGAAGTCAAAAGTTATATGTAGATTTTCAACTGCAAGGGGTGTTGGCACCCTGAGTCCACATGGTAATTCATTTTTGCCTAATCTCATCTCAAGTGACCAAGAAGCCTAACATAGTTGGGCTTGGCATGTTACACAGAGACATTAGAGGCAGCCTGTGGTTTGTTATCACGGAGACGCTGACACTTGGGATCCTGTGAGTAAAAATGGCTTATTTTCGGTCCCTCGCAACTAGGCTTTATTTATATCGTTTTTCAACATGTTGACTGTAAATGTTTTTACAAAACTAATTTTATTATTGTTAATCCTCACCCGAGGATATTATTTCCATTGATTTTTTTTCTTTTTCTTTTTTTTTTAAACTGGAAGGAACGGATGGAGGGAGAGGGAGTGGGAGAAACAATGATGTCAGAGAGAGACATCAGTTGGTTCCCGCCTGCATGTGCCTTGGCCTGGCATCTAACCTACAATTCAAGTACATGCCCTTGACTGGGAATCAAACCCATGACCTTTGGGTGAATAAACGAATGCTCTAACCACTTAGAAACACTTAGAAACACTGGTCAGGGACAAATCTAATCTTTTTATTTTTTAAAGGGAAAGTCCTTGGGATGTAGCTTATGAATTTGTAATTCTATTGACCAAGAAAGCAAAGACATCCGCTTGCTCACCACTGCTGCTCTCAGTACCTGGATCTTCACCTGGTGAACAAGAAGGTGTGCAGGTGAATGCATTCCAAGGAGCAAGGGACACCTGGACCTGCCTGCAGAGCAAGCGCCAGGTACAGCACTGCCCTTGGGAAGGAGACATTCTCACTTTGCTGCACTTCCCCAGGTGCCTGGAGTCAGTGACTAATCCTATATAATAAAAGGCTAATATGCAAATTGTCCCCTCAGGAGTTCAATGGCTCGTTATGACGTGTGTTGACCACCAGGAGGTGGCACGGAACATGGCAGGCGATCAGCAGAGGTGGAGGGACCAGAGGGAGCGAGGGAAGGGGGAGGCAGGGAGGTGGGGAACCTGATTTGCCCTGATGGCCTGTCAGGCCTAGGGGCCCAACCAATGGGCAAATTTCATACTCAGGCCTCTAGGACAGAATAAGGGAGGCGACCAAGGTGAGACTCATTAGAGTAATGCATCAGAGAAAATGACACGAAGATCTAGAGAAACTGTCTTCAAAGGCACATCCACCTAAGGAACCTAAGGATAGAAGAATGCCAATTAAGTGTCCTTTTTAAATAAAAATATGGGATTTTTTTGTTATTGCGGTTGATATTAGAGAGAAAAACAGAATCATCAGTTATGAGAGAACCACTGATTGCTGCCTCCTGCATGCCCACCACTGGGGATGGAGCCAGCAACCCGGGCCTGTGCCCTGACCGGGAATTGAACAGGTGACCTCTCAGTGCATGAGCAGAAGCTCAACCACTGAGCAGCACCAGGCAGGCTAGTGATTGCTATCTTTCCTGGTCATATTGGGACACAGTTATTCCCACTGCTCTTGTATTAGCAAAAAGAATCAAAGCGTTTGAAAAGTGTAGTGAGATCAAATAGAGCCTGCTAGGTGGCATTGAAGTATAAAGGCTCAACATGCAGCACAAGGGGCCCCAGGGGATACGTGTGCTAAAGCAACCAGTGCCTGCCAATCAACACGCCAGGACAATGTTTGCCTGGGCGGCGGGCAGGCACAGCATATGGCAGAGTGATTGGGAGCCATGGCCCAGGGGAAGGGGACCTGGGTTCAAAACCCAGCTCTACTTTTATAAACAAAAAAAGTGTGAGGAAGTCACTCAACCACACTAAGCCTGTTTTCTTATCTGCAGAGTCAGTTTTTAGAATCGTACCTCTCTCATAGAGTTTCCATGACTTAAGATATATCAAGTGGATTTGCGTCCCTGTTACCGACTGATTTGGCACACATATAAACAAAGGCAAGGTGTGGCTGCTCTTGATGAGAACTCCCATGGGAAAAGCCCTGTTGGCACTGAAAAATTCCCTGCCCGGCACATCTCCAGCAGACCCACTGGCACTGTGAGGCACTGCACCACTCTGGGCATGGACATGCGGCCACAACTCAAGTCCTGAGAGAACACACTCTCCCCCTGCAGCCCAGCAGAAGGCAGGGGAGACGGCGCGTGAGGACCGCTCCGGCTGCCAGGCCGGGAGCTGCAGCACCACATGCCGAGGTGTGCGGCTCTCTGTGGCCTCCGGGCGCTGTGTGGGTTCAGGGAGGTGTCCGGAGGTGAGGGCTGTGGCCCTCAGGTCACAGCCCTCTGAAGAGGGGCCTCGGTCACTCTGCCGTGCTGTGCACCACTTGGTGGAAACGCACTGGGTTTTAGCTTTGCCTTTATTAAGAAGAAACCAAATGCGGTGCCCATCATGTCCCTTATTTTTGTAAGTGCAGAGGATATAAATTAGTAAGGTCAGTGGCTCTCCATTTCGTAGATAGGCCCTGTCATCCCATTAGTCATATAAATTAGAGTATGTGACTTGATTTAGTTCATCTTTAAAACAACTTTTGAAAAAAATTTTAAATGATTGATTTGTGAGAGAGAGATGGGGGGGAGGACAGAGAGATTCATTGTTGTTCCACTCACGTATTCATTTATTGGTTGATTCTTACCGGGTTTATGTCCTCTGACTGGGGATCGAACCTGAAATCTTGAGCTATCGGGATGATGCTCTGATCAGCTGAGAGCTACCTGCCAGGTGACTGGCTCATCTTCCACTAGCACAAAGCGAAGGGATGTGCAGACAGAGCTCCTGTCTGCTCAGCCGCGTTCACCTGAACACACAGGGAACAATGCTCGGAGCGCACAGAGGCCTGGAGCAGCAGGCAGCAATGGAGGCCGTGTCCCAGGTGAGTGACAGAGCCCGCTAATTATGAGGGCTATTTATATCCACTCTTGTCAATCTAAAAGACTGGAGTTTTCTTTAAAAAATAATGTGAAGTATCAGGACAGAACATCGAGTGTACAGTGTTTAAAAAAACTAAGAATTTTTAAAGAAGTTTAAGACCTGGTGTATTGTGAGGCTGGAGATCAAACCAGCTTTGACCTCCGAAGGCCGAGGGTCCTAGTCAGGTGACTAAGGACAGTGCAGCACCCGACTGCTTCAATCCCAGGACTCTGTGGGTGTGGGCGAGGCCCCACACATCGAGTTAGCCAGCCTTGGAGGTTTACCATTTATATTACCTGAAACATGTCACCAACAATCAAAAGCCAACATGTCAACAGCCAACAGATCCCTCCATGCTTCTTCACTTTGTATTTTTTAGTTTTCAAATGAATTCAGTGCATGAAACATGAGCAAACATCCTAGGGAATTATGGCTCTTCGCCACGTTCACCACTTTAAAAGGAAGCCCGCAAGTGTAGGGTGCATTTTGCCAGTTCCACTTAAATAGCTTTTGCTGAGATCTCTAGTCAACAGTATCCTGTTCTGTCCCAGACCCTGTGCCAAGCACTGCACATGTGTCATCTCATTTAATCCTTGTAATATGACTTTGAGTTATGACCCCTGCCTCAGGTAAGTAGATTGAAGCCCAAAGAAAGTAATTTGTCCCAGGACAGCGAGTGAATGGGAGTGCTGCCCTCAATGCATGTTGGGCCCAAACGGCAAATGACTCCGCCTTTGTGGGGAAGGTAATGAACAGCTCCTTCTGGATGGGAGACACACAGTGTCAAAACATGTGCGATGAATGGTGGAAACTTTCCAGAGAAAACCCAAAGGCAGTATACTATTCCTATAACTAAAGGGTCTTATTTCTTACTTTCTCATCCAGACACAGTCAATGTTAATACAGAAATTCAGAGGACAGTTCTCAACTGTATCCTGACTGATTCAGCACACTGACCTGGAGCATGCCTACCAGCTGTAGGCCCTGCCCACTGTGAGGCAGCACAATGGTCGACAGGCCTCCCTTCCCTTCCTGATGACCTGGCGAGTAGGCGTATTCAGAAAGTGAGACGCTTCAATCAATGGAGCAAATGCCAAGCTTGGATGAAGCAAGGTGAGAAGGGAAAAGGGACATCTGCAGTAGGACTGGAGGACAGGGGCGGGGAGTGGGAGGGCAGGAAGCACAGAGGTGAGAAGGAGTGAGCCTGTGTCGCACAGAAACTGTCCCAGGGGAAGAGTACATGGATAAAGTGTCCAAATAAAATATTGAAACCATATAGCAATAGCTCAAAGGTTACAAGGGTTTTTGAACAAGCAAGATCTTTAAGCCATTATCTCCACAGAGTTAACTACCTTGTGAAAACAAAGCTTATGCTAAACATTCTATTTTTTGTGCTTTCAATTTTTTTTAATTGTGGTAGAAGACACATAAGATGAACCATTTAAACATTTTTAAGTTACCATTCAACAGTGGTAAATACATTTGCTTTGCTGTGCAACCAACCTCAGAACTCTTCATTGCTGGACTGAGCAGATTCCTGACGGGTACTAATAAAGCCTGGGGGTCAGTCGTCCCCCCCCAACTCGTCACTGTGACACGCCCAGCCAGTGGCTCACTGCCCGCTCCTACCCGCAGGTGGGATTACTTCTACTATCACTCCAAAACTCAATAGACAGCACGGTCACCTGCTTGCTACTACTGCTCATCTCTGGGACATATTGCCGCCAGGCCACCCCTGGCACAGCTGAGGGTCTGGCACTGTTGCGCAACAGCCCTGGGTGCAGACAGCACTGCTGTTCGAGGGCCGTGCCGAAGGAGACCTGTGGGAACCAGGCTGCTCTGCGGACTCAGCAGAGGCGGGCATGGGAGGCGGTGGGATGAGCATCAGTAGCCCAGCTCGTTCCAGATTATCATCTGCAATATCGGCATGAAAGCAGTTAGTGAACTCTGCGTGCTAGGCAGGTCCACTGTTTAAGTAAAAAAAAGAAAAAGAAAAAGAAAAAAAAAGAGCAAAGGAAGGAAGGAAGGAAAAAAGGAAGGGGGGGAGGGAGGGAGGGAAGGGAAGGAGAGAGGGAGGGGAAGGAAGGGAGGGAGGGAGGGAGGGAGAGAGGGAGGGGAAGGAAGGGAGGGAGGGAGGGAGGGAGAGAGGGAGGGAGGGAGAAAGAAAGGAAAGAAAGGAAAGAAAGGAAAGAAAGAAAGAAAGAAAGAGAGAAAGAAAGAGAGAAAGAAAGAAAGAAAGAAGGAAAGGAAGAAACAGAGAAAGAAAGAGAGAGAGAGAGAGAACTGCATGCTTCTTGGGGGAAATTGTCCAAATGGGACCCAGAGATGGGAATCCTGTTAGCAGGGCATCCAGCTGGACATGTGGCCGCAGTGGCCTTAAGGATGGGCAGCAATACAACTTCAGGCTCTACTTAAGCACAGGGGACTAGCAGGCAAGAGGCTACAGACCCTGGCGGACAGGGCTGGAGTTCTGGGTTTCTGCATGTTGCCTGGGGCCTGTTCCCCACTGGGCTCATGCGGCGCTCTTTCAGCACCACCTCTCCAGCTCTCCATGTGGCCAGCTCCTAATTCCTGTTCCCGCTTCTGAGAGGAGGAGGCTGTGGTCCAGAGAGGTCAGGAACTTGCCCCGGTCAGCAGCAGTCAGCACAAAAGGCGGAATCGGAATCCAGGCTGAGGTGACTTCTCCTGCAGCCGTGCATGCACCCAGCAGGCAGTCAGTGGTGGGAGCCCCGACTACTGCATCTGTGAGCACCTGGCACAGCTGGGCCGGGGGGGACGATATTTTGGAGCCTGGGGAAGTCTTGGTCTGCATTCCACAAGGTAGACATTTTCACAAGAACAACATCTGGGCCAATGTGGAATAGACCAACTGGGCACCGTCCTCCAAAGGAAGCTTTCAGCAGAGACGGGGAGCACTGCAGTGTCTGAGAGGCAGGGCCAGCGGGGCACAGCCTCGAGGAGAGCAGACCTGGGTGTGAGCCTGCGTGTGGCCAAGACCTATGCTGCTGCTGAAGCTCTAATAAGACCCTACAGAGAGAGGACAGTAAACCCAGCAGAAAATTCAGGAGTTTCACTTACAGTTGATAGCTCTCTTGAGAAAGAAGATAATTTCTCAGCTTTCTGTGGTACTTTCAGTAAGAAAATTATGGTCCTAAAATATTTACTGAGCTATTTATCTCTTGAGAACTGAAAAAGATGAAATTCTAACCAAAAAATTCAAATGAGACATTACATGTACAAGTCAATAGAAGACAAGGTATTTTATTGAAAATGAATGAAAACTGAACATGCAAGAAACAGACTGATATCATTTGGTTTTGTGATTATTAGCCTCAGTTGTTGCTAGAAACATTCCCTTTCTTCACTGCTACTGGAACCTGGAACTCACCTGTGACATCTCATTTCTCAAGCCTGAGGTGTACTGCCAGCCCGTGCTGCGAGGGGCGGAGGCTGGGCGAGGTCACTGACAGCCTGCAGGGAGCGTCCTGCAGGACAGCTCTTGAAGGAGGCCATCTCGGCGGCAGGACCACGTTTTGTCCCTGCACTTCTGCTGCTCCTTCCGATGCACAGGCCTTGGCGGCAGAGCCAGCCACGTGAGGGCCCGAGGCGGGCCTGGGAGAGGCAGCCCCAGAGGGCAGAGAGCAGGCCACTCCCAGCCTCTGTCCGGGAGCCAGTGCAAGTACTTTCCTAAATTAATACAGTGCATCTCGTTTTCTAAAAAACAACTCTTAAGTGACATAATAATATGAAAACATATCCAGAGACTATACGAGTATTTTTGTAAGGAAAAATATTCTAGAAAACTCGTGACTTGAGGTTCTGATTCCCCCTCTAGTCACCACGCTGGGCATGTCAGTCTGAGTGCCCTTCGTCACATAACGACTCCGGAGAAGCGTATGCATGAGCCAGGTCTGTTTGGACATGTAGGCCTTGTGAAATCCAAACACTTGCAGAAGCCAATGCAGTGCTTTTTATTAAGGCCTGTGTTAAAGGTGGAAGATGGCGATACACCTCAGATTCGAATGATTAAAGGATATTTCATTGCTCCTCACTGTCATGTGATCTTGCATCTCTCAGAATTTACCCATTGACCCTTCATCCATATTAGACACTAGAAAGACATTTCACCAGCTTGTCCATCAGCTGTGAAGCACAAGGAACAGACAGACAAGCCACAGCACTCAGCAGATAAATGACTTTCCCCACACACGCTCAACTTGGGGGGGCCTCGAGCTAGAGGTGCAAACTAGCTCCGGTAGGTGGCCTGGCCCCCGGAACTGGTTCACATACAGTGCACCTTGCTTCACCCTCACAGCCGCACCGTATGGGGCTGAGGGCAGGCATTTTTATTAAGCCCATTCCCTCTTGATAAATGGTTTGCTCAAGATCAGAAAGGCAGGTATCCAGGGAAATATCCTATTTACAGGCCATCTGGCCCTTTGATGCGTGAGATCAAGGCTCATCAAGCTATAGCCTTCAGGCCTATTGCCTGTTTTTATGAATAAAGTTTTATTGCAACATTTATTGCTCATTTGCTTACATAGATGTCTACGGTTACTTTGGTGCTGTATCGAAAGAGCTGACTAGTTGCAATGGAGACTGCGTGGCCCAGACAGCTGACATTACTCACTAGCTGGCCCTTTACAAAAGTTAGCAGACCGGCTCTCACACATGCCTTCAGGGATGGAGCGCACGGCGCCTAATGCTGACCTGGAACTCAGCTACAATCTGCTGCCGTGGACCCAGGCTGGAGAGGACCTTCCTTCACCTTCCTCTCTCGGCCCATGCCCAGGACTGCGCCACATGCAAAGGCAGACAGCGGTGTCAAGTAGTACCCAGCAGTAGGGCTGCCTGCCTCTTACCTTTTAATGGGCCTCGCAGCCCTAAAACCCTGGCGGTCCCGGCAGGAGGCATTCAGGATGCCCTGGCCACACCACACAGAGGCACCAACAGCAGAAAGAGCAGAGAGGATGCGCCAAAGTTATGCACACAGGTCTACACAGAGAGCACTGATCCCACCGCAGTTCACGCACTACGTGTAGCACAGACACAGGGCATGGAGACGCAGATGGTCAGATGTGCTGGCTCTCTCCCTTCTGGAGCCGGCATTCTGCAGCTGGTGGCCAAGCTGGCATTGCAGGCCACAGCAGAGGTCTGACCCGTGGGGAATGCATGCAGCCCAGGCAGGTGCCACCCTGAGGCACTGTGCTCATGTGGAAAGTTCAGTTCCTTAAACTTCCATCATTTCTTATTTTTTTAGGAAAAATTACCATAATTACAATGTTCTCTCATCCTGAGAAAGAAGGGCAGGTTATGCAAGAGTCCAAATGAAGATTTTGCTTTGGGTTCTGGTCCTTCGGTATTTTGTTGTTGTTGTTGTTGTTTTGTTAATCCTCACTAGAGGTTATTTTCCCATTGACTTTTAGAGAGTGGCAGGGAGGGGGAGAGAAACATGGGCCCAACCAGGATCAGGGATGGAGGCCCGTGTCCCGCTCACCAGAGCAGGAGCCCTCAGTGAACAGCACTGATTCAGCACATCTACGTGGCTGCTTCTCAGGCCGCCTTCCCAAACACCTGCTCTGACTTCCGCGCTTTCGCTTCTGAACACAGAGCTCTGCGCTGTGGGCCGCAGGGCAAGGCCAGCAGTTCTGCGCCAGAACCTCCCTGCCCTTCTTATCTGCTTGGAAAGTTCTGTAAGCCCAGGAGCTGCTTACTATGAGCCATGTTAGTCATTTACTCCACTTGGTCATGGGTCTCCCAAGCATGGTTTCCAGGGCTGTGCAGGGCCTGACTTCTCTGCTGGGGCACTGACTGGGGGATCGGGGGCCATGACATTGACCTGGGTGCAGGGATGGCCAGGTGCCGGGCGCAGCCGCCAGCCTGTCCCGCAGCGAAAAGCCAGTCCCTCTCAGCGCCACGCAGTATATGATGCTCAGTTAATTACTCAGCGACATGTTTATTTCAGCAGACTAACCAGCGCATAGCTTCTGTTTGTCTGATACGGTCGCTAACTGAATAATAATTCTGAATTCCAATCCAGCCAGAAGCACTGCGGAAAAATAAGGAACAACTGATCGGAAAAGCATCCTCACCAGGTCAGCTTCTGTTCTCACCCCGAACTCTGCCCAGGAAGAGCGACAGCAGGGATGCCACAAGCACCCAGGACAGGGAGGGGAACACTTTTCCTCACGTTCATGGGCAATCTTGACCGAAGCGAGGCCACTAGATTACAATATGGTTTAAGGCAACTTCTACCTCAGATAACGTTCCCTAACTTCATGGTGTTGACTAAAGATTCTTTTCAATTAGCTATTCTGGGGAATGACCCAAAGAGTTGTTTGCTTCCATGTGCTTTCTCAACCTTACAGAAGTTTGAATTTTGATGAAAGTACTTCAAATCTGATCTGTACAAACATAAACATCACTAGATGCAACTGTGCTCTTCCCAAACCTGTGGTAAAGCCGTACTGACAATTTCTTAAATGGTGTCTTAGATATATTCTCATCCATCTTGTTTCTAGTCTACTAACGCTTGCAATCAAGTTATTTCTCCTTTAAATTTAACTTCCATTTTGGTATGATAAATTTTTCCTTAAACTTTATGGAAATTATAATCCTAAAATCCTATATAATAAAATGCTAATATGCAAATAGACTGAATGGCGGAACAACCCAACAACCAGTTGCCTTGACGTGTGCTGACCACCAGGTGGTGCACATGAACACAGTGGGCATCTGCAGCAGGCAGCACAGAGCTGAACTTGGTGGGCGTCGGCCACAGCGGGATGGTGGAACAGATGAGAAGGGAGCCAGACCACAGTGGGGCACCAGTTGCTGTCATCAGGGCAAGTCTCTGATGGTTACTGAAAATTCTTTGCTACCGCACATTGCCATTCCATGGTCTGACCTGGCGCTTATACCTGCCTGGCGCTCGCACCTGCTATAGGCACCAGGTGCTGGTCCTGATCGCTCAATACTATCAGTGGATGTGAGCAGCAGCTGCCGGCCCCCATTACCCCTGAGGGCTTCTCCACTTCCCCTCACTCCTGAGGGGCAATCGAGCAGCAGCCACCATTTGTACCTACTGAGGGCACCAGCCCCAATCACTCTGCTCCATCAGCAGGTGGGAGCAGGGCTGGCACCACAGCATTTAGGAGCAGTGGCAGCAGGAGGGTAGCTGCCTGCAAATAGGACCAGAGAGCGCAGAAGGGGCCGGGTGAAGGCACGGCTGAGGAGGATGGGCTGAGACCTGACCCTATGCCTACCACAGTCTCGAAGCCCAGAGTTCCTTTCAAGGTGCACAAATTTCATGCACTGGGTCCCTAGTATTCATATAATGATGATTTAAAATAAATAACTTTTTTAAAAGGTGTGCTTAGATCTACCATAGGAATGGAAAAATTGATGGTTTATTGTAAAATGTGCACTTGGAGTTAAATAATAGTGGTTATATTTCAACAAACATTCTATCTACCACAACTGATAAAGAATTCTATTCAAAACTGTGAGTGACTTCTGATTTTAAAGAATGACAAAATAAGTGTGAGTCTACCCAGACCACCTTAAGAATAAATGTCACTGCAATAAAAATTTCTGAAGTACATATTTCTGAATTTACCACACAATGCATCTGTGATTTTAGAGCGCAAAGTGTGTAGATGACACACGGTGTGTGGGAAGCAGGTTCGGATCCCAGAGGAACTGCTCAAGCACCTGTACCTGAGTAGGCAGGGGAGTGCCCCAACCCAGCACTGCGATCACTAGACACTGCCCCCCGTGGATTCTGTGTTACATACAGGTTCTCAGGCTGTAGCATCTCTGTGCAGTTTGTGTTTACTAAGCATTTGTCCGCCCTAATAACACAAGGAGTTATGGGAAGCCTGTGGCTGATCCTGACTCCTCAAATCCACTTCTTTGTTCTGGACACACAGCTGGGGTGCATTTCCCAGCCTCCCTTGCAGTTAGGTGGGGCCTTGTGAGTGCGTTCTGGCCCAAAAGATGGAAGTGCATGCTCATTTCATCTGACCATGAGCCCTCCTGAACCATCCCTCATGCACTCTCTCTACCCTAGACTGTGGGCCCAAGATCCTAGTTCCTGCAAGCCCTAGTTCCTGAAGAGTGGAGACACTTGATGAAATAACTGATGGTCCCGAAATGCCACATGAGCAGAGCCATAGCCCTGCTCCCACCAGCCAGCGCCCGACTATGGGATGCCTGAGAAAGAGCCTGGCCCTTAGTTAAGCCTTCCAGAGTCACAAAGGTTGATTATAACTGCCAGTGTCTTTTACCAAATACCCAGACCTCCCTAATTCTCCCTGGGTCCAAAGTTACACTTGAACCATCCATGCCACCATCCATCTGTAGCAGCACATGAATATGTTATAGTTGTGATCATCTGCTCTTTTAACTAAGCAAAAGGCAGAAAAGGGAAGGGAACCCAGAGGTGATGTGTGAGGTGTACCTCTCCCTGCTTCGCCCTGTGAAGTCTGATCCCACTTGATGAATGAGAATGTTGCGTTTCTGATAACAAGCAAACACCATGAAACCTGTCTCCAGCTGGCATTTTCCTCTTGGCTTTTCATACCCAAATTTTACAGAAAAGGCTTATTTGTAAATCAGACATTTTTGGCTCTAAGAAAAGAGAAAGTCTGCCATCCTCCAAAATTTAATATAACATCTTACCTAATAATAGACAAACATGTAAACTGACCATACCTCTGCTACGCCCATAGCCAATCAGAATGAGTATGCAAATTAGAAGGCCAAAGATGGCGGCTGCCCAGCTGCTCCAGGCAGGGAGTGGCCAGGCGGGGCAGGACGCCTGCTATAAGAGGGAGGGTGGTGGGGAGCGAAGGGATCTACAGGAACAGAGTGCCACAGCAAAGACAAGACTGCAGACTCTGGAGTCTGCAGCGAAGATGAAGATGACAGACTCTGGCCACAGCGAAGACCTGGGTCCTTGGTGCCAGAGGAAAACCAGTGCTGAAAGCCAAGGGTAGGGAGGCTTATTGCATGAATCTCTTCGTGCAATGGGCCTCTAGTTTTAAATAAAATGTGTGAGGTTACAATACAACTGGTAGAATATCAGAACCTCGACAGAGCTTTGAAAGGGGGGGAAGTCACATTTTGAAATCACAGTAATTGTTGACTAATTAATGTTTTAGACATTGACATTCTCCAGGTGATGGTGTTGCTGTCTGGAAGCGTGTGGTGTCAACTAGTCAGCTTTTAGAGCAGGGTGACAGCTCTTTTCAGTGCCGGACCTGGCGTGAGCATCCCGGACTTTGTAATCGCATGTTGTCTATTACAATTCCTTCACTTGGACACTGGCCTAGGAAAGCAACCACAGGTGAGAAGGAAACAAATGGGTGTTGCGTTCTGATAAAACTTTATTTCAAAAACAGTGGGACAGCTTTAGCCTGAGGGCCATCACCTGCTGACTTCTGGTTCAGAGCACAGACTGGTGTTACAGCACATACGACTTCTATGCCAATTAATGGACTTGAGTCTGGTGAGCATTCACCAGGATATTTGATTGTCAGGAGGGGGTCCTGGTGACGAATTTGCCAAAGGTTCAAGAGCAGCTCTTAGCTTCCTCTGAGGTCTAACCCCTTGCCCCCAGTTCTTTCCTCTAAGACATACCACCTTATAAAGGGCTTATGGGTCCACATAAAGGGCTTAGAGGCATACCATACCATTTTGAGCAAAACTCCAAAAGCTACTGTACCAAAAACACAACACTACTAGTTTCTCAGCTGGCATAGCCACGGCTCTACGTTCGGGAAATTGAAGCAACAGGTTAGTTGCCTTACGTGAGCGCCTTCTTTAAAAAGCAAACTGCATTACATGCAATCTTTTTTAAAAAATATATTTTATTGATTTTTTTACAGAGAGGAAGGGAGAGGGGCAGAAAGTCAGAAACATCAATGAGAGAGAAACATCAATCAGCTGCCTCTTGCACACCCCCCACTGGGGATGTGCCCGCAGCCAAGGTACATGTCCTTGACCGGAATCAAACCTGGGACCTTTCAGTCTACAGGCCAACGCTCTATCCACTGAGTCAAACCGTGATGCGGGAGGGGAGGCAAGCTACAGCAAATGGCTCTGCTGAGACCTGGGGAAGAGGAGCTGCTTCTTGAAAGTTCAATAGAAGACATCCTCCTCTGGACACACAAGAGGAAGGCCCTTAGGGCATCCCTCTTCTCAGTCCCCAGAAAGGCCACAGGGAAGGGAGGTGCTTCGTGTCATTGTGACCAAACCCCCATGGCTGAAACCTGTGCAAATGGCTCAGGACATCCCCTGAGAACAACCTTCACTCCATCACCCCTCTCCCGGTAGGCAGGTCAGGACCACGTGACTGCTCCCGGGTCAACTATGTGAGCGGAAGCAGGATCACCTCTTCCCAGCCAGACAAAAAGCTATTCTGCGCCCCTCTCCCTCTTCCCCCGCAACCCTGCAGAACCCTAGCTCCTATGACAAACACAAGGCAGTGAAGGCTCAGGGCACACACATGGCACTAGAGGAGAGACCACAGGACCTTTGTCACGTGAAACTACTGAAATGTGTGGCTCATCCGTCATAACAGCCAGCACACCACATGACTAACATGGTCTACACCTGAGTATTGCCTTCAGCCTTCATTAACATTTACCTTCTGTGGGTTCCAGTCAAAATGGCCGCATAGGTAAGCACTGGACTCGCCTCCTCCCATGACAACATGACATTAACACTAACCTACAGAACAACCATCATTCAGAACCACCTAACACCTAGCTCAGTGGTGGGCAAACCACGGCTTGCAAGCCACATGTGGCTCTTTGGCCCCTTCAGTGCTCTTCCACAAAATACCACAGCCTGGGCGAGTCTATTTTGAAGAAGTGGCGTTAGAAAAAGTTTAAGTTTAAAAAATTTGGCTCTCAAAAGAAATTTCAATCGTTATACTGTTGATATTTGGCTCTGCTGACTAATGAATTTGCTGACCACTAATGTAGCTGAACAGAAAACCCATAACTAAGACCATGAAGAAGCCATATGGAGACTGGTAGGAGTGGCACAGATGTGAATGGGCTGGTTCCACAGCCACACGTGCAGATAAAAATAGAGAGAGAGATCTCAGATGCAGAGGTACCCGAGGGGTTCCAGACCCACACCAGGTCCTCAGCCCAGGGTTCCAGAGCCAGGAAGGCAAGTCCCCACAATTTCTGGCTGTGAAAACCAGGGGGGTTGAAGCAGAGTGAGAGGGAGGCTGCTGGAGTCCCAGGCATTCCCCTTTCCACGTAGGGATGTGCTCGAATTCACTCCCTCTGAGCTCCAGCAATAGGACCAGCTCAGAAGGCACCAAGATCAGAGGGGAGGAGCAGAATTGTCCTCAGGACAAACTTTGGAGGGACAGCTTTCTCCAAGGCAGTATTTCTGGCAAAAGCCATTATTCCTTTGCTGAGCCCTTCCCCTGCAGGGTAGGCTGGTACCTCATCTGAGTCTCCATCAACCTGGGATCTGGCCTAAACCAGCAGTCGGACATTCCCCTAAGAGTCCTTAGGCTGGGCTGAGAGGACCCAGGCCCCATGCACAAATTTCGTGCACTGGGCCTCTAGTATTATATAATGATAAGACAATCAATCCAACAAGGGAATATAACCCTTGTAGACATTTATGCAGCCAACACAGTAGCACCCATATCTATACAGTGGAACCTCATTTTGTTTGAACTTAATTTGTTTCAGAATGCTGTTTGAAAACCGAATCATTTTTCACATTAGAAATAATGTAAATGGAATTAATGTGTTACAGATTCCCAAATGATTCCTTTTTAACCTTTCTTTTATATATTGCATTGTATGTCTATGGTACTATTTATTTTTTAAACATATTTTATTGATTTTTTACAGAGAAGAAGGGAGAGGGATAGAGAGTTAGAAACATCGATGAGAGAGAAACATCAATCAGCCGCCTCCTGCACACCCCCAACTGGGGATGTGCCTGCAACCAAGGTACATGCCCTTGACCAAAACTGAACCTGGTACCATTCAGTCCGCCGGCTGAGGCTCTATCCACTGAGCCAAACCGGTTAGGGCTACTATTTAATCTATAAATAAACACTTTAAAAGGACATATAATATAAATGAATATTCAACAAAAAGGAAAGGAATTATACAGTAAAAAATGAAAAATTTTACAATAATTATAAGAGCAACAAAAGCAAAAAACATGAAAATATTCATAGCAAAATATCGTGAGATGTTAGCAGTGGTAAACTAACTCAGATAGTTCATTCTCTCCTTTGTTTTTCACCCAAAAGATGCGTGACACATCATACAGGGATCAGCATGAAAGGGTTGTCAAGATGAGAAGTGAATTGTGGGAGATGGGAGACATTCAAGAAACAAGGTTCCACTATATATAAAACAGATGGACATAAAAGGAGAGATTGACAATAATACAGTCCTGGCAAGGGCTTTCCCACCCCACTGACATCAATCAATAGATCTTCCAAATGGAAAACCAACGAAAAAACAGCTACCTCAAAGACACATTAGACCAGGAGCATTTAACTGATATGTTCAGAGCATTTCATATATATTCTTTTTAAGTATACATAGCACATTTTCTAAGTCAAACCACATTATGATGCAAAATAAGTTTCACTATGGAAAACTGAAAGCACATCAGGCACTTTCTCCAACCACAATGGCATGAAATTAGAAGTAAACTACAGGAAGAAACACAAAATACACACAAACACATGGAGGCTAAAGAACATGTTACTAAACAATGAGACCAAGGAAGGAACACAACCCAAACTATATGGGACACATCAAAAGTTGTTCTAAGAGGGAAATTTATAGCATTACAGACCTACCACAAGAAACAAAAGCACCTGAAATAAACAATTTAACCTTACACTTAAAGAAACTAAAACAACAAAATAAAAAGCTTCTGCACAATGAAAGAAACCATCAATAAAACAACAAGAAAACCCACTGAATGGAAGAACATATTTGCCAATTTATCTCTGATAAGGGTTTAATCTCCAAAATTTAGAGGGAACTTATACAACTTAACAAAGGGAAGATAAACAATATAGTCAAAAAATGGGCAAAGGACCTAAGTAGACACTTTTTGAAAGAGGACATACAGAAGGCATATGAAAACATGCTCAAAGTCACTAATCATCTGGGAGATGGAAATCAAAACAACAAATGGCAATCATCAACAAATAAAAAAATAAAAAAAAGACAAGTGCTGGAGAGGATCCGGAGAAAAAGGAACCCTCTTGCACTGCTGGTGGGATTGTAGACTGGTGCAGCCACTGTGGAGCACAGTATGGAATTTCCTCAAAAAAATAAAAATGGAACTCCCATTTGACCCAGTGATCCCACTTCTAGTAATGTATCCTAAGAAAACAAAAACATCAATCAGAAAGAATATATGCATCCCTATGTTCATAGCAGCACAATTCATCATAGCTAAGATATTGAAACAGCTTAAGTGCCCATCAGCAGATGAGTGGATTAGAAAACTGTGGCACATCTACACAATGGAATACTATGCTGCTGTAAAAAAAGAAGGAATTCTTACCATTTGCAACATCATGGATGGAACTGGAAAGCATTATGCTAAGCAAAATAAGCTAGTCAGAGAAAGATAAATATCACATGATCTCACTCATTTAAACCAATGAACAAAAATATAACCAGTATCATAGAATCATTGAACAGATCGTCCAACCTCTGAGGGAAGGTGGGGAATGAGGGGGAGAGATCAACCAAAGACTTGTATGCATGCATATGAGCATAACCAATGGACACAGACAGGGTGGGAGAGAGTGAGGGTATGTACTGGGGGTGGGGGCAGCCAGAGAGAGGTCAATGGGGAAAAAAGGAGACTTATGTAATACTGTAAACAATAAAAAATGTTTAATTAAAAATAAAACACTAGAACAAGAACAACAAAGACCAAAACAAGTTGATGAAGAAAATAATACATTAGAGTCTAAAGAAACAATAAAAGAACAATGAAACCGAGAGCTGACTCTTTGAGTAAATAAGAGTGAGAAGCCTTTAATCCAGATTTATAAAGAAAAACAAGAGAAAGCCCAAATAAATGAAGTTAGATATGAAAGGGAATTAACAACGGACACCACAGAAATACAAATGATTATAAGAAAATATTATGAAAACCTATATGCCAACAAAAATCAAACAATCTGGAAGAAATTGATAAATTCCTAGGTATACACAATCTCCCAAAACTGAATCAAGAAGAAACAGAAAATCTGAATGACCAATGACAACTAATGAAATTGAAGCACCAATTAAAAAAAAAACAAACTTCCAAAAAGTAAAAGTCCTGAACTGATGCCTTAACAGGTTAATTTTACCAACATTCAAAGAAAAACTAAAACCTTTTTTTTCTCAGATTATTCAAAAAATTTCAAGAGGAAAGGAGACTGAAAGTTCATTTTATTAGGCCAACATTCTCCCAATTTCAAAACCAGATAAAGACACTAGAAAAAAGTAAAATTACAGGTTGGTATCCCTGATGAAAATAGATGCAAAATCCTCAGCAAGATGTTAGCAAGGCAACTTTAGCAATACATTAAAAAAATCATACACCATGACCAAGTGGGATTTATTACTGGGATACAAGGTTGGAACAATATCTGCAAATAAACTAATGTGATACACCACATAAACAAAATAAAAAATAAAAATCATAAAATTAGATAAATAGATGTAGAAAAAAATAAACATTTGACAAAGTCCTATACCCATTTATGATAAAAACTCTCAGCAATGTGGAAATAGAGGGAACATACCTCAACATAATAAAGGCCATAGATGACAAAAACACAGCCAACATCACAGCATCACAGTCAATCAGCAAATATTAGAAGTCTCCCTAAGATCAGAAATAAGACAGGATGCCTGCTTTTACCACTCTTATTCCACATAGCACTGGAAGGCCTGACTGGAGCATCCCGTCAACAAGAAATAAAAGGCACCCAAATTGGAAAGGGAGATGTAAAACTGGCTTTATTGTCAATCGCATGATACTACATATATAGAACGCAAAAAATTCCACCAAAAAACTACCAGAATTGACAAATAAATTCAGTAAAGTGGTAGGACACAAAATAATACCAACAATTAACTATCAGAAATGAAAACTAAGAAGACAGTCCCATTTACAATTGTATTAAAAAATAAAATACCAAGATATAAATTTGATCAATACGGTAAAAGACATGTGCTTGGAAAATTATAAGATACTGGAGAAAGAAACTGAAGAAAATACAAATAAATGGAACCATATATAATGCTAATTGATGGGAAAAATTAACATCCTTAAAATGTCCATACTTCCCAAAGCAATCTACAAATTCAATACAATTTCTATTAAAATAATAATGGTATATTTCATAGGACAAATAATCCAAATGGTTATATGGAAGCATGAAAGACCCTAACAGCCACAGCTATCTTGAGAAAGAAGAACAAAGTAAGAGGAATCATGCTACCTAATTTCAAACTACACTACAAATCGATAGTTATAAACATGGCAAGGTCCTGGCATAAAAACAGACACACTAATCAATGGAACAGAAAGAGTCCAGACAGAAACCCACACCTCTATGGCCAATTAATATTTGACAAAGGAGGCAATAACATATAATGGAATAAAGACAATCTCTTCAATAAATGGTGTTGAGAAAATAGGACAGACACATGCAAATACATGAAAACAGACCACCAAATTATTCCATACACAAGAATAAAGTCAAAATGATAAAAGACTTAAATGTAAAATCATAAAACTTCTATAAAAGACATAGGCAGTAAACCTTCTGACATTTTTTTAGCAATATTTTTTCTTATATATCTCCTCACACAAGGGGGAAAAATAAAAAGTAAACAAATGGGAATATATCAAATTATAAAGTTTTTGTCAACAAAATGAAAGACAACCCACTGTATGGGAGAACACATTCACCAATGATACACCTAATAAGGGGTTAAAATCCAAAATTTATAAAGAACATTAAAAAAAAAAAACACCGAAAAACAAAAAACCCAATTAAATAATGGGCAAAGGACGTGAATAGACATTTTTCCAAAGACGACAGATGAAAAGATGGGCAACGTCACCAACCATCAGAGAGATGCAAATCAAAACCACAATGAGATGTCACCTCACACCTGTCAGAATGGCTGTCATCAACAAATCAGAGAACAAGTAAATTCTGGGGAGGATGGAGAAAAAGGAACCCTCCTGCACTGCTGGTGGGATTGCAGACTGGTGCAGCCACTGTGGAGAGCAATATGGAGTTTCCTAAAAAAACTTAAAATAGAGTTTCCTTATGACCCAGCAATTCCACTTTTGGGTATATATCTGAAGAAACCCAAAACATTAATTGGACAGAACGAATGCACCCCTGCGTTAACTGCAGTGTTATTTATAATAGTCAAGATATGTTAGAACCCCAAGTGGCCATGAATACATGCAAAGATAAAAAAGCCATGGTATACACACTGAATAGCCACATTATTATTATCTCTGAAAGCATAATATCTAGCCACTAAGTGTATATCCGATATAATAAAATGCTAATATGCCATTTGTCCCCTTGATCAGGAGTTTGACCAGCAGGCAGACCACCCAACCACCCATGTCCCCTCCCACTGACCAGACTGGCTGGTCCCCAGCCATGCACAAATTCTGTGCATGGGTCATGAATACATATATGAATACATAAGTCCTCTATGATACTCTATGATATATATCATAGAGTATCATAGAGGCCTTATGCACGAAATTCATGCATGGGGGGGGGGGGCACGCTCAGCCCAGCCTGAACCCTCTCCAATCTGGAACTCCTCAAGGGATGTACAACTGCCCCTTTAGGCCAGGCAGTTGGACATCTCTCTCACAATCCAGGACTGTTGGCTCCCAACTGCTCACCTGCCTGCCTTCCTGACTGGCCCTAACCACTTATTCCTGCCAGACTGATCATCCCTAACCACTACTCTGCCAGCCTGTTTGCCACTAACTGCACTCTCTGCAGACCTGGTCAGCCCTAACTGCCCTCTCCTGCAAGCCAGGTGACCCTAACTGCCCCCCCTCTAGGCCTGGTCCCCCCAAACTGCTCTCCCCTGTAGGCTTAGGTCCCCCTCAACTGCCCTTTCCTGCAGGCCCAGTCACTCCCAAATTCTCTCCTCTGCCAGGGTGTTCACCTCTAACTGCCCTCCCTTGCAGGCTTGATCACCCCCAACTGCCCTCCCTTGCAGACCTGGTCCCTCCCAACTAACCTCCCCTGCTGGTCATCTTGTGGTGGCCATCTTGTGTCCACATGGGGGCAGGATCTTTGACCACATGGGGACAGACCTCTTGTGTGTTGGAGTGATGGTCAATTTTGCCTATTACTTTTTTATTAGATAGGTTAGAGGCCTGGTACATGGGTGGGGACCAGCTGGTTTGCCCTGAAAGGTGTCCTGGATCAGGGTGGAGTTTCCCTTGCAGTGTGGGGCGGCTGGAGCGAGGGGCCTGAGGTGGTTTGCAGGCCAGCCACGCCCTCCAATGACCCAAGGGGAGGCCCTAGTACAGTGATGGACAACCTTTTGAGCTTGGTGTGTCAAAATTCGCCAAAAAAATGAGCATAACTCGGGTGGTGGGTCACTACAAGAAAATAACCATGATTTCACGATATTTATATTTTAAATAACAAAAATGTATAATTGTAATATATAACTGTATTTAATAAACCAAAAACTAATTATTTAACTTACCTGCTTAGTGACTTCTTTGTTCTTCTGTCAG
The DNA here is from genome assembly GCA_027563665.1 of Antrozous pallidus. Taxonomy (NCBI): domain Eukaryota; kingdom Metazoa; phylum Chordata; class Mammalia; order Chiroptera; family Vespertilionidae; genus Antrozous; species Antrozous pallidus. The sequence continues at coordinate 2,274,172 of CM050524.1, read as the reverse complement.
TTGGTTTCTTTTGATGGTCCTGATATTATTTAACTTGTGTGGGGTGCTGTGAACTAAGATAAGTGAGGGGGAGGGGGAATTCTTTAACTAATCTGCCTTTTAGTGACTTCTTTTTGTTGCTGAATTTCATTCGCTAAACCTGGTATTTGGTATACTTCAAGCCCAAGCAAGCCCTACTAACTTTATCTGTCAATCTGTTCCTTTTGTTAGTTTTGATATTATTTAATGCTGAGAATAAGGTCTCACAAAAGTACGTAGAGGGGAAAATTGTGAGTAAAGCCATTGCTGTGTTTTTCAGGGTGCTAAAAGTGTCTGGTAATCAGTTCCAGGCACTCCAAATATCCTGTTCGTACTGGCACTCCTCTTGATTCTCCAAGCGGCACCTTTCCAGATTCTCAAGCTTTGACCTCAAGTCAACAAACATCTGAGCCCAGATGCTGTCTTGAAATTCTGCAAGTTGCATCTCCAAATCATCAATTTGCATCCATTGGAAACCATTTAATTCCAAATTACTGTAGACTGCTACATCAGGATACTTAATTATTTTCATGGTCTGTTCTAGGCTTCTAACTTGATTAAATCTATCACTGAACTGGTCAAGTAACGAGTCTAAAACATGGTGGTACTTTATATGCAAGGGTTCCATTTCATTTTGTACAGCTGCACTGGTCTTCTCAAAATACTTTGTTGCTCGAGGAAAATACTTAAAAGTTTTAGTTTCTACATCTCACTTGAAAATTTTATGTTTATTTTCAAAAGCTTTTTTTTATCTTTATTGTTCAGTTTATTAATTACATTGTTTCCCCTTTTTATCCCCCTGTAGCTCCCCTCCACCCTGTACCTATCCCACCCTCCACCCTGACCTCCCCCTCCCCACTGTCCTCTCCCATTGTTGCAAGATTTTTGTCCAGTCTCTTGCTGCACTTCCCACAACCCTTTTCTCCCCAAGAATTGTCAGTCCATTCTCTCTCTATGTCCATGTCTCTGTTATATTCACCAGTCTATCCTGTTCAACAGCCTATCAATTCACTTGATTTTGATGTTCATTTGTTGATAGATGTGTATTTGTTGTTCATAATTTTCATCTTTACCTTTTTCTTCTTCCTCTTCTTAAAGAATATCTTTCAGCATTTCATATAATGTTGGTTTGGTGGTGATGAACTCCTTTAGCTTTTTCTTATCTGTGAAGCACTTCATCTGACCTTCAATTCTGAATGATAGTTTTGCTGGATAGAGTAATCTTGATTGTAGATTCTTGCTGTTCATCACTTTGAATATTTCTTGCCACTCCCGTCTGGCCTGCATCGTTTCTGTTGAGAAATCCGCTGACAGTCGTATGGGTGCTCCCTTATAGGTAACCAACTGTTTCTCTCTTGCTGCTTTTAATATTCTCTCTTTGTCTTTTGCTCTTGGCATTTTAATTATGATGTGCCTCGGTGTGGTCCTCTTAGGGTTCCTATATATTGGGGTTCAGTGCACTTCTTGGACTCCTAAGTAAATTTCTTTCACCAGGTGTGGGAAGTTTTCAGTCACTATTTCTTCATATAGGTTTTCATTGTCTTGGCCTCTCACTTTTTCTGGCACCCCTATAATTCGGATGTTGGTATGCTTGAGGTTGTCCCAGAGGCCCTTTACACTATCTTCAATTTTTTGGATTCTTTTGGTTTCTTGCTTTTTCAGCTGAGTGGATTTTACCTCTTTGTATTTCAAATCTTTAACTTGGCTCTTGGGGTGCTCCAGAGCACTTTTAGGTCTTTGTATAATATTTTTTATTTCAGTCAGTGTATGCTTAATTTCTGGTTGGTCCTTTTTCATATCCTTGAGAGTCTCCTTTATATCCTTGAGGGTCTCTTTCATTTCCTTGTAGGACTCATTCATTTCCAAGTTGGTCTTGATCATTTCTTTGCAGCTCTTGTTTATATCCTTGAGGGTCTTGGTCATTTTCTTGTAGGACTCATTCATTTCCTTTGTGGTCTTGCTTATTTCCTTATAGGCCTCGACCTTTTGTTGGAGCCTCTTGAAAAACCCTATAACCATGGTTTTGAATTCCATGTCCAGTCGTTTTTTTCCCTCCCTTTCTTTCACATCTGATTTCTTTCCATGTTGCTGCATGGTGGCTGCTTCCCTGAGTTGGTCAATTAGCTTTGTGTGGTAGACTTCCTACTAGGGATAGTGGCTCAGCCTCCCCGGTTACCTGAGGTGGATATGGGCTGCACAGTCTTGCTGAAGTTAAGCTCAGTTAATCATTGTTAGCACTTGGAAGGTTGACCTCCAGGCCAATTGTCTGTGAAGCTCAGCTGTGCTCAGGTTGGATGGGCAGAGTCTCCGGGTCAAGAAGACAGTGTCAGCTCCGCTCTATGCGGCCCCGGGGACTCTGTGCAGGGGGCAATGGCTGCCAGCACCTCTGAGAGAGAGCCGCTGCGGAGCTCCACCGGCTGCCGGGGAATTCAGACTTTCCCAAAATGAGTCTGCATGCGTAATGTCTCACCCAGGGTCATAAAACAAAGCAGTCTGACTGTTTCCCGAATGAGAGACAAGTTGTGGTGCGCTCTTTGTGCCGTCACGCAGCCGAGCTGTTCGCGCAAGCTGCCTTCTCCACAAGCCGGGAGACCCGGCAGCACCCGAGCTTCGGCGTGCCCTCCCACTGTCCAGTTTTCACCCCGTGTGATAGTGGGTTCTCTGGACTTCGCCCAGAGCTGGAGAATCAGTCCAGTGGGACGCCTTTGTCTCCCCATTCGAGAAAACTGACCGGTTTTCAGCCGCCCGCCCTCTCCACGGCGCGCGCCCCAAACCTCTCTCCGCGCGAATGTTTCAACGCTGTCCGCCACCGCTCCTCCAAGTCACAGTGTCTTATCTTCACTTTTATTTGTGGAATTTTCACTTGGCGAGCTTTCTGGTGATTCTGGAAGGTGTTTGTTCTTTCGTTAAGTTGTAGTATTAAAATTACTGATTATGACGGCAAGATAGGTGTTTTACCTTTGCCACCATCTTAGTTCTCCTCTCAAAAGCTTTTATGTATCCAAACATAAGTTCAATACTTTTGCCAAAACCTTGCAACTTTAGTTCAGTTCATTAATATGAACAGAGAGATCTATAAAAAATATCAGGATGTTGACCCACTTATCATCATTGAACTGAGCAAAGTTTCCCAGATCCTTATCCTCAAGAAATACCTTAATTTCTTCAAAGCACTCCACAAAACACTCAAGAACTTTGCTTTGGCTCAGCCATCTTACATTATTGTATATTAGCAGTTCACTGTAGATGGAATCAACCTGCAGTAAAGTCAAGGGGGCGAGCAGCTATTAAATTAACTATTTTTGTAACAACTGACATTAAGTCCTTTAAGTTGGTAAATCCTGCCTTGGCACATAAAACCTTCTGATGGATAATACAATGAAAAGGCACAATCGGATGTCCAATAGCTTCCATAAACAGTTTGACAAATCCAACTTTTTTCCCCACGTTTGGTGCCCCATCTGTCATCACTGACACAACTTTAGAGATATCAGTGCTTAGGTCACAGAATGTTTGTATAACAGCCTTACATATTTCACTTCCTTATGTACTTGTTGGCACTGTTACTAACTTTATCAACTCTTATCTCATTGTGAGCCCATCAGAATATCGACCAATAATGGCCAACTGAGCATGTGATGTGACATCAATAGTTTCATCAAGAGAGATCAAAAAATATTTACAATTACTTAGGTCCCTCTTTAATTGATGTTGTAAGTTTATGTTCAGTCTCATTAGTCGGTCTTTTATGATATTTCTACTGAGTGGTAACTCAGATATTCTCTTAATAATTGCATTTTTATTCTGCATATCATGAAATAGAACTGGTGCACATCTTAGGAGAGTTTCTTTAATAAATTCTTCCTCACTGAGTGCTTTTCCATGCTGAGCTATGGAGTGAGCAATGCTCAAACTTGCAGATGTTAAATTTGTAGAGCCTTTTATAAATTTAAGGATGGAGTTAGATTGGCTCTTATAAAGGTGTAGCTGCTTGGAAAGGTATTTTTCCTTTCATCCTCACTTTTTTTCAAGAGCTAGGAATGATTAGTTTCAAAACTTCTTTTTATATTCCATGTTCTGCTTACTACCTTTTCAGTACATAGAATGCAAAATGATCTGCCATTTTTTTCTATAATGCCATACATCTCAGTCCATGTCTTTTGAAAGGGTCGGCTACTGCTACTACCACTTCCTTTACTTAACCTTGTTTTTTTTATTTTTTGGGTTCTCCATCGGGGGGCAATGACAGAAGACAGAATTATAGATAGCCTGTTAGCCCTGCAGGCAATTAGGGGTTAACTAGCCTAACTGACCATAAGATGACACATGTAACTGTCTTTTAGGAAAGGGCAGGGTTAATAAGCATAAATAGGGGTTAATAAGGATGCACAACAGTAATAGAGGTGAAATGGAGTCTGCACTATGCTGCAAAATGGCATGCCTTATATAAATTAAGATGGCTGCTGCTCTTTCTAATGGCAGGAAACAGCACCCATAGCACAGGCCCTCACCTCTCCCAGCCTCCCCCTCACTTATCTCAGTAATGATGGTCAATTAGAAATCCACGACACCCCAGAACAGTAGATTGGATGATGGTTGCTGTGGTTATGTGGTTGCTGGTAATGGCGATCACAGGGCCCCCAGAGATGTGTCCCCCACTGCATTCCACTGCACCCAGCTCTGCCCACCAGAAGTGAGGTCAAGATCCCCTAATGGCCTAACTGGAAGTCCCAGAACTAGACACTCTGTGCCGGAGTTCTGTTGTTTTGGCCTACAGATCTCTGGCAAAGAGTGTCTACACTACACTACAGCAAATGTTTCATCCTCTGCTACTGCACCTGGCCGTGCAGTAGCTGAGGATGAAATGTCCTTCTCGGCATGTGACTGCATGCAGCCGCATATCATCAAAAATGGCTATGCCACTGAGGCTGCTCAGTGGATAGAGCGTCGGACTGTGGACTGAAGGGTCCCTGGTTTGATTCAGGTCAAGGGCATGTACTGTGGCTGTGGGCACATCCCCAGTAGGGGGCGTGCAGGAGGCAGCTGATGGATGTTTCTCTCTCATCGATTTTTCTGACTTTCTATCCCTCTCCCTTCCTCTCTGTAAAAAATCAATAAAATATATATTTTTTAAAAATGGCTATGCCTGTCAGTGCTGATTCACATGTCATAGGTTCACCATATCGGCCCTATTATCTGGGATTTATTTTTCTTCTACAATTGAAACTTTGTAGCCTGGAGGGCAGCTAAGCTTCCTGCTCGCTCTGTGGGTGACAGTCATTTCTGTTGGGATTTATTTATCTTCTATAATTGAAATTTTGTGGCCTTAAGCAGAGTCCAAGACAGGCCAGGCTGCAGAAGCTTGGCTTCCTCCATCGCCGGGGGCAACCCTAGCCTCCTGCTCTTTCTAGCTCTGTGGCTGCCACCAATATTGTTTTGATTTATTTATTTTCTATAATTGAAACTTTGTAGCTTTGAGTGGAGGCCTGGGCCCACCAGGGAGTGTGGAAAGCTTGGCTTCCTTCATCGCTGGAGAAACACAAGCCTCCCTCCTGGTAGCTCTGTGGCTGGAGCCATCTTGGTTAAGGTTAATTTGCATACTCACTCCTGATTGGCTGGTGGTTGTAGTGGGAGTGATTTAATTTGCATATTACTCTTTTATTAGATAGGATAATATATATATTATATACACTGAGTGGCCAGATTATTATGCATTCATAGATCATAATAATCTGGCCACTCAGTGTATATACAATGGAATATTACTCAATTGTAAAAGAGAAAGAACTCTGTCCTAAGCAGTTTGGCTCAGTAGTATTGGCTCATGAACTGAAAGTCCTGAGTTCAATTCAGATAAAGGACATGTTCCTTGAGAGGTTCGATCCCCAGTCCAGGTCAGGGCATGTACAGGAGGAGGCAACCAATTGTCTCACATCAATGTTTCTCTCCCTGTGTCCTCCCCCGCCCTTCCACTCTCTCTAAAAATCAATGGAAAAATATCCTTAGGTGAGGATGAACATACAAAAAGAATGACATCTTACCATTTCTGACAACATGGATAGACTTAGAGAGTATTAACTAAGTTAAATAAATCAGACAAATATAAATAGCATATTATTTCATTTATGTGTGGAATCTGAAGAACAAAATAAACAAACAAAAATAAAATAGATTCATTGATACGGAGAACAAACTGGTTGTCAGAAGGGAGGAGGGTTGGGAGATGGGAAAAAAGTTGAAATAATTAAGAAGTACAGATTGGTAGTTGCAAAACAGTCACAGGGATGTAAGGCACAGCCTGGGGAATATATTCAGTAATCCTATCTAATAAGGAGGGAATATGCTAATTGACCCTCAAGCCTTCCAAACATGGCGGCGCACACAGCCAGTAAGGAGGGAATATGCTAACTGACTGCCCTGTCCTAAAAATGACATTGCTCACAGCGAATAAGGAGGGCATATGCTAACTGACTGCCCCACTCTCAAAATGGTGATGCTCACAGCCAATAAGAAGGAATTATGCTAACTGCCCCGCCCTAAAATATGGCAATGCCCATAGCCCATAAGAAGGGAATATGCTAATTGTCTGCCCAGTCCTCAAAGATGGCAACACCCACAGCCAAAAAGGAGGGAACATGTTAATTGATTGCCATGCCCTCAAAGATGGCAGCACCCATAGCCAATAAAGAGGGAACATGTTAATTGATTGCCATGCCCTCAAAGATGGCAACACCCACAGCCAAAAAGGAGGGAATGCGCTGAGTACCACACCCTCAAAGATGGCAGCACCCACAGCCACAAGATGGTGATGTCCAGTCCCTTGAGCCCCGCCTGAGCAGCAGGCACCTGGCAAGGCCAGGCCTGCCCCCAGGCCAGCCCAGCCACTCCACGCGCCTGCCTCTGGAGTCCCCCAGTCCCTTCAGTCCCCCCACTCACCCAGGGCCAGCCCAAATGGCAGGAAAGCCTTGAATGGCAGCTGCCCAGCTTTCCAGGGCTGGCCTAAGGGGCAGGCATGCCTCAGGTGGCAGCTGCCCAGCTGCCCGGGGCCAGCCCAAGGCTCAGGTAACCAGGGCCGGTCAAGGCTTGAGCTGCCAGCAGTGGCAGCAGTGGAGGTGTGATGGGACGTTGCCTTCCCCTGATCGCTGGGTCGTCACCTGCCCCTGAGGGCTCTCAGACTGTGAGAGGGGGCAGGCTGGGCTGAGGGACGTAAGGTACAGCCTGGGGATTTTCATGCACTGGGCCTCTAGTATTGTAATAATTATGTATGGTGCCAGCTGAGTCCTGGATACACAGAGGGGAACACTGTGTAAGTGCGTGACTAACCACTATGCTGTATACCTGGCACTAACACAAAATAATACTGAATGCCAATTGTAATTGACTGAAATGAGGAGTAAAAGCATACATTGGACAGTTACTTTTTCAATACTTACCACGAGCCAGACACTGTGTTTGAAGCTGAGCACAGCTTGGGATTGAGATAAACAAGGCCTGTGCCTCATGAGGCCCACAGTCCACCAGGGAACACCACCACCAGCACAAGGAAGGATTGGTATAGATGGGAACATTCACTGCCTCCACACCTCTGAGGGCCCCTGCACGGCCACAGGAGGGGCTTCTCCTCAGCAGGAGAAATGAGCCTGTAGGGGGTGGCTTCTTCCAGGCTCCTCACCAAGGTCTGGGACCAGGAAGTTTTCTCTCAGGAAACCCCATTCTCTAGCAGTCGTCATGGCCTGTTCTGACACCTGAATCCAGTGGCTGCCTGAGCGCCTCACAGCAGCCTCAGGATCAGGCCAGTCCTTGGCCACTGATGCAGGGGTCCTGCCCACATCCCCTCTCCCCTGCTACATGCCTGCCCCCCCCCCCCCACACACACACACATTACACTCTGCTCCAGGTGCGGAGGCTCAGCCCTCACGGCTCTCTGCCTGGAAAGCTCTCCCTCCAGCTACGTGTGGAGAACACTCCTGACCTACAGATCTGAAGCCAAACACCACCTCTCCCAGGACGCCTGCTGGTTGAACTAAGTGACCCCCCATGGTCTGTGCTGCCCTGTGTGCATTGTCATCATGCGAATACACTGCTCCTTCACTTCACTCCTCTCTCCTGCAGAGGTGGAACCTTTTTTCCTGCCAAGGGCTATTGGATATTTATAACATAATTCAAGAGCCACAAAAAATTATCAACTTAAAAATATTAGCCTGCTATAGTTGGTCAAGAATTTAATTAACTCCCCCTACTGCCTTGGCAGGGCCAACCCCGATGACCTCTGGGCCTTATTTAGCCCGGTGGCTGGATGTCCTCACCCCTGCTCTACTGGAAGGCAAACTCCAGGAGAGCAGGTCTTCTCACTCCCCACCATGTAGAGCCCAGGACAGCCGCACGCAGGAGGCACCCCATGTGCTGGGTGCATGAGACAAAGTCCAATCACCTGTGTTATTCTCCAATTTTAAAAACACAGAGAAAAACCCACAACTAAAAGCTGTAATATAACAAGTTGACAGAACCCATGGCAAATGGCAAGGGCATACAAAACTAATGCCACAGGAGAAGCAGCGGGGCAAGGTGTAGGCTTCAGGCTCAGGCAGGTCGAGAGCTGGAGAATGTCCTCCCTCATCCATCTCAAATCGTCCCCAAGGCACACGGGTGCTGCACAAGCCACGCATGGGGCGTGCCCTTCCCTGCACACCCCGAGCGTCCTCCTTGGCTGCTACTCATGCAGATGCGAGGGCAGCAGGACCGGAGTGGCCCATGAGCTCACCTCCCGCCGCTGGCTCCGAGAAGCCACTTCTAAGTGGTGTGTGCTAGCCAGAGTTTGTAAGTTTGTCACAGGTGTTTGACTAAAAAGGGGACACAGTCTGTGACGATAGCCCGCCCCTATTACGTCACTGTGTGTATTCCATACCACACCCAAAAGCTACTGAATCCTTTCTTTCTGGTCATGGCCACCAGGACAAGGAATGCTGCCCAGTTCCGGGAGGGGCTGCTCAGGAATGCTCATGCCTTAACACAGCAGGTGTAAGCAGGATGCTAACACACTTGCACAGAGCTGACCCCAGCCTCTGGAGAGGCATCAGTGATTGAGTTGTGCCTGGGGGATAAATGTTCTTCATAGCAACTAAATCATTGGGAGACAAGGAGAGTGAATATTCAAAGTTTACAATACCAAATGATTTTTCCATAGTAAGTTTTTAAGTCATTAAAATGCGCTAAGGTTTGTAGCAGCCTGCTGGCATGAGATTGTTGCCAACAGTGGTTCGGACACCAGCTTGCTTACTGCACGGTCTTGGAAAAGTCACTCCCTCTCCTCTCTGCGACACATGAGGAGGGCTCAGGTGTTCAGTCATTTCAAAGGTTCCTTCCGCCCCCACTCTGTGCCCATCAATGTTTCTGGGCCTGTATCTTAGGTGGACACACGGGGAAGAGAAACAAGCGCCCAACAGCCATCCTTTGTCAAAGCTGAGGTGTGAGTAGCTGGGCTCTGCTCTATTGTATCTCCTCAAATGAAGCTCTTTCTCCATGTGCTGCAGGAGGGTGAGTTGATATAGTAATTACCTGTTACTCTTGACAAGTAAGGTAATTAATGTAGCAAAATACTACTGCAATGTGTGTAAATTTAGACCACCATAATTAAAACACCAGTCTGCTTAACAAACTGTTCAATTAAGAAAAAATATTGATTGAATATTTTTATTCAAAAATAAATTTTTGAAATTAGAAAACGTATGGGATGAACGCTCTCCCGTGGTCGACATCCATTTCTATATGCTTTCTCACAGGCAGCACCCACAAAAGTTATAATGGAGTGACTTCCACTAAGAACCCCAAGTCTTCTGGTGCAGACTTTATGAAGACAAATGTCGCCTGTGGAAGTGCTTTATTTAGCATTCTCATTCTGTAAAACCTAGACCGTCACAAAATGAACTCAAGGAGTATCTGAACCCCCAAATTACAGCAAGTAGCAAAAGGCTGAAAAGTTGTTCCTGTGTAACTATCATAGCAACAGGATGTTGGTAAACGTGTAACCATGCAAGTGACAGGCTGCCATCACTTCATGACCTGGAAGTAGCATTATCTACCTGCCGATTCTAAAGCTGGAGATACCACCCACAGCGTGGGCTACCTGGCTTCCTGCCGGAGACCCTGCCTCAGTGCTGGCTTGCTGTCCTTTCCCTCGGTTTTCCCATCTATAGATCATTCCAGACCCAAAGATCCACTTGTTAACATGTTCAACAGAAATGCCACCCAGTCCTTCACTCAAAGCAAATTATCTCCTGGCTCATCTGCCAGAGACAAATGCCCAAAGAGATTAAAGCAGGAGAACTGCCATAGACTGAGAGAAAAGGAATCCAACAGTCATCAGACTAAGGGAAACGTGGTTACCCCAAGTCTGTTCACAGACATATGTGCATATGCGCACACATAAGTGCTGGCTGATACCTACAGGCAGTGGGGACCTGGTCAGGAGGGTCACAGATTGGGGTTATGGAAGTCCCAAGGATTTTTTCCTCTTAATCTGCTACTCAGATAAATTCAGAGTAAGACACGAGTTGGCCTGAGGAAAGCAGCAGCTGGGATTCAGATACATCAAATTCTGTGAGATGAGAAACCAATGGCATGTGACTTCAATGCCATTTAATGACTCATACATTTGCTTTTGGTTTTGTTTTTACATTTCCATATAGCATACTTTACCCAGGGAGACATAAAAATCTAGAAAGAAGTAAGGGAATTCGTAGCTTATCATACTAAAAGGAAGTCCTAAATGTTCTATGTCTGGGAACTTGAATGTAATCCCAAGTAAAGAATAGAAAGCACAAGGAGACACTCTAGACTGAAGCCTGGTGAGAAAATGGCCTAGTTTCTCCAACTTAAATGCTCCCGATCCCATTTGGAAACAATAAGTATGTCATTAAGGGGGCAGGAGGAAGGCAACTGCTCGGACTGCTGCGGAAAACTCGGCTAGATGGTCCTCATGGGAACAGGGCTTTGGAGAAGCAGCTTGGACGCGGGCGCTTGGGGACAGGCTTTTAAATGAACACTTGCTGTACTCTCATAGTTTTGAAGGATGCTGAATCTACTTATGGAATGAGCAGGAGGCAAAAAGGGACATGAACTAGGGACCCAACACAAGACTCATAGAATGCAAACGGACATTTCTGATCCTCATGCTGCAGGAACCATTCACAGAACCAAGGCAGGCCCGGGCTCGGGCTCCCTGGGTGTATTTGTGGAGTATGAGGCCACAAGCACTTACTTCAAAGATCACACTGGGTGGCATCCAATGGTCTATGAAAGACTGCAAAATATCACAGAACTGTTTCACATGGGCTCCATCATTTGATTCTCACCAACCACTGGGTGAAAGGTTAATTCCATCTCATTAAGGACACTATGCCTCGAGAAGCAGCTACAGGGTATGGCTGAGTTCTCAAAAGCTACTGTGCTAACATAGTGTGTTCTCTCTAGAATGGAATGTGTCCCCGGGCCCCACTGAACACCTTACAGAGAATATTTGAATGTATGTTCTCTTTAGTACTTTCAGTGGTGACTCATGTCTTCAAATGTGCACCTTACAGTCACCAGGCATACTGTTCATATGTTCCCAGGCAATGGTGGAATGAGTTAAACCATCACCCAAGTTGGAAAAAAAAAAAAAGACCAGACTCCAAATTCTGTCTCAGCTTTTAATGAAAATACTACCCGGAACACTCCGAAGCCCACAGAGTGCAGAGCCAGTTGTGTCTAGAGTTTGCTTTGCCCCCAGGAAGGGCTCAAGGCAAACACACCACCGCCTTCCGCTCCCGCCTCCTGCCGATCAGTTCCCGGCTGACTCCTCAGACCCGCACGGTCGTGTCATCTCAGAACCGAAGGCACAAGGGCAGCTCTTACAGGTCACATCCATTTTCAGATGTAGAAGCTGATGCAAGAAACCAAAAACAGTGCTGGGAGAGAAAGAGCAGTAAAGAAGTGCCTAGTAACACCTGTTGCATTTACTCACCTTCTACTACGGACATTTGAAAGTGAGAGCAATGCATAACAGATTCTTTATCCCTTTTAATTCTGAAAATTAATAAAAACTGGAGAACAATACTAAATGTCAAATGAGTGAGAAGGTGCAAATGAACTGATGTTACCAAGGTGTTAAAACGTGTGAGTCAGTGTTTCTTTAAGCAACTTTTATAAAGTTCAGGAGACCAGAAAGACTCGAATTTCCCTAATTCTGATCTGATGTGAACTTCATGCACACTGCCTTTTGACATAAGAGAAAATTATCTGAATCCAGATATCAAAAATGTGGAAAAGTGAGATGGATATTTGAAGTATTATTCACTCCTAAAGTTAAATGTCCTCTACTATTTAACTCCAGTTTAGGCATCCAGCAAAAATAATAGTGTTTTAAAATTCTTTTTATTTAATTAGGTAGATTAATATCACATAAAGGCTATTATTTTCTTACATACCACCCACTGTGTTGGGGGCTATTTTTGCATAATCCCTTTTAACTCAAAAGCAGCTGGCAAAGGCAGACAGACAGCCCCGGGCTGGTGGCAGTGCACAGAACACGGCCAAGCGAGCACGTGTGGTAGGAGCTTACTCTGAATTTCGAACTGCCCGCTTTCGACAGCAGCCTGTGCTAAGATCGGCTCCTGCCGGGCTTTCCGAAGCGGCGCGTTGGAGGACTCTGCCCAACTGAGGCTGGCCTGAGTGTCCTGATGCCCGGAGGCGCTGCGGTGCATGGGGGGGAGGCACTCAGAACCCTGTCAGCTTCGGGTGGGCTGACCAGGACGTGACCCCGTGGCTGTGCCTACAGTGAGGCGGGTGCTTCTTCCCCTCCGCCTACAAGTGGACAGCCGAGGCTCCAAAAGGTGAAAGGACTTTCCCCAGGTCACAAAGCTGCTGAGCAGCTTCGCCAGGACCCTAACCAGGTCTCCTTCCCCAGCCGGAGAAGCCACTGCGCCAGCAAGGCCCACACTGGAGCACACAGCCGCTCAGCTCCTGGCCAAGGTCTCCTGGTTCATGGGGATACTGGAAAGCAAAGCAACTTGAGAAAACAACTTTGTTTTAAGAGATTTGTTTTGAAATAATCAGTTTTTGTATGGTAACATGAAGACTAATTATCTTTCAGGTTATAGTAATAATTATTACCTTATGAATGCTATCTACAAATAAGTCCCCAGACTCATTTACTGCTCTTTCTCTCCCTGGCACTGTTTTTGGTTTCTTGCATCAGCTTCTACATCTGAAAATGGATGTGACCTGTATGAGCTGCCCTTGTGCCTTCGGTTCTGAGATGACACAGCCACAGGGCAGTGCCGTGCGGGCGGGTCTGAGGAGAGTCGGCCGGGAACTGATCAGCAGGAGGCGGGAGCGGAAGGTGGTGGTGTGTTTGCCTTGAGCCCTTCCTGGGGGGGGGGGGGGGGGTTGCCTATCGTAATACAAAGCAAAAATATTTGAACATTATTAATATCTAAATTCTTGAATCCGTAGGACTTCCATCTCAAATATGAGATGAAGCCTCACAGGTCCTAGTGTTCTAATACAGAATTTTGTCCAGAAATGATCATACACAAAATTTAATCACTACAGGCCAAGAAGAAAGCTTGCATTTGAGGGTTAGCACTGACTTCACATCCACAAAGGAAGAGACTATGAGATAAAGAGACACTACCCTGAGTCACTAACTTACGTTGTTCCTTTTGCTTGGGGAAAGGGAATATTAACACAGAAACTTCTGGAATACAATGATGTGGTACACAAATACCAAAAAAGCTACCACTGGGAGAGAGAAGGTGGGTAACAACAGTATCATATACTATGGTGCTAGTAGGAAGATGGCCAGAGGAATGGATTGGCTAATAAAATATTCAAGTTTTTGCCAACTCCTGATCTCAGAAGTTCTTTTGTTCTTCCAGATACTTGCTCCCCTAACAAAACAGCCCCTTCCATCCCCTCCCCTCACTGACCTTGGCAGCTCCTCCTTTTGGTGGAAACACTCCCTCATGCCAATGCTGCTGCATTCGTCCCTGTGTTCTGTGTGAGGAGCAGGCAGGGCACTGTCCCCCGTGCTTGTCTGGATGCCACTGATGAGCAGATGGTGCAGACAGAGCAATCCTGTTCTCACTCCAACTACCTTTCAACCCTCTTGGGGCCAGCCTCAGCTGGGTGCGGGCCGCACCCAACACACACTAACTCCACTTCTTAGCAAAAGAGAGCCTCTCTGCTCAAGACCTCACACAGGAGCGGCCGCAATCTCAACTGGATTCACCAGGGTCAGCATGTTCCAATCCAGGGCAAGCCTGGCCTGTGGCTGCGTCTGCAGGGCCCTGAGCAAAGAAAAGAGTCTATCTTTTACATGGTTGGGGGGGGGGAATCAAAATAATGATATTTCATGACATGAAAAGCAACTTTCTGTGTCTATGGTAAAGTTTTATTGAAACACAGCCATGCCCCCACTCATTTATGTGTTGTCTCTTGCTGGTTTGAGTTTACAGTGGAGAAGGTAAATAGAACAGAAACAATATGGTGTGGGAAGCCAAAAATTCACTACCTGGCCCTTTACAGAAAGGCCTGCCCACTCCTGTGTGCACCCTATTCTACCTTCACAGCATTTACTGAGGTCACCACAGAGCTCAGAGAACTAATACTGTGTTTAAGTGATAATGTACACTCTCCCTAGACTGATCATATTCTAACAAATGAGAGGACTTAAGGGGAAATAGAAACAAATGAAATATGGGTAGTATTTAAATCAAAATCAGGAAAAACATAAGGGAAATTATGAAGAATGCCTGAGTATAGTGCCATTTGAAAAATAATAAACCAAAAAGATGGATGCAGGCAGGGAGGAGATTGGATGGAAAGCTAAGACTGTAAACAGGAGATCCGCATGGCGAGATCTGCCCCTGTGGCCACAGTGGAGGCTGCAGGGTGTACCCGAGTGGGCAGCGGTCAGCCACACAGGGAGCAGCAGGTTCTGACTTCACATCCACCAGCCCCGACACTGGCCAAACATGCCGAGCCCGGCAGCCAGTGGGACAGGCCCACACAGCCGTGTCGGGTGAGGCGGGTAGAGCAAAAGCCAACAGCCAGAGGCCCCCTTCGGGTCCAGGCCACAGCTCACACCAAACGCCACTCTGCATGGACAATGTACCCCATCCTGTTCCCTCTGAGGGCTGCTCCCAAACACGGGAGCAGGAAAGGCTGCCTGCATCTCAGTCCCGTTACCATGGACAACACTGTGCACGCCTCCTCCTCTCACAGGCGCCATGTGTATTCCATAACAATAATATTTCCGCAGCAGTTTGACTATATTGTTTAGAAATTTCTTTTTGTAAAACAGTATTACACCATTGTGCTTGCCTCTCATTACTCTGACTGAATATGCATCTCTTCTGTGGCCTTTCAACTAAACATTTTTTCCCAAGACAGAAAACTGTTTTCTGGAGGTTCCACTGACAACAATTTCTGTTGTTGAGTCATAGACAGTCTTGTAGTAGTGTTAAAATTCATCATTTTTTTCTTTCCATATGATTAATGTTTTTACAACATGCTAGTAAAACTTAAAACTTGCCATATCTAAAAAAAAAAAAAAAAAGACTTGAAATGCTGAATTTTAAATTCTGGAAACAAGACTAGTACAACAGAATGTCATTTTTTTCACGTCTGTACAGTATTCCAACTGGTCATCACTTCTTAGATGAATTACTGAATCAGAGGCTGAGACAAGAGGCCTCCATTCTTTCTGAAGCACAATGAACCACTTTTATTGGATTTGAAGCACAGTCCCAAAAGACTCCACTAGCTCACACTTATCTGCAAAGTACTAACTCATACAGAACGTCCAGCAAACTGCCCATCACAGCTCACAGACTGAAATACTGATGCCCAGAGCCAAGGAATGAGACAGTCTGGTTACCCCAAGAAGCTCTATCTTATGCAAATGAAGGTATTAACTGGAGTCCTTCTGAAACATTAAACAACAGCTCAATCAAGGGTCCATTTGAAGCTGTATCCCAGCTTTCTTTCCTCCAAAACCTTCCCAAACACACGCATGGACAGGTATGGTGTCACGGGGTTCTGGGGGCACTGATTCCATCCAGCTGTGATGTTGGAAAAAATATGCAAGGACCACAGTGCGTCTGCCTGACCATCAGTAGGGTGGAATGTGCTAGAAACCAGACCAATTAGAGTTTCAAGGGTTTTTCTGAAAATTTTAAGAGAAGATTCCCTTACCTCTCTTTTGTCTGGTGTGTCCAAGGAGACCTATGGCCTGGCCCGGAGGCCAAAGCCCTCTGAGGACTGCAGACGGGCCGCTGGGGACCTGGGGCTGAGAGCGGCGGGCTCAGTCTGCCTTGTGCTCGGCCTGGACAGGCCTTGCCAGTGACGGTGTATCCGCCTGCCGACACTAGACTTTTCGTTACTTACAACTAAATCCATTCTAAATTAAGTACAGGAAAACTCCATGGTTCTATTCCCTAAAATCCTGGGATGCTAGGATCTAGGCTTTAGGAACCATTGCTCTGGCTATACACAGATTTACTATATTTAGATGGAGGTATCAAAATGTGTAAAACGACCAATAGGTGTGTATTTCTTACTTGGTGACTATTTCTCAGTTTTTGTAACTCCAGACCAGGCCCAGCACTGTGACAGTTAACACCCAAACCCCTGACCACAGACAGCCGAGGGCAGCCAGCTCCAGCCGCCTGAGAGGCCAGCCTTCCGAGAGCCGGCATCAAGGCTCACGGAGCCTCGTCACAACACCCCGAACTGCAGTGGAAGGGAAGACTAACGATCAGGGAAGACTTGCTTTAAAAATGGCATATGAAGTGCTAAACTTTACAAGGAAGATTAGATGCTCAAAAACAAAAACACAAAACACACACACACACACACACACACAAAGTGCCGTTAAATTTTTCTAGAAACAAGGTGTTTGTAAGGCAGTGATTTGGGGGGTTTGCCCCAGGATTCAGAGGAAAGAGTACCAGGGTCACCAAAGCATTTAAGGAATTTCAAACCGTACCAATCCTTTGATAAACATCCATGTAAGAAGAGACAAGGAGCAGAAACATAGGGCTGCTAGGCCAGACAGAAAAACTGTAGGGTGACATTTCTGGTGGGATCTTGAAAATCAAAGAACAGGACCTCAGGCTCCAGTCAGAGCACAGATGGACTTGAGCAACAGCGCAGCATTTCTCTGGCTGCTGGAAAAAAAAAATCTGAAAAAAATCTCCCTTGTCTACCTTATTAGTCATTAAGAGGCACAGGAAGAGACATGACAGTAATTGGGACTGCAATCTGGCATTGGCACCACCATGAAAGCAATGAGCCTCCAACATGCATTTGGGCAGAAGAACGGACTTTCAAGGGAGAAAAATCTTGCCCTGAATGAAAAGTTAACACATTTATTGACCACACTCTTATCCTGTATTTCAAAGCATAATGGTGACCCTGCTGAATTTTGTGAAATCTCATTATAGATCATTTATCCTTTGCTACAGCGTTTTAAGCAGCCGGCTTCTGTGTTGGAATGGATTTGGGTCTGAACCTCACACACTCCACTTCCTCAGCTTCACCCCCAGGAGCCCACATGTCGGTCACTCAGGGAGACCCCTCACCCTTCCTCCCCTGCTCCCCGAGGTGGGAAAGGCTCCCAGGTACACACATGTGTGCTTTAGGGAATGCCATGCTCATGACACAGATAGGACTACACACAGGGATACATATGAATGTATATAGGAACACATACATAAATATGTACATGAATATGTATACAAATATGAATATGGATAGGTATGTGTCTAAATCATGGCCCACAAATCTGTCGTCTTCACAGTGGGGAAAGATTTTCCTTTATCTCATGCGGCTAATTTATTTCACAGACTCTTCCCCAGTGATGCTTTCTCCTCCCAACTCCCCAATCTACTAGCCTCCTTCTCTGGACTCACTTCCTCGGCCTCAACTCCCTATCTCAACACGGACACCTCCCCAGCCTCCCATACAATTTGTGTTCCATCACTTGCAGCAAGACTCTGCAGCCCCTAAAAGACGTGCAAACCTCCGCTCACCGCTTCCCATGTTCCGGCCACAAGTGCTGGAACCCAGCCTGATTCTCTCAGGCTCCAACTCTTTCACACACGTCCCATGAAATTTCAAGATGTTTTACCCTCCACCAAAGCCTTTCCCTTCAACCACCCCACTGAAGTCTCAGTCAGTGTCCCCTCGCTGATCTCCTCGCCATACGCGATGAAGTAATCCCGCTGGCTTGCCCACCAGCCCCGCCGGGAAGGCTTCCTGTGCACACAGAAACCCTGGTCTGCGGGCAGCATCTGCAGAAGGCTCATCCTGGAGTCCAGCACCACCTGAGGCCCAGCACCATGCCACTACTCTGTGAGGGTGAGAAGGTCACATGTGGTTCCCAGACTCCATCCTTATGTTTGGTAATCAATGGAGATGGCTAGCTCCTCCCTCCTTGAATGTTATAAGGAATAAAATACAGTAAGTCATTATGCTCGATGGCTGGCCCATAGCAAATGTTCTCTACTATTATTAATACTAATTGTTACAGAAGAAATTCCTTGCTTTTTAACCTTAATTTGAAGTCCCGGGCAGGCACAACTCATCTTCTCTCTTCCCCTTCATGAACTCTCTGTCCCAGCCAAAGGGAATTACTCATTGTTGTCCATAAGTACCAAGCTCTTGGTTCTTTGTTGCATATTCACTGTTGCCAAGAGCCAGAAAACCATCTCTCTTTTCCTAAACCAAATCTCTGAAGTCTACATTTTTAGGAAGCTATAGCTTACATTCTCCACAGGGATAAAAAGCTCACTGCTCTTACCACTTTATCCCTAAGACAGCATTTGAATATGAACTTTTGTTTTCTCAAAATTGCCTACAGCGATCCTGCACACAAATTGAGCTCTCCATCCTCTCAGTGGCAAACTGGGGCGGGGGGTGGGGGAAGGGGGACAGGCACACTATTTATTATCTCAGGTGCCCAGAGGGGCCTCGTACAGTGCCCTCAACACCAAAACCAAGCTGACTCACGGACTACCAGTAGTTAGCAAACATCACCTTTTTGGTTAGATCCTATTTAATAAAATAGTAATATGCAAATTGACCGCACCTCTGCTACACCCATAAGCCATGCCCATAAGCCATGCCACCAGCCAATCAGGAGCAAATGTGCAAATAAACTCCAACCAACATGGCTGGGGCCCCTGAGTGCAGAAGGGAGGCTTGGGTTTCCCCGGCAATGGAGGAAGCAAAGCTTTCTACTTGTTCTTGCCGACCTAGGCGTCCACTCAATGCTATAAAGGTTCAATTTTACAAGATACATAAATCCCAACAGAAATGGCATCAACCACGGAGCTAGAGAGAGCAAAGGTTAGGGTTGCCTTCACCAATGGAGAAAGCCAAGCTGGCCTAGGCCTCCACTCCAGGCTACAAAGTTTCAATTATAGAAGATAAATAAATCCCAGATACCAGGGACTCTGCTTGGGTCGCCAGGGGGCATGGCTGGCCTGCCAAACACCACAGGCCCCTTGCCCAGGCCGCCCCACACCCCAAGGAAACTGCCACCCTGATCAGGGACACCCTTCAGGGCAAACCAGCTGGCCCCCACTCATGTACCAGACCTCTATCCTATCTAATAAAAGAGTAATATGCAGATTGACCATCACTCCAAAACACTAGAAGGCTGCCCCCATGTGGTCAAAGATCCTGCCCCCATGTGAACACAAGATAGTCACCACAAGATGGCCAGGAGGCGAGGGCAGTTGGCAGGGACCAGGCCTGCAAGGGAGGGCAGTTGGGAGCAATCAAGCCTGTAGGGGAGAGCAGTTAGGGTGACCAGGCCTACAGGGAAGGGAAGTTAGGGGCAAACAGGCTGGCAGGGGAACAGTCAGACATCAATCATGCTGGCAGGGGAGTGGTTAGGGAGTTATCAGGCTGGGAGGTAGAAGCAGTTAAGGGCAATCAGGGAGGCAGGCGGGTGAGCAGTTTGGAGCCAGCAGTCCTGGATTGTGAAAGGGATCCCAGATTGGACAGGGTACAGGCTGGGCTGAGGAACACACCCCTCGCTCTCCCGTGCACGAATTTCATGCACCAGGCCTCCAGTATTGATATAACTGGAACAATTAATGATTTATATAAAATTATGTTTTCCCCACTACTAGTAAGGATTTTAGATGTTTTAATAAATCACTTTAAGAACAAGTTTTAGCTGTCAATGAACCCACTTCATACCTACAGGCCTTCATATTGTTTAGAATCTGTCTCTTTAAATTTGTAATGTTCATTCTCAGCAATGTATAAACTTCTCATAGTGGAGAACGAACAAATGTATACTAATTCTTAAAAGTGATATACCCTATTTTCCGGCGTATAAGACGACTTTTTAACCCAGGAAAATCTTCTCAAAAGTCGGGGGTCATCTTATACGCCGGGTGTAAAAATACCATAGCTTGGAGTTATGATGGGCATTGCTAACTCGCCAGGGACTGGCCCGGCACTGCTCTCTCTCTGTTGTTTGTTATCTTCCTCCCGTCGTCATCAGTTCCGGTGTCTTATACTCTGGAAACACAGTATCTTCTGTGGTCACCGCCCATTTTACGTTCAAGGACCACCCGACATCACCGTCAGGACCGGACGTCCGGGCTCAGAAGGTCCGGCCGCCCTGGCCTCCACACGGTGCGTTTCCACGGCGCGCTGGCTCTCGGCTTCGAAAGTGTGTGACTGTCAGACAAGATGCTGAAGGGGAAGTCGGGGCTTAGAATGCCAAAGGCTAAACAGCGCTAGGACATACAATAAAAAAAAAAAAAAACATCCTGTCTAACTTTCCACCTGAAGGTCTGTTTCTACACACTTTCTACAGATCCAGCCAATTCAGAGGCATAGAGGGTGGGCCTTGCTGATGCAGCAGCAGCCAGTGGGTTCCTTTTCTGACTTTCTTCTTTAACATCCTGCATCATTTCCACTATAGTTCTCCTGCTTCCAATTTAGTTGCTGGCCTTATTTAAAGAGTTGCCTCTATACTTAACAGATTCCATAGCCATTTGAGAAGCTAAGAAGCTAAAAAGACTGTGTTGTTCTAAAATGAATCATTCAACTGCCTGACTTTTTAAGCAGCTTAAATGTTAAACATCTCAATCATCTGACCTAACAGTGATTTGAAAACTATATACTATTTATGACTTTCCAGTAATAAAGAAAACCACAGTTCGGGCAGGTTTGTCAGTTTTTACTTCTAAGTTCCAGGTGAAATGCTTTTCTGTGTGTGCTCCTGGGCCACCTGAACATGTACCACGTCAACAGCTAAACCATGAGGGTTCCACACACTATGTTTTCTTCTCATGTGAAGGAAGACACAGACTGTCACACTGATATTTTTTTAACCTGTAGACTATGAGACCTTTCATTAAAATTAAAAATTAAATAGTTTCCCAAAGTAGTAGTGGGAGATGTTAGGGCAGAAATAGGATATTGGGAGCTAGCTATTAATTATAAGAAATACAATGCCCTGTTAACCGTGATTGTTTTGTTCTGATTGAATAAGGCACATTCTGATCTGCTGGGAATTACCCGAGGGACCTGGAAGCTCACCTGGACGTGCAGGCCATCCTCCTCCGGGAGCTGCCTGTTCTCACGGGAAGATGAACCGCACCAGGCTGTGGAGCGGTGAGGCCCGGGCCTGTGCAGACCCCGCCCGCAATGCCTGTGATCTGTAACATTTATTTTTACACCCATTCTTACTCCTTTTGCCTGCCTCCCATGTCATTTTTGTCCTTGAACCCCACGTAAGCAGCTGGATAATGTGGGCTACAGAGCAGATTCCTGTGGATGACCTGCTGCTCCCCCATGCTGCCAGCAGGATTGGAGTAAACGCTCAGCTATGATGCAACCCTGTCTCTGCTGAACTGGCTCAAGTAGAGCCAGGCAGCCCAGACCCATTGGCTGTCCTGTCCGGTTTCAAAAACACAAGGTGACAAACAGTTGACACTTAGGTGTTTGCCAGGGTCCCCAAGGGAGCAAAGGGAAGAAGAAAAAACTGCAATGGCGGTTACAACGAACTCACAACATACAATAAAAATGCCATGAACACGTGGCATACATAACAAACCTCTGCAGGGCTGCAAGGCGGGCAGATAAAAATGAGTAACTGCCACTATCCTTGAAAAGAAGAGGAAAACGTTGTCCAGTTACTGATCGCAGCTAACGTTTTAACCCTAAATCTAAAATGTGGATCACATGGTTTTATAGTAGTATTGTACCAACTAAAATGGCCTTTCCACTTCCTATTTTACTTTCTGAGAAATGAGGGCAGAAATATGTGCGAGCCACTTTTAATGAAAGGCATGGCTTTGGGAAATAGTAGTAAAGGTCTTAGAATCTTTGCCTCTGTTATTTGGAAAAGAAATAACCACCAAAGCATGAGTCTGTCCTGATGGGACTCGCAGATGCCCAGGTGTCCTGGGCATGGGGCTGCTGGCTCCTGGTCCGCCCCTGTCAGCCACACCTCTGCTCCCAAGGCCTCCAGCGGAGAAGCTTATACCAGCCCTGAGGCACGCTGCCATCTACGTGAAGAAAACACAGGAGCAGAGGGGGATGCCTGGCCCGGCACAGCCAGGGCTCCCCAGAGGACACACCGTGGCAGGTAGGCCTGAAAGGGCTCTGTGCTCAGCCACTAGTCCCCAGGCAGGAAGGCCACCCTGGCAAGTAAAACAGTAAGGACGACAATGAAAATGTCTGTCAGCTGGAGAGTTGGGATGAATAGGATCCTCTGCTCCTCACGGGAAACCCAGCTGGCAGCAGCGCACCTCTGAGCGGTGGCACTAGCTGAAGGCATCAGCGAAACCCCTGGAAAATCCCTGTTTGGGTAACAATGATTTTCCTGAATTCCTTGACAGAAGGTCTATTTTTAATCACTCTTTTGGCAAAAACCTGGATAATTTAATAATAATTGCAGATTCTTAGTTTTTATGCATCCACAAGAACATAAAGAGAAAACCGTAAATTATATACTAACTCCAGCTGTTAAATGTTGGCATTTTGTCTTAAAAAAAAAAAGTTGTAAAATCTGTTTCCTTAAACCGAGGAAATGTGGGAAAGGCCATCCTGCCAGCAAGCGCTGTGGTTTCTTGCCGAGGCAGCAAACTCCGCCGAAAGAGAAGCGGCTGCCAAAGCAAACACTGTTTGCCTTCACACCCAAGACCAACTGTGTGCCGCGGCACGGCAGCGGGGACGGGCACAGCAGACCGAGCCCCGGATCGCTTCTCGGCTCCCATCAGCAAGTCCCATCCCAGCAAACTTCGGCCTTCTTGGGGCACCTGCTGTAATTCCAAACCTCTGTTTCCCAACTCCTCAAGCCAAGAGACTTTTCAGGAAAAGGAGGGGGAGAGTCCAGACAAATGAAACACACACTCCTTGGTGGGATGGTAAGGGCCAGGGAGCTCCAGGTCACATGCAGTAACCAGACTTTTCCAGATCTCCGCACTCCAGGGACACTCTATCAGCAGCTGCAGCCAAGGGGACTGCGCCCTCCAAAGCAGAGGCCACGCGGGAGGCTCCCACTGTGCCAGGACCTTCCACACCGCCTTTGTCGAGCCCAGGGCAGTGCCGCAGAGAGGCACGCAGGAGCTGAGAGCTCTATGGGAAGAGAAAGCAACCCAAGTCTCCAGAAAGCACAGACCATTCTGTGATGAGTTTTCTGGTTCACAGTAAACAAAGGCTGACTTCTTAGGATGACACCATTTAAGCCCCAAATAAAAAAATAGTCAAGTAAAAAAGATTATTTCCCTTTCCTTTGCCCATATTGCTTGGAAGTAATGGTTTTAATTATTGTGCAATTGTTTAAGACAGTCAATCTCATGTTCTGTACATTCCACCAGGACAAAAGGCCTGTGCAGTGTGGGGAGGAGGGAGGAGGGAGAAAGCCATGCTGTGCGTTCTGGAGCTGTGCCACCCACGCCTGGCACACGGCACCCAGCATCTAACCCAGCTCAGCATTTTAAGGGAGAGTCCCTTTCAAGGTAGAAATCATATAATTTCTGCAAAACCCCTACTCCAACTAGTCCCCCCCACTTCTCCAAACACTAATACAGAAAACAACTCACAAACAAGTCATGGGCTCAAAACATGAGTATGAAAGAAATGGCGACCACCTGTGAAGGCAAGCCACATTCAGGCCCGTTTCTTTATTGAGACAGTCTTGTCATTTACTAGTGAAGAAACGGGCTGCTTCACTGGTGAAATTAAAGGAATATTCATAATGTGTCCAAGAATAGTAAAAATATAGGCATAAGCAATATTTTCTTATTTAATTATAAAACATAACAGTAGATTTGAATGTGAATCACTTTGAAACCTTTGAATTAGGCTTAGAATTTAAATGCTGAGTCTGTAGTGTAGGAATGGAGGATCTAAACATTCTTCACCTACAATAATAAGGCTTATTTCACCAAGGCAAAAATACCGAATATTTCCAGTTCCAGATTGGACCTAGTAGGGTTTCAATATTAAGAATCAACTTTAGTGACTTCCTCTAGTTTAAAATTAGAAACCTTTTTCTTACTGTCTTAACCACCCACACCTACTGCCCCGCCACAGAAAGTTTGATGGTTTAAACACAGGTTGAAAAAAATCTGTCCAACGAAACAAAGGCCACCTTTCTTCTCAAGTGAAAAGGAGTGTAAGAATTTGCCAACGGTTCCCCAAACACAACCTACAGCAGTCTCCAGCCTACAACGTGACTGATGTGATGTCAGTCCTGCCTGTCATCACTCCTACCTTGTCTGGTCCCGATGAGAACCAGGCAGCCACAGACCCACGCACTCTCTGCTTATGTGGCCTCAATGCTCTAATGCCAGGTCGCTGCCAACGTCCTTCAGACAATGGTGAGCAGGCCACAGGGTTCATGCTCCCTGTGAGCTGCCACGCTGAACATCTGGTCCTGAATGGACGGCTGCCGCTGACTCTCCGCACTGGGCAGCTGATGAAAAATTCAACATTTTCCTTGTTGGCACAGTTGTTTTGGAGAATTCTCTAGAGCTTCCTGAATTCTATTCAGAAAATTTCATTGCCGCAATCTGTGTCTGTGCGAACAGCTGGTGTGGAAAGGGGTCTGCCACTCCCTCCGTCCTGGGCCTCCTGCGAGATCAGGACACTGTACTGTGTTGTCCTTGACAGCCTGGCCTGGCGCTGAGGGCCTGGGCAGGCCAGCAGCAGAGGGCCCCACACACACTTCTTCAGGAGGAGCTGCCCCAATGAAGACCTGTCTCAGAATTTCTCCTAGAACACATTCCAACAGTCCTCAGACTATTGCCGGCTCAGAAATCAGACTGCTCCCATCGGCGTGACATTTTCTGAAGATTTCTCAGTAGAAAAAACTCCCTAGTGCTTCACAAACCCAATGCAACGCGATGTCCAGATATCAGTTTTTCACCACATGAAGGACTGTTGACTTAGCAAAGTCTTTTCTAAAACCTAAGGGTGACTCTTTGAGCAAACTAAACATGCTCGGGGTACTGGTGTGTTCCACAGCCCGGGAGAAGCCCCAGGCACAGAGGCCCGCTGATGCTTCAGGGAAAAAAGTTTCTAAAATACAACAGCCTTTAAAGAAATTAACGTGTTGATGGCTATATGTGATATATTATTATTCTTTTTGGTTAAAAAATAAAGGAAGTGGTAAACTTAAGCCAAGCTAAATTTAGGTGGTTATCTATGCAGCATAAATTTCACTTCTGTGTATAAATGCTAACTTGCATATTTCTCCATGGCAACTAAACTATGATTCAAACAACAGTGAAGCCAGCCTTGAAAGCTGCCTTTTTAACTAGGAACAACCTAATTTTTAAAAGTATTTGAACTCTGGAAATTTCATGGGCATCTATATCATGCAGTAGAAAGTTCACTTGTCCATGAGCACATGACTACAATGCACTTGGCCCAGGTTGCAATCATTCTGTTTTTAACGAGTGTAATTTTTTCTTGCATTGTGTACTCTAACATAAGCAGTATAATAAGATTATAAAGACTAAGAATCTAATAATTCTTTCCAAAAAGGAAGTTATTCTCCCACTTGGAAGGGATTCATTTTACCAAAAGAACCAAAGAAAGAAGTGAGAAACTCCCAAAGTGACCACGGTGAAGGCAAGCCACATTCAGGCCCGTTTGTTTATTGAGACAGTCTTGTCATTTACTAGTGAAGAAACGGGCTGCTTCACTGGTGAAATTAAAGGAATAATTATAATGTGTCCCAGAATAGTAAAAATATAGGCATAAGCAATATTTTCTTATTTAATTATAAAACATAACAGTAGATTTGAATGTGAATCATTTTGAAACCTTAGAATTAGGCTTAGAATTTAAATACTGAAAACCCCTTGAAGTTGAAACATAATCATAATAGGTCAGGTTTAGTGAGAAAAATCATGATTCACATTCATGACACATATTCAGAAATGCCTCATATGAAAACTTTATTATAATCAAAAACTGATACTTAGGTTTTGTGGGGGTTTTTGTCTTCTGGACTTTACATGATGTAATGTCTAAAGCCACATTTCACACTGGTAAGTAATGATGACTATAAGATCATGACAAAAAAACTACTCATAAAATGACACAATTTATAACTTTATCTATACTTGCCTCTCTAATATCACATACATTTACACAGTGGATGCTAATTAGATAAGAATGGTATCATTATAATGTCTATAAAACCTGTCTTTAAAACTAAATTTTGTTAAAAATAGTCTTTTCAAACTGACATAGCCCATTTCCAGGGTCAAATTTAAAGTAATTAGTACTATTGCTAGTAAATGTTCTAATAAAACTAAAAAAAAATTATTTCTAAGCAGAACACACAATTCTCTAGCCCTTAAGAATGAAAGTCTTCCAGTAATCTGAGGCAGCTTTCCACGAGCACCTAGAAACTCAAGAAGGGCAAGGCTTCAGATCCGGTTCCTTGGGCCACACAGCTCCTCACTCTCACCATGGGAACCCACAGCCCCCCCACCCCACCCCCCGTCTGACTTTCGGACACAGACACATGTTCTGCTGCCAGAGCAATAGATTCTGAGAAGTCTCAAAAGGAGTCAAAAGCCACCTCCTGCATCAGAAATACCAACTCTTGTAGACCAATCCCCCAGAATGACCTGCCCACAGGTAGCATGTGAACCACTCCCATCCCCCAGCATAAACACAGGCCCAGTTCTGGAGCTGCAGGGTGTGTCTTGTAAGAACTAGTGTAAATCCTCTTAAAGACAAGTCTTTAAAACTGACAGTTAACCCTTCTTTTTAAGCCTTTCTGTATTCAAAGTCAATCTAGCTGAGACAAGAAATCCAGGCTGCAGAATTCCATATGGTGGCCCTTCTGGCCTCCCAGACTTTAAACAAGAAGGTCAAACAGTTGTATCTGAGTGTGAACCAGTCCCTAGTAACCAGTCAAGCAACGGGAGAACTACATCTATTATGAATGTATCTGCTAGGTTTCTCTGTAAGTTATATACAATCTCTTCAGTGAATAGAAAAATGCATTTTTTAAATAAGGAAAGTATTTTAGTAGGTAGAGGGATTATCTACTTAATAAAAGAGTAACATGCTAATTGACTGCACTTTCCTAATGCCCACCAGCCAATCAGGAGGGAGTATGCAAATAACCCAACAAAGATAGTGGGTTAATTTGCATATGCAGGCGCTGAGAAGCCTGGAGCAGGTCAGGACACTTGTGTCATTGCCATGGCAACGACAAAGGCATTCCGCACCACCACAGCCGCTCCAGGCTTCTGGGCAGTGTGGAAGGTGGAAAGGTGGCTCCAGCCAGAGCGAAGGCAGGGCCAGCAGCTACGGGAAGGAAGGCCCGTTCTTGCACAAACCTTCGTGCATCGGGCCTCTAGTCAATAATAATAGCTTCCTAATATTTGTAAATAATTTTGAATTTTTTGATTAAGTCCTTGCCACAAGCACTGAGTTATTTCATCATCATCCCAACATGTGTCAAAGGCATGATCAGGCTTACGGCCGAAAGGACCATCAGGGAGGCCAAGCCGCCTACCCCTGGGAGCTAAGGCTATCCTTCTAGCACTCCTTCAGGACCCCGCCCCTTGACCAGAGCACTGAAGGCTCAGTCCAGATGCAAACAACCACTGCCCTCAGTGGGACCTGGAGACTGTCTTCCTGACTGAATTGTTTAGCTATGACTGAAAGACTCCTGGTTCCCTTTTACCTTGAAAATAACAGAGCAAGGGAGCTCAGAGGTCATGTGGCTCTTGTCTTCCAGGGTCCAGGACCAGGTCCCAACTCATTCTTCTGTCCAACTGATTTCCCTCTCCATCCTGCACACCTCACTCCTCCATTCTGTTCTAAGACTCACCATGCTCCTGGTGCCTTCCAGGGGAGCACCTGGGGTCCCTAACTTTCTCCTGCTGCCTCCCCCTTTCCATTCACACCTCAGCTCACAGGCCACCTTCTCTGAGAAGCCTGCCTTGCTGATGTGACCCAGAGGTGCTCTTCTTCTGTCACCCATTTATTTCTCTGCACAGTGCTTCTGTCTGAAACTTTTCTTTGTTGCACTTAATACCCTCACCTACCAAGGAGGCAGCCGTACAGCAGCCAGCTTCTTGGGATGCCATTAACAGTGATCCTCCATCCTCACACCCTCCCTGGCACAGAGTCTTTCCTGGTATTTGTCAGGTAAGTGAGTGGATCATAGCCCACAGCATATCTATTCCTAATAATGGTGGTCCCTCCCCAAGAATACAAGTCCCTTTGAGATGGTCAGTTCTTTTCAAGTTTCTTGCATGGGGGGAGGGTTGTTTCTGAAATGCTTAGCTGCTTCTACAAAAGCAAGGTGGGTCCTTCAATGACACACTGAGTAAGAGACATCTTAGATCCCTGGTTACACAGAACAGAGTAAGTGCCACAAATAATGTCCCTCTCATCCAATGGCTCCACACAAGGGAGCCCAGCAGGCAGGCAGCGGGCAGGGATTCTGCTCGGGGGTGTCCAGAGGTGGGCCCAGCCTGCTCAGGGCCCCAAACACTGGCCCCAGCATGAAAGCAGTGAGAATCCTGCCGCTTCAAGGGCAACCACTCGCAGAGGAGGTGCTGCCAGAGCTGTGCCAATGGCAGCACCAATCCTCCCGGGACTGAGCGTTCGCTGAGCAAAGTGCCAGAAGCTGGGCCTACACTCACTCGCTTGGTCCGGCCTCAAGCCTAGAAGGTAGACATGCTATTGTCATCTCCTCTGGAAACGAGGAAACCGGGCCTGGAAAGTTTAAGTAACTTGCCCGTTGCAGAGCCAGGATTTGAACTCAGCCTAGTCAAAGCCAAAACTCCTATCCCATAAGCTTGTGTCCTCTGAGGCCGGCTTCCGATCACGTCCTCAGTGAGCTTTCAGGAGCCGTGGCAGGTAATGTCAGCCACGGGGCAATCTAGCTTCCAAGTAACACAACCTCTGGCAAGGTGAGGGTCACAGGTGACTAAAATGACAGAAAGAACATATATTTATGGACAGGACCAGCTACCCATTCTGTGGGGCCCAGACCAAATGAAAACGTGTGATTCCTTATTCACAATTCTGAGAACCTCGACTTGGCGACAGGAGGGCACTCACCAGAGCAGGGCCGCGCAGGGCCCACGGGAGCAGTCTGCTTCTATGTGTTTTATTTCTTTGAAACACTACCTCCTGCACTTCAGTTTTATTCATCTCTTTCTAAGGTTCAATATATGAGTCATAAAGAACATATATATTTTGAATGGAAGGCACAGAGTCAAGGGAGGAGAAAGCACATCTGTCTTTCTGAACTCACTTGGGAACTGTCTGGGTTGGGAACAGCCACCAAGTGGCAGTTTTGGAATTGGACGCTAAGTGCCTGGAGGCCACAGCCAGTTTGGGAGGGACCAGACCTAACTGGATTCTAAGGCAAGAGCCGCCTAAATCACCCCGCTGGTCACTTATCGTTTCGGAACGTTTTCTCTGGGTGGATTTGTTAGGTTATTGTCCATGCGGTTCTGACTTATTCTACAAATACCTCCTGAACGTACTTTATGTCCAGATGTGACAGGTCCAGAGAGACAATTTCTGCCTCTGTGGCACCAACAGACAGGACATGGGAATCAATGTTAAAGCAAGTAAGAGCACACACATGCCACTAAGAGAGGCAACAAGTCTGCAAAACTCGAGAAAAGAGAAGAGGGAGCGCGAATGGTGCAGGCAGGGTATTATGAACACCCAGCAAAGCCCGCCGGCCCCGTGCTCACCTGAGACCGCCGGGACTGCTACTTACACCAGGAAAGTTCTCCACCCAGAGGATGGGAAGTTCCCTGTCCCTGCGTTTCCAGGTCCCACACCATGCAGCCCCTGCCCCCCCCCCCCCAGTGCAGTCCCCCTCCAGGTAACATTTCCCGGGAAGTGAAGGAAGAAAAGGCAGAAGGCAGGGAGGGAGAAGCAGACCACTACTCTGCCCATAGAATGGCTTTAGGACATAACCACTTTTTTTCTTTTTTCTTTCTTCCTCCCAAAGCTAGAAAACACTCTTCAAATCACTCATAGCTTCTATCACACCGTTACTCTACCAGAGCTCTGTCTGTGCAAAGAATGCTAAACCAGAAACCGGCCTCTTCCTTGAAGGTGGAGCCGAGGACTGTTCATGTGTCAGTCCGTGTGCTGTGTGTATATCAACAGAGCTCAAGTGATGCCTTGTTCCACTTGTCTCTGAATTCTTTGAAAATTCTTTCATCTTCTTCTTTTTTTACTTAACAGTGCTGGGATTTTCCCTCTTTGAAAACTGACAAATGAAAGATATTTCAGTTCTGTTATGAGACACTAAATAAGCAAATTGAAAAGATCACTAGCACTTTAGTCTCGTTAGTTTCCTTTAAACATCTACTTTGCTGGTATAAGCTAACGCGACCCTTTCTCACCCTGTTTAAATTCCAGCGTAAAATCTGTGCACAACAACCAAGCATGTGCTCGGTGGCTATGCTCCCAGGACCCGCTGCACGGCTCACACCAGGACACCAGGCTCGGCCTACCCACACTCAATCGCGCCTGCTGCAGAAAAGCTTTTAGCCATCACTTCTGGCCACTAATGAACCCTGCACTTTGTCTTCCTGCCAGAACTCCTCCTTTATCCAACTCACATCTTCATGAGGAGATGGGAAATCACACATCATGGTGACAAACAATTGTAATTATGTCATTAGTAGCCATTTAGGCTACAAAGGTGCTCAAAAAGGAAACAGAATGCACAATGAGAAATATAGGATAACACATCTATCACAGTTCTAATCCGCTTTTACATCCTGAGAGTGAAAAGCTGCCTGATTCTTGGGCCCAGCAGGAGTAACAGCATACCACTTTACAAATATGTAGCAATTTTATTCCCCAGGCTACTGAGAAAATAAAAAAGCATTTAATATCTTGAGTTAGACATAAAAGTTATGTGATGCCTTGCTGACTATATTTATTTTTCAACTCTTTGTAGAAGTGACTCTTTGTGTTAGGGAGAAACTCGAATTATTTGGGTTTAGACAACTGACCAACCATACATGCACGCACGTGCTCACATGTACACATATACATTTCGGTATGCATTGTGGGTACATATATGTGTATGTGTGTGCATGTAGATGTGCATATGTGCACATACACGTTCTTGCAAGAGTCAAATATCCTGTAAGGACCTCAAGTAGTGAAGAAAAACCACAAAATAGAGATTTAAGAAGCTGTGTTGTTTATCCTATGCCCCACTGCCTCCACCATGCATATTAGACGCCAGAAGCTCCAGCAGGGCCAGGAGACGGGTGGCATCTGAACACTGAGGCTGGGCACCGGCCCACATGCAGGCAAAATCATACAACTGGCGACTCCCCAAATGTAACTATGCTCAGCCTCAAGTTCCCAGGGGGACTGGTGCCAGGACCCCTGTGGACACCCAAATCATGGGAACTAAGTTCCTTATATAAAGTAGCTTAGAGTCAGCCCTCCACAGTCCCAGATACACAACCACAATTTGAAAATAGTGTTTTCAATCCACGGCTGGTTGAATCCACAAATTCAGAACGTGGGGATGTGAGGGCCAGTCATATATTTATTGAAAAAAATCTACATGTAAGTGGACTTATGAGGTTCAACCCATATTGTTCCTAAAGTTCCCAAACCCCATGCATTTCTCCAAAGACAATAAAAAGCAAATGTGTGATTCCACACAGCACGCAGCTCAAATTCCGGCCCAGATGGAAGTAGTGGTGACCCCCGGGTGGGGCAAGCCCTGCAAGAGCCCTGGCCCCAGGTGGAACCTCATAAACATCCTCTTACCATGTCTCCAGCTGTGAAATGCACACACCTAAGATGTGTAAGTAAAACGAATAGGAAGGCAATGGGGTTACACTCTAGCAAAAGCAAAATCATTTTATAGGCAACTTTGGTCAGCTACTTCAAACTCTGTACTTCTTACAAACTTTCATTTTACTATGAAATCTCTACACAAGATGAGCTTTAAATCAAGTATGTTAAAAGTCTCCCTGTCTGTTGACCAGCTTGTGTGGCTGAATGGCTGAGCTGACCCATGAACCAAAAACCAAGACCCTCAGGGTCACCTGCTCAGACCCCCGTGTGGGCACGCAGGAGGCAGCCATGTTTCTCTCTCACTGATGTTTCTATCTCTTTCCCTTTCCCTTCCTCTCACTCCAAAAATCAATAAAAACATTCTTAAAAATGTTCCTGACTGTTAATTCAACAAATACCTGTCTCATATCCACCTAGTAATCCACAAATAATTAAGATGTAGACATAGCGACAAAAAGTTGACTTTTGAAACACTAATGCAAATCTAGTTAATCTAATGTTAACACTCATGACCATTATTTCCAGATACAGAATTTTTTAATACATGGTAAGCTTTCAGTTTTTACCTTTAACTTGGCAGTGCACGTTTTCTGGTGAGGGAGGGTCTAAGGTCGAATTCATTTAAAAAAAGAACAACAACAAAAACCTTTTGCACACCTGGAGAATGGCTATCATCAGAAAGTCAGCAAACAAGTGTTGACAAGGATCTGAAGAGGGGACTTCATGTGCTTTGGAGGAATTGTAAATTGGTGCAGCCACTTGAAAACCAGTATGGAGGGTCCTCTGAAAATCTACATATATCTAAAAAGCCAGTGACACTGGAATGACCGAACAGCCAGAGACCAGAACACCATGCCCCCACTCCCAGGCTGGCCCGCCTCCCGGGGAGCAGCTGTTAGGGGCGCCCCTAGGCAATGTGATATAGAGTTCGAGTTCATTGGGGGAAGGTCTTAAGGGTCTGCAGGATTGGGGGTGGGCCCAGAGTAGGTTCGGAGTGTGCTGGGGAAGGAAGAGGAAGATCCGATTGGAAAACGGCTCAGCACCTACCTTTCTCATTGTGAACCGGGATGGCTCCAGCCATGGGCTGAATGGGCGGTTGTTTCATGGGTGCGCTTGGGACCGACATGTTCAGGGCAGCGGCAGTGCGCCCGAAACGTCACTGATTCCAATAGTTCCAACTTAAAGAACAGAAAAACCCTCTCCAACTAGCGGCCCTGGACGTTGCAAGGCCACTGAAGGAAACACTTGAGGAAGAGCTAGAAAACCAGAAGTTTGCGACGGAGGATTGTGGGATTGTGGAGGCCGCCTGGGTGCCTACCTTTAGATTGTGAGCCTGTGACTGCGCATGTGCACAATCAGCCCCATAGTCCTCCCTCTCGCGGTATTGGGACGTGACTTCTGGCGGGAAATTATTTGGATTGAGGTTTGCTGTTCCCTTGTGGTGAGGAAGATGAGAATTAAAGGTTTCGTTTGTTGCCTTGGTTTGAAGTGGAGCAAAATGGGATAGTGACGAATAAGAAACTTTGGAGACAGTGAAGGGCAGTTTGTCCAGACTGTTGAGAGCTCAGAATTAGAGTTTAATTGGGATAGAAATCCTGCTAACAGCACCTGATGCCTGAAGTCTGAGCACTTTACTTCCAGGTGTTCCAGTTCAAGTTTTTGGAGACTGCCTATTAAAACATTCCTGGTTGGAAAGAGTTTGTATAGAAGCCCGTAACTATTAAGTATTTGCTGTGTGTTTACCATGCTTAGATATCTGTAAGGAATCTATACAGATATGAAAGTCTAAGCGACCATTATTACTGGTGAACCAAATGACTGGTCAATCAAATGACTGGTCAACCAGTCGCTATGATGCCAGCCAACCTCCTGTGACCCCTCCCCCTGGATTGGGTGAGATGACCTCAATTGGCCCTGATTGCCAGCTAGACTGAGGGACCCCAACCATACATGAATTTGTGCACCAGGCCTCTAGTATGGAATAATGTTAAATGCCTCATGTTCTCAAGAAGCTTAATTTTAAAATAAAAAATGAAAAACAAATATAAATATTAAAATTTTAAAAAGAAGAAACTAGAGTTTTAGGGGCAAAATCAGGCAGGCAGGTGAGCAGTTAGGGGTGAACAGGCAGGCAGGCAGAGGATTTAGGGGCAATCAGGCAGGCAGGTGAGCAGGTAGGAGCCAGCAGTTCCAGATTGTGAGAGGGATGTCCAACTGCCAGTTTAGTTCCAATCCCAAGGATCGGGCCTAAACTGGCAGTTGGACAGCCCCCAAAAGTACCTGGATTGCAAGAAGGTGCAGGCCACGGTAAGAGAACCTCCCCTGCCATGAATTTTGTGCACCAGATTCTAGTTAAAAATAAAAACACCTTAAGAACCAGCAATTCTACAACTGAGTATTTATCTGAAGAAGATAAAAACACTGATTTGAAAAGACATATGCATCTTTATATTCACTGCAGCATTATTTACAATAGCCAAGATAAAGAGGCAAACTGGGTATCCACCAACAGATAGATGTATAAAGAAGATTATATACTAGAAGCCCAGTGTACGAAATTCATTCACAGGGGGTCCCCTCAGCTCAGTATGCACCCTCTCCAATCCAGGACCTCTTAGGGTGCATCCAACTGCTGGTTTAGGCCCAATCCTGGGGATCGGGCCTAAACGGGCAATCGGACATCCCTCTCACAATCCTGGACCACTGGCTTTTAATTGCTCACCTGCCCGCCTGCCTGGTTGCCCCTAACTGCCCCTCGCTTCCTGGCCTGGATGCCCCACACAGCCTGCTTGTTCAGTCGTTTGACGGTACCTCACTAACCCCCCTGCTAGCCTGGTCATAGGCAGCCATAGTGAGGGCATGATGGTTAATTTGCATATTACCTCTTTATTATATAGGATATAAATATATATATATATATATATATAACATACACATATACATTTACACATTATATGTATACGTAACATGTAATATCCTATATGATAAAGAGATAATATGCAAATTGACTGTCATGCCCCTGCACAAGATGGCCACTCCAATATGGTTACAAGATGGCTGCCATAAGATGGCCGGCAGGGGAGGGCAGTTGTGGGCAATCAGGCCAAGTGGTGAAGGGTAGTTGGGGGTGATCAGGCCAGCAGGCAAGGGCTCAGTGGACAACTGAGCTGGCAGGGGAGAGTACTTGGAGGCAACTGGCTGGCAGGGGAGCAGTTACGTATCAATCAGGCTGGCAGTAGAGTGATTAGGGAGTGACCAGGCTGGCAGGCAGAAGCAGTTAGGGGCAATCAGAAGAGCACACAGACAAGCGTTTGGGAGCCAGCAGTTCTGGATTGTGAGAGGGATGTCTGACTGCTGGTTGGGATCGGGCCTAAGCCAGCAGTCAGACATCCCCCAAGGGGTCCCAGATTGGAGAGGGTGCAGGCTGGGCTGAGGGGCACACACCCCCAGTGCACAAATTTCATGCAATGGCCATGTGTGTGTGTGTGTGTATGTGTGTGTGTGTGTGTGAGGCCTATTACATGAGATCATGCTTGAATGGGGTGCAGCCAGCCCACCCCAATGGGGGCCAATCAGGCCGGCCGGCAGGGAGGAGGGGACATAGGAAGTTGGCTGGCTAGCCTCACCCCCGATTGGGGCAATCAGGAGCTGGGCCGGCTGGGGGAGGACCCACCCCCCAATAGGGCCAGTTGGCCGGCTATAGTGTGCGACATAGACAGCTGTCATTCTGGTCGTTCTGGTAATCCGATCAGTTGGCTTCCCAAAAAATGTATACACACCTTTGAATAATTCTCAAATGCAATGTTTATTAAAATACACTTCATTTTCAAAACTGAGCTATTAGCTGATTCTATGTGCATACATTTTTTGGGACACACTATACACATACACAGTGGAATTAAAAGAATGAAATATCGCCATTTGCTACAAAATGGATGGACCTAGAGGATATTATGTTAAGTCAAATGTCAGACAGAGAAAGACAAATACCATATCATTTCACTTATATGGGGAATCTACATAAACAAAACAAAGGAATAAATGAAAGAGACTCAAAAATTTAGAGAATAAACTGATGGTTGCCAGAGGGGAGGATGATTGAAACAGATGGAAGAGAATAAGAGGTACTAACTTCTACGTATACAATAAGTGACAGGGACGTGATGCACAGCACAGAGAATTTGGCCCTGGCCAGGTGGCTAAGTTGATTAAAATGGTGTGCCATATGCCAAAAAGGCTGTGGGTTCAATTCCCCATCAGGGCACATATCTAGGTTGTGGGTTTGATTCCTGGTCTTGGCATGTTCAGAGGTATCAATGTTTCTCTATCACATCAATGTTTCTTTCTCTCTCTCTCTCTCTCTCTCTCACACACACACACACACACACACACACACACACACAAATCAATAAACATATCCTTGAGTGAGAATTAAAAAAAGGAATGTAATAACTTTGTACAATGACAACTGGGTACTAGATTTATCAAGCTGATGATGTCATAAAGTATATAAAGGTCAAATCACTGTTATATACCTGAAACTAATACAATATTGTATGTCAGCTATAATTTAATTAAAAGATTTTTGGAAAGCAAGTGAAATATTATGCTCTTTCTTCAATCCTGAAATAAATCTTGTCAATATTAGATGTCGATTCAACCCAGGATAGGCATAAATGCAATAAAGCTCTTTATTTCAGAATTTTAATGAACAATCTTAAAACTGGGTATTTATAAAGCATAGGTCTTTTCCGTTTCTTTAATTCCCTTACAACTGTTGCTTCATGTTTACTTTTATCTGAATACAAAACCTCAGATTTTCAAAGGATACTTGAGAAATAACAGAAGCTGAGTTTTTATTCTAGAAGTTGTTAAGAAAAGAACACATTCCCATATGCAAAATACGTGTTGTGTAATATGAAGACATGTTTTCAATACACTGGGGAGTCAGAAAGTGGCCCGAACAGACGAAAACAGAAAGTGGAGTTACGATGGTAAGCAGGGGCTAGCACAGCGGGAGGACGTCTCAGGCGGTGGGTGCAGAGGCCTGCTGCCGCGCACCGGCACTGGCGCCGCTCAGGTCGCTCTTCATGCCCAAGGCCTAGGCCCCTGTCAGTACGGAGAGTCCTCCCGACCCTCACTCAGAAGACTCGGACATTTAATTTTTTTTTAAAGAAAGGCTCATCTGGAACTCACATGTTCCTCCTGTTACAAATGAAAGAAACTGTACTCACTTCAACTCGCATTATCCTTATTTATCAATTGCCCTGCACATGCCCATGGGTACTAGCAGTTCAAAAGTTCAAAAAGGGTTCTGAAAATAAACCAAGACAGAAAACAGGCATCGACCCCTATTTGGAACCTACAATCTTATGCCTTCTAGCGTTCTCCAGATGATGGAAAAGAAGGTATGCCAGGGGGTGCCCTTTCAGTCAGCTGGCATCTCTCCCACTGACTGAAACACTCCTCTTGCCCCAAGCTGCCGGGCCACTCACAGACAGACACACACAGCACCCCAGGACAGGAAGCAGCAGCGCCAACCTCCCATCCTCCCGCTTGGTCTGAGAAGTTTTCCTTCCTTTCGTTCCATTTGTGGCAGCTGCTGCTCTGAGCATTCCTCTCTGGGGGTCTGTCAGCCTCTTGGAAATGAGGGCTGAGGAAGAAAGGGAAAGGTTAGAGCAGGACAGCTTAGCTGGCATGTCAGAGAGTCTTGGCTCCACAGGACTAGTTGGGCGATACCTTCTTCCCTAACCGTGTTTGTCCCTGTCACAGACCAGGCTCTTGCTACTCAATCAGTGCAGTGGGCCACCTCTCCGAACTGATGAAAAAGCTGACACAGCACAACTGCGGGCCGCTCTGCGGTGCATAGGACCTCGAGGCTGGGATGCGGCCCAGCTGGTGGACCCCTCAGACCGTGAAGGAGGGCAGGGCACTGACTCCTCCCCGGCAGGACGTGGGGCTGGCTCTGCACTGGGAGCCACACACCTCCTAAGTGCAATCAGCTGACCTAGTAGTTCTACACTGAGGAAGCTGGTGCAGCCAGAAATGTTTCTAGAAACAAAAATCCTATCTAATAAAAGAGTAATATGCAAATTGACCTACCTTTGCTACACCCACAAGCCATGCCCACAAGCCAATCAGAGTGGCTATGCAAATTAACCCAACCAGGATGGTGGTTAATTTGCATATCTGCACGCAGAAGATGGTGTAGAATGAAGCCAAGCACTGCAGGAGGGAGCAAAGCTGCGGAGAAGAAAGCAAGCAGGGCAGGGGAGAAAGAAGGAAGCAGAGGAGACAGGAGGGAGCGAGGCAGCAGAGAATGAAGTAAGATGGGAGCAGAGATGGGAGACAGCGAGGTAGTGGAGAAGGGAGTGAGATAGCAGAGAAGGGAGGGAGCTTTGCTCAGGCCGCGGGAAGCTCTATTCTTGCAGGAATCTTCCTGCAACGAGTCTCTAGTAAAACTATAAATGTCCATCATATTGGAACCAGTAAGAACAGTTCATTATCAAATGACAGAATACTGTGTAGACTTTTAGCAAGGAAGCTAGAGCTACAGGTATTAACACTGTATCTTTCTCAAAATCAAGACTGAATAGAAAAGCATGAAGCACTTAGAATACAATATATTTGATGCTAAACTTTCAAACTAAATAAACACTCTCAGAAAAGACTGTGTAGAGAGGAACTAAGATGGCGGCAGAGGCAAAACACCTATCTTGCCGTCATAATCAGCAATTTTAATACTACAACTTAACGAAAGAACAAACACCTTCCAGAATCACCAGAAAGCTCGCCGAGTGAAAATTCCACAAATAAAAGTGAAGATAAGACACTGTGACCCAGAGGAGCGGCAGCGGACGGCGTTGAAAGATTCGCCCGGAGAGAGCTTTGGAGCGCACGCCGCAGAGAGGGCGGGCGGCTGGAAACCGGCCAGTTTTCTCGAACAGGGAGACAAAGGCGTCCTACTGGGCTGATTCTCCAGCTCTGGGCGAAGTCCAGAGAACCCACTATCACACGGGGTGAAAACTGGACAGTGGGAGGGCACGCCGAAGCTCGGGGGCTGCCGGGTCTCCCAGCTTGTAGAAAGGCAGCTCGCGCGAAGAGCTCGGCTGCGTGACGGCGCAGAGAGCGCTCTGCGACTTGTCTCTCATTCGGAAAACCGTCAGACTGCTTTGTTTTACGATCCTGGGTGAGACATTGCACATGCAGACTCATTTTGGGAAAGTCTGAATTCTCCGGCAACCGGCAGCCTGTGGAGCTCCGCAGCGGCTCTCTCTCAGAGGTGCTGGCGGCCATTGCCCCCGGCACAGAGTCCCTGGGGTCGCATAGGGCGGAGCTAACGCTGTCTGCTTGGCTCGGAGACTCCGCCCACCCAACCTGAGCACAGCTGAGCTTCACAGACAATTGGCCTGGAGGTCAACCCTCCAAGTGCTAGCAACGATTAACTGAGCTTAACTTCAGCAAGACTGTGCAGCCCATATCCACCTCAGGTAACTGGGGAGGCTGAGCCACTGTCCCTTGTAGCACGTCTACTACACAAAGCTAATTGACCAACTCAGGGAAGCAGCCACCATGCAGCAACATGGAAAGAAATCAGATGTGAAAGAAATGGAGGAAAAAAAACGACTGGACATGGAATTCAGAACCACGGTTATAGGGTTTTTTAAGAGGTTCCAACAAAAGATCGAGGCCTATAAGGAAATAAGCAAGACCACAAAGGAAATGAGTGAGTCCTACAAGAAAATGAACAACACCCTCCAGGATATAAACGAGAGCTTCAAAGAAATTATTAAGACCAACGTGGAAATGAATGAGTCCTACAAGGAAATGAAAGAAACCCTCAAGGATATAAAGCAGACTCTCAAGGATATGAAAAAGGACCAACCAGAAATTAAGCATGCACTGACTGAAACAAAAAATATTATACAAAGACCTGAAAGTGCCCTGGAGCATCCCAAGAACCAAGTTAAAGATTTGAAATACAAAGAGGTAAAATCCACTCAGCTGAAAAAGCAAGAAATCAAAAGAATCCAAAAAATTGAAGATAGTGTAAGGGGCCTCTGGGACAACCTCAAGCATACCAACATCCGAATTATAGGGGTGCCAGAAAAAGCGAGAGGCCAAGACAATGAAAACCTATTTGAAGAAATAGTGACTGAAAACTTCCCACACCTGGTGAAAGAAATTGACTTAGGAGTCCAAGAAGTGCACCGAACCCCAATATATAGGAACCCTAAGAGGACCACGCCGAGGCACATCATAATTAAAATGCCAAGAGCAAAAGACAAAGAGAGAATATTAAAAGCAGCAAGAGAGAAACAGTTGGTTACCTATAAGGGAGCACCCATACGACTGTCAGCGGATTTCTCAACAGAAACAATGCAGGCCAGACGGGAGTGGCAAGAAATATTCAAAGTGATGAATAGCAAGAATCTACAACCAAGATTACTCTATCCAGCAAAGCTATCATTCAGAATTGAAGGTCAGATGAAGTGCTTCGCAGATAAGAAAAAGCTAAAGGAGTTCATCACCACCAAACCAACATTATATGAAATGCTGAAAGATATTCTTTAAGAAGAGGAAGAAGAAAAAGGTAAAAGTGCAAACTAGCAACAACAAATACACATCTATCAACAAATGAACATAAAAATCAAGTGAATTGATAGGCTGTTGAACAGGATAGACTGGTGAATATAACAGAGACTTGGACATAGAGAGGGAATGGACTGACAATTCTTGGGGAGAAAAGGGTTGTGGGAAGTGCAGCAAGA
The DNA here is from genome assembly GCA_027563665.1 of Antrozous pallidus. Classification (NCBI taxonomy): domain Eukaryota; kingdom Metazoa; phylum Chordata; class Mammalia; order Chiroptera; family Vespertilionidae; genus Antrozous; species Antrozous pallidus. The sequence continues at coordinate 2,233,025 of CM050524.1, read as the reverse complement.
GACTGGACAAAAATCTAGCAACAAGGGGAGAGGACAGTGGGGAGGGGGAGGTGAGGGTGGAGGGTGGGATAGGTATAGGGTGGAGGGAAGCTATAGGGGGATAAAAAGGGGAAACAATGTAATTAATAAACTGAACAATAAAGATTAAAAAAAAAAAAAAAAAAAAAAGAAAAGACTGTGTAAATGCTTAAAAATGGAATGGAATGAGGTACCCCAAACTCCTGAAGAAGTTCGCTTCTATGAATGGGGACAGGAAAGATTAAAGGGATCCTGGCTGCTACTGAAATGCTTCATTGCTTTTAAGTTCATCTGTACGCCAATGGGGCCACTGTGGACACTGTCCCTGAAGAAAGAGGAGTCAGGGGACTGCCATCCCCATACTTGCTCCCACCTCACATGTGACTTCTCCTTCCAGCCCACCCCCCTGTCCTTTTAATTTTGAAAATAGTTAAAAATTATTCAGAAAGAAAGCTGTCTTTGTAGTACACACCAAGAGATTTTATAAGCAAAACCAGATTCGTTTCTCAAAAAAGAAAGCCTAGTTTTGGGGGTTTGCTCAGGGTTTTTTGTTTGTCAGCTTGTTTTGTTTTCTTGGTTGAAATGTCATAACCCAAAGTACTGGAAATTGGGATAACGATGTTGGACCTCTTCAAATTCACAAACCCTGAGCATCTGCACAGCTGACCAAGAACCAGGAGCTATGGCAGACCTGGGAGCCAGGGCAGGCCCAGGAACCAGGACAGAACCAGGAGCTGGGGCAAGACCAGGAGCCAGGGCATGGCTGGGAGCTGGGGCAAGGCTGGGAGCCGGGGCAGGTCCGAGAGCCCGGGCAGGGCTGGGAGCTGGGGCAGGGCCGGGAGCCGGGGGAGGACTGGGAGCTGGGGGAGGACCTGGAGCAGGAGAAGGGCTGGGAGCAGGGACAGAATCAAATGCCAAGGCAGGGCTGGCAACCAGGGCAAACGCTTGCCTGGCCTCTGAACTTTCAGAAACAACTACGTGCCTTCCGGCAGGAGCCTCCGGGCCCAAGGCCACGAAGTGGCAACGAGGCCCTGTGTCAAGGTGTGGGTTGCGGGGGAGGCAGGAGCTGGTGGGACGTACATGCCTGCTCTGAGGAAGGGACCCCAGCTCCAGGCCAGAGTGGCCACCAGAGGTGCCATGTGAGTGTCCAGGACCATCACATCTGATCTCGCCATTTGATTTTAGTAATATCAATACCATTGATGACAAAAGATGTTATATTTTCTAAAAGAAATGGGACAGAGCAATGACCTACAGATAATTCACTTCCTTCAGGGAAGGGACAGGGGAGGATGTCCCTGGGAGGCAGGCCTTGTCTGTTACTTCTGATATTGTTAACTGGTTTCCCAAGAATCATGGGCTCAAAGCACAAGTTTTCGTAATAACACTTGACCAGGTTCTAAAATTGTTGTAAGGAGGCCATTAAGTACAGAAAAGGAGCATAATTGTTGACTTTAAATATGCAGGAAAAGCACCATAAATAACAATAATTTGCTTGAATATTGTTCCATATAGCATTTCCCAGAAATCCAGCATACAATTTCCGAGAAAGTGCAGGCAAATTAATTGTATACTTTCACTTCTCTCCTCAACTCACACAGGAGAAGAAAGACATTTTACTTCCCGCAGAGAAGCCCCTCGGCCACGTGGGGCTTTGAAAAGAACCTGATCAATAGCATCACCTGAGCCTGAGACGATGAGGGCGGGAGCGCGGCCTCTGTAAGGAGTCATCGTTCCCGCTGCCAGCCTCCTTCTCCCTGGCAGCGGGCAGCGGGCACTGTGGTTGGCAGCACAGAGACGGAATCTGCGACAACTGCCACGGCAGGCGAGGCTGACGCCCTGGCTTAATATGCCTCCAGAGGCACCTGTGGAGCCCGCTCCCCATCCCCACACTGGCGCCGGGCAAGCCCGCACCCCGAGCTCAGGCAGGACCCAGGCTTTGGTCCAGGCCGCGGGCTTACTGCCTTTGCTTCTACTGTGAAAGAGTTGTTAACTTTACACGGCCTAATATCCTTCTGGGAGTGGCAGACAACAGAAGCCACACCAGAAGGCAGTCCTGAACACGGGCACCCAAATGGGTGGGCGCTGTGCCTGCCACTACTTCATCAGGAATGCAGCCTGCTTGCAGCCTTGCACAGCAAGGAGGAGCCCGTCCGCTGAGCGGTGCCACGAGGGACATCTGCACTTCCACATCTCAGGATTGCACAACCCAAGGTGG